>JAFBJZ010000510.1:3000000-3455895 GCA_016785225.1 Psettodes erumei
ATGTGTGTGAGTGTAAAGGAGGGTGTGTGTGTGTTTCACAGGTACCCTGAATGTTATAAACAAACAAGCAAAAAAACAATATAAAAAAAACGAGACAGGGTGATAAAGGTAGATAACCTGCACAAATCATGAATAGAAACCTTTCCAAAGGAAAAGTAAAATCCAGCTTTCAAACTTTTACCTTCAAAAATTAAAGGGGAACGTAAATATACATTACAATTAAGGGGAAATTTAGTATAAACGGTGGTTGAGTATATGACATGAAATTGGAAGTTTAAAGTTTAAGTTTAAAGTGGTGGAGCACTTGTCACTGTATCTCCAGTTTAAATGATGAGGATCAGGTGAAGGATGACATGTCATGTCTGTGATGATGACATCAGTAATGCATCCATTATCAAAAAAAAATCTGAGAATGCAAAATTTTAATAATGATAAATGCAAAAAAATGTAGTGGAGAGAAAAGAATATTTTCATTTGAAAGGGAGAAATTTATTCGAGTAGGGAACAGTGGGCCGTGCTAGAAAAGAATAGTAAAGAACCATCACATGAAAATTCCACTTATCATGGCCTTCCCAGGCCTGAATGTATGTAAACATGTTTATAGGATGCTAATGCCTCCTCCAGGTTCACTGACTGAAATGTTATCTTTCTGATTATTTCAGGAGTTATTTCACCTTGTCTGATATAGCATGGAGGGGATTTCTAACTCAGATAATTCAGTTGTTTGATTTTTTTTTTTTTAAACATTTCCCCTGACACTTTTCTGATTCAACCCAAACTTAAGTCTCTCAGGCCCCTCAGGTACACATGATAAAAAAGCTCATTTTTATTCAGAGTCAGGGAGCAGGTCATATTTAAATCATAAATGTCATTACAGTTCCCTTCTATCTATAATGGATCCGCCATCAGAGGAAGATTAGCCCAGTGTGTCGTGTGAGGCCGACTCGTTATAAGCGCTGTGATAACGCTGTTTAATTGTAATCATTATTTAGCTGCTTTGCCATGTGCACTCACTCCACATTATGAACAGCCGATGAACTTTTAATGAAAGATGATTGTCATGTGCTTTTTGCTTCTATTATAGCAACTGACAAATTAAATGTAGCTTTTTGTCCATTTTTGTGCAATTTTTAAAATAATAATGAAATAATGATTTTGAATTTACATTTTCAGCCTCCTCTTTTGTTTCGATGTGTTATTGTTCATATTTTAGTGAGTCCAGTTTTGTCCCACCTGACTTCTTCTTCTTCCCAATTTCACTTAATTATTCCCTACATTTCCCAGAATGCTTTTCACCTTTGCTCATAGTTACCAAACACTGAAATTACAAAATGCATAAATTCATGAATTGACAAATTTAAGATGTATTCATGTACATGTATTGAAAACACATAAAAGTTGTAAAAATGCATATAGTTATTTAAATTATTTAATACTTAAACTTATATTATGTAATAATTATGTTAGTGTGAACATGAAAACATTTGAAGTGTGCAATGAATAAATGGTGAGGACTTGTTATTAGTTATTTAACTGAAAGTGAAAATAAGGGAGAAACAGAACAAAAAAAAAAAAGACCTAACATACACACAGACAAAAGAAACAAAGGGAAAAACAGGTTTGAAAATGTGAGGAAACTGTAGAGAATCAGTCAGACAGTGGAACACATGCCACCTTTCTTGTCTTCTTTTGTCAGAGAAAACTGAGTGACATATTAACTTTGTTACTGATTCTGACAACCCTTAGTCTGTGTGTGTGTGTGTGTGTGTGTATGTGTGTCTGTATGCATGGAGCAATCGATATTATTTTTAATGGGACACATGGGCAGAGACAGGAGAAGTGAAACAGCTCATGTTTCTCAATGGCCACTGTGACACTGCACACACACACACACACACACACACACACACACACACACACAGAGAGAGTCTTTACTGTAATAGTGCTTAAAAAACAACAGAAATGCATAAAATTAAATAAAAAGTCTCTTAAAATGTCACACACATACAAACACACAAACAGCTGTATAATAACCAGGTAGGAAAAACAGATTAAAGAGCAAACAGGAATGAGATCTTTTTTTCATCCAGGAAATGAAAACTTTTCAAGCGGGCCTTGAACACATCATGATGCTGCTGCTTCATATTTGAGGCGTCGCTGTTCCGTGATGGAGGGCAGCAGGTCCTCCATTCAGCCCCTGCAGATGCTATCCCAGCATGCACGGCTGTTTCCCATCATCTCCCCTGCCCCCCGCCCCACCCCCACCCAGCATTAGCTATTTTATTCCATTTAAATACACACCCCCTGCTTCCTGTTGCCTTCTTCTTTTCCAATTCCTTCCCATCATCTCTCCTCTCTCCCTCCTTCTCCTCCACCACCGGCTCTATCTGTGTCTCCCATACTCTACTATACTGTAGTTCATTTCCCTTCAGTGCAGCATTGTTTCTCTATCTCTTCTTTATAACATGTAACAGCTTGAACAAACTTCTTGCTCAACATAAAGTCATATTGACAGGTGTGCACGAGAAAAAAAAAATTTTTGTCTCTTGAGCTCACCTAATTGAAATTGTAATATTTTGACCTCTCCTCACGCTTCTGTCCCAAAATCTGCCTTCTCTCAGTTTCCAGCCGATGCCAAACTCCAGAAATAGAAAGGAGGGGAGCTTATGAAAATGGAAATATCCTCATTTCAGTCGCCTTCAGTTAATACACGTCATCAACAGAAGCAAGTAACTGGTGGACTTCTGCTTCACAGACAGTTTCCTAGTAAGGATAGCAGTCAGACACAGCAAAGAGAGAGTGTCTTTCAGGTCTGAGAGTCGTGCTGGGTCTTCCACACATACTGTCATGAGGATTTATAGGCTTTCTATGCTACAAACATTCAGCTCATTTAAAAAAGCGAAGAACTGAGTGAAAGTGTAAATGGAAAGATGAAAACGTCTGTGGTTAATTTTGAGTGTGACTTCATGAAATTGTGGTGTTTGTTTTAGTTAGCAGTGAGATGTTTTTGGTTTGTGAGTTGCAGGAAAGAAAAAGAAACTCAAACACCAAAAACCTCCCAGCAGCCTCTTTGTGGGTTTGTGTCAGTAATGTGCCTCATCCAGTTCTGTAAATGGAATGATTTGTCATAATGAATCTGCCAGATTGAGAAAATATATATATATTTTTAAAAACAAACTCTTATTTTCCTGACAGGTAGCAGACACAAATCTCACATCTCACAAGAAGAAGAAGAAAGAGTAGTAGGAGGAAGAGAGAAATAGCAGGACAAACACAAAATGACCAGGGCTTTTATTGGTGTGGGATTAGTGTTATCAGGGGACCTGTGTACAGCGGTGTATGGGGGGTAATTTGTGCCAGAAGTTTGACTTAAAGTCATGAAGAAGAACTGCTGTCATTACTGCAAATCACTGGACGTCTCAGGTGATGTTAGACCTGAAAGACCTGCACACAGAGACTGACAAAGTAAGGGCCAGAGCTTTGCAAAGGTTTGTATAAAAGCACATCCATATTCTTTTTTCTGTTGGTGCACTGTTTATTGTGGCTGCTGCAGCAACCTAACTGGACCAGTGTCAGACTGCTGCTAGTGAACGTCCTTTTTGTCCCCCGTCTGCACCCGTAGAGCTGAGCTGTACTTTAAATGTAATGGGGCAGTGGGGAGAAAGAGCAGATGGGACATAAAAGAAGCCAGAACCAGGAACCTGTGTGTTTGCGTGTGTGTGTGTGTGTGTGTGTGTGTGTGTGAGTGTTATTTTGTTATTTATCCTCTCAGGTGTAAATTAGCTAGAAGCTGGCTGTCTGATTGGTCGATGTGGTTTTGAAAGTTTTGAGACTTCAATTTGGGGTTATTTTTGAGTCAACAACGACTTTGACGCTAGTTAACCGAGAGCATGACCTTTCTTTAACCTTCACTGTGTGCTGTGAGGCACCTGAATGGATTCAAACAAAATGTTAATCATGCTTTAGTTGCAAGCAGCAGGATATAACAGGAATGTAAATAGAATACACTGTCAGTGAAGGCTTTGCAGATTAACGCTTGAGCTTTGTAGAGACGTTCATTAAAAACCTGTAAATAAGAACCAGGATCTGAGCAGAAGTAGGTTTCTATTAAACCTCATTGGCTGTTTCAGAGTAGAGGCGTGTAAATGTAATGTTTTTAAGAAACAGACTTGAATTATGTGGATGATAAATCGGTGATTGGATGTGGCAAAAAGTCAATTATTCAAACTCGGATGGAATATCTACTGGCTTTTGTTGTTTGTTTGTTTTGTGCCAAATAGGGAAAGATTAAAAGTCAAAGCTCACTGAGGATCTTGAGAGCTTTTAGGTGTGATGACTTTTACTTTGACAAGTGATGAATGCAGTTTGATGCTGAGATATAAAACGAGAGAAACCTTTAAAAAAATACTGCACGATCGTGCACCTCACAGTTACCTGGACTGCCAAACTTGAGCTATGCGCATACACCTGTCTCTGCTTTAATCTCTTGGTGATCCTCCTATATGCATCTATATTTAAGCAGATGCAGGCATGCGCACACCAGCCGCCTCCACCGTTTATCCATCACATTTCCCCGCAGCTCTTTCATCCGCAGCGGAGCGTCCGCTTCCCCTGTCATCACCTCTCGCTGCTCCTGAGCCAGCTGAGCGAGGCGTCAAACCGGGCAGGCAGGGAGCGGCAGGGCGGCGAATCCAACGCATCCGGGCGGAAAGAATCAGAGTTTACACAACGGCGAGGCGGCGAAATTAAAGATGATTTTTATTTTCTTTATCTGGAGGAGAATTCATTACCTAGCAGAGGAGCGGGAGCTGAGCGCTGTCAGCCAAGAATAATGACTTGTCTAACTGATAGGGAGACACACACAAACATACACATACACACACACATGCAGATACACACAGGCCTTTAAACCCAAACACACACAGTTTCACATATAAAAAGACAGTCATGCACAACAAACACATTCAGACTCTCACAAGTACACACAGTGTTAGATACAGCGCATCCACTTTCTTTCTGTCCACAACAGCCATTGCATACACATACACAGCACAGCATTTTCACATTAATACACACACACACACACATACACAGTATATTTATGGCTCTTTGTTTTCAGTTGTCACAGATTTACCCCATACAGAAAATCTATGAAGAAGAAGAGTTTCCCAGTACATGAGAATGAAGAGAGATTAAGAGAAACATGAGAGCTTCAGACTGCTTCTCAGAGTATAGGGAGTGAAATTTAATAAACAGTAAACACCTGATCCTGACTTACTGAGTGGACCTCCAAGACATGGTCTGGATAGAATGAGCAATGGAGAACTACAGATTTGAAACGTTACACATACACCTTCCTGACCAATCAGCTGTTAATCATGGCCTCTCACCCTGTTTTTACACTCATGAGCCAGTACTGCATTAGGACGTGAAAACTCAGAACTCTGTATTCATGCGTAGGCCACACCCATCTTTGAGCTCAGTCTTCATTGTGATCCCAACTACACACCTGTAATATTTCATGTTGTATCTTGGTGTGGCACTATCGCTGTGCCTCTCCACAGAGACACAGACAGACAGACACATTATTTACCTCGCCACGCTGATGACTGGAGCAGCTTAGTCTAATAGTAAAGTTTGTTGTTTATTCTGAACACACACACACACGTATATATGTAGAATTTGTGACTCTCCTTTTCTTTTCTGATAGCCTGAATCCAAGTTCACACCACAGAGTCACAGATCTTGTTTTAGACTTTCAACAGAAGGCTTGCGTTGCATCATGAGAAATGTATGCTCCCCTTTTAGGGACTAAGAGTGTCTCTCTCTCTGCTGCTTCAATTTGTTTTCTTGTTTTTTTTGCTTTTTTATTTTAATCTGACTTCCCACAACTTTGCCAACTTTATGGAAACCCAGCACTAAATCAGCTGGTATGACCCTCTGGCATATTTTGACGCGCAGCATATATTTACTTCTGCTGATATACAGTACTCCATATACGCTGTATGTTTCTGTAATAGTCACACACCCAGTCTCAATAATGTGGCACACACACACACAGACACACTCTCCCAGTCCTGGCAGGCTCGTCTGCGTCGGTAATAACCTCTCCATGCCCCGATCCAGAGGAAATCAGCTGGAATGTGAAATTGAAAACAAACAAGTCATTTCAGATAGTGAAGCCTCTCTGTCAGCCACAGTCTCCCTCTCTGTTTGAAGCTCGCAGATTGTCCTCAGATCATATCCAGATATACAGTATAGCTCATGTTCCCTAAATCCCTATCTAATAGACAACTCATACATAATCAGAAGCAGCCAAAAGGAGGCGGCGGTGGCAGCGGCAGAGGGAGCCGCTCCCAAGTTGTTTTGCAGATACGGAGAGGCAGCCATCACCTCCATCAGGACAGTGCATTAGTCCAAAACTTCAACTTCTTCTCAAGAACCGGCTGTCTTTAACTTCATGGGCTTTAGAATGAGCTTTTTTATATTTCATGTCTTATATCAGTTAAATTTTTCTTATTTATTTTATAAATGCAGCATGTAAAGGATGTTACTGAGATATTCAAGTGTTTAGCAATTTTGGGGAATATTTTCATCGGTAGATTAATCCACATGATGACTTTGAGAGGAGGAACAATGGAGGAGTCGTTTCTTGATACTCATGTTCATCATGGACACATTTGTCATTTTCATTCATATCATTATTTTTACTAAGAATTGAAACTGTTTTAGATGTGACTGACAGCTGGAGACATAGCAGTACAACTGTTGACACTTATACAGGCTTTACATTTGTGGTATTGTGGTGTGTATGTGTGTGTGATGTTTTGCTGGCTTTTTCATGTTCAGATCTGGGGACTCTCTCAGAGATTTTGTGTGAGTAAAGGTGAGAGACAGTAGCTGATGAGTCCTTGAAAACTCAGCTGAGAGAGCTGCTGTGTGTGTGTGTGGGGGGGGGGGGGTGTACTTGTGCTTCTATTTTTGTGAGGACACAGGAAGTAAGTGGTTTTAAGGGTCAGGTTAAAATCCGGTTTAGACTGTGGAAGTGTGTGTCTGTATGTGTTGACTGCAGCTGTAGAAAAGAACCCAGTACATTTACTCAAGTCACTGACTTAGAGGAGCGATGGCAGTTTTGTTGGTTGGTCTAGATTTGATACGCTTTGGTCCTGAGACTAAAATTTTCCAATCATACTGCCTCAGTTTTTGATGCATGGGCTCTGAGGCCCCTTCATACAGAGCCATCACCACACCTTCTGAACAGAGAAAGCAGGAAGACTTTTATTGTGAAAGATGCTTCTGTCTGAAGGAAGTGTTTTACAGTGGCTACACTTTGGGGATTCACTTTATAAATACTAATTCAATTACCTTTCCCACTTCACCTTCATATCTAAAATAGAGGTTGTGGCTTTTGTTTAACCCAGCTATAGACAGACTGAGGCCTTTTTCCCAGATGACCTTTGATCACACTCGTTTTGTGAGGGCCCATTCAACACTGTTCTTCTGTGTTCACCCTCAATATTCTCCATCAGCATCAGAAACCTGTTGTAGAAAAAACACCAGTACCCCAAGCTTTCCTCTTGTTGTCACGTCGCATTGCTGTGTAGCTGCTGTCGCTCGAGAGTGTATTTACAGTGTTTTGATGTGGTGCATGTCAGTAAGTGAGAGTTGCAACGCTACATCCTCACCCCCGACACAGAACTGTCGTTCCCCCATGTGCAGAGCTAACTCATCAGACTGTTGTTTGTTCTGATAAACACTTTCTTATTATTAATTAGAGGAGGACGGAGGTAAAAGAAAGAAAGGAAATGATTAAAGTATCCAAAGAGAGAAGTATAAAGGTAGACAGCAGAGCAGATATGAAAATGGAAGCATGGAAAATGAGATGAATTTTGAGACCGAAAAATAAAGAGGAAGACTGGGGAGGAGAAAGAGAAAGAGAAACACTGATGGAAGTTTAAAAAAAGAAAGAGAGATCGAGGTAGGGAAATAGTGAGAGAGAGAGAGAGAGAGAGAGAGAGAGAGAGAGAGAGAGAGAGAGCGCAGCAGTTTGTGTTGTTCTTGTCAAGGTCACAGCAGCTGAATGTGGAGATCCTCAGGGAACACCACTGTGTGTGAGTGTGTGTGTGTGTGTGTGTGTGTGTTGTGACATGGCTCAGTGTTTTGCTATGTGTTCTAGCATTTCAGTGTGTGTATGTGTATGCCTTTTGTCTTTGTGTGTGTGTGTGTGTGTGTGTGTTTGTCTGCATTTAAAGCCCTGTAGGGGCTCACAATGGGCTGCTGCGACGCATTCCAATCACTGCTCAATTAATTGCCCTGTAGACACATTCGTGCACACTCGCACTCGCACATGCACACACACACACACACACACACACACAGAGTTGTCCACAGAGTCCACAGAAAGCAGTATCAACACGTGAGCAGCAGACAAACACACACTTTACCATTTATAGAAAATTAAATCCAAATAAAAAATGAAAAAACACTGAGCTGAGTCCCTGTGTATGCACACAAACGCACACACAAAGGTCCTTGTTGTTCACTGTGTATCAATGATGTTCTGACTCTTCTCATCTTTGATGCTGGAGATATTTTAATGAGTTATTTGGCGTGTTCACACACACACTGCCTGCTGCAGGATGAAAGTTGTCGGTCTTGTGTTTTTTAATCAGTATACCTCTGATGTCTGAATTAATATTGATTCCTCCGCAGTCCATTACAACAACAACTTCTTAATCTACTACTTCTTCTTCTTCTTCTTCTTCTTCTTCTTCTTCTTCTTCTCTCCATCTGTGCATCCTCAGCTGCTCACTCAGATCTTCCTCTTTGATTTCTCACTTATTCAGATATCACAGAAGATTTCTGCGACGCTTCATATTTACCTGGAAACTTTCCTTCTCATGCCCTGAATGCTCTGTGAATGCTGTTGGGGAGAACCTGATCTGCCCCTTTTATTTGTGAATTAATAGAAAAAGATGCTGTATTGTAGGATCAAAATGTTAGAAAGAAGAAAATAAGTGAAAAGTCATGTATGTGCATTGCATGATATATGTTTTTGGAAATCCATTACATCCAAAATTGAGTCTGATGTGAAGAAGCGAGCAGTTCAACAGGGGGCTTTTGACAGGACTATTTTTATTTATTTTCAGCTGTACTAGTGGATGATAAAACTACAAGAACATTTTTAATTTGCTTCTTTTTCCTGCAGATACACTTGACATAACCCCCCACCACCACCACCACCACCACCACCACCACTACCACTACCACCCCCACCCCCAGTGTGAGCAAGCAGGGTCCTTCAGCTGAGAAATGTTCAGAGTGGAGCTGCAGTATTAAAATGGCTGCTTACTGCCGGCTGTAAACGCTGCTGGAAAAAATGAACGGAGGATATTTATAATAAATATACGTTTATTATGGCTGCAGGCTCGTATATTAGTGTTTAGTAGAGAGAGGATCCTCACCCCCCCTTCTCTCCCTCTCCACTTCTCTCTACCTCTCACTCTCTGCTATTTCTTTCATTCCTTCTTTAAATTTACACTGAATAAGATACAGAGGTACAAATCAAGAGTGTACACTGATCAGCAGCAACATTCAAACCACCTACCTACCATCATGCAGGCCCCTCTTGTACTGCTGAAACAGTGCAGACGAGTCCTCCATAGGTGCCCTGTGGTATGTGACACCAAGATTTTGGCATCCGGTCCTTTAAGCCCTGTAAGTTATGATGTGGGGCCTGAGAGGATTGGACTTCTGCACAGATCCTGGATCAGACTGAGAACTTGGAAGGCCAAACCAACACCTTGAACTCTTCATCATATTCCTCAAAGCATGCCCGATCATTTTTACAGTGTATTACCCTGCTGAAAGGGGCCACTGTCACCAAGGAATACTGCCGCCATGAAGGGCTGTATTTGTAACAGTGATTAGGTTGGTAGTATGTGTCAAAGTGTGTCCACTTGAATCCAGGACTGAAGGTTTCCCAGCAGAATCACACTGCCACTGGCGGGCTTCCTTCTTCCCATGGTGCATCCTGGTACCATCTCTTCCCCAGCTAACAATGATGTAAAAGAAAACATGATCATCAGACCAGGACACATTCTTCCATTACTCCCTGGTCCAGTTCTGACACTCATGTCCATTGTAGGAGCTTGCAGTGGTGAACAGGGGTCAACATGGACACTGTTACTGGTCTGCAGCTACACAGCCTCATACACAACAAGCTGTGATGAACTGTGTGTTTCTACCATAGCTAGTATTAAGGTTTTCAGCAGTCTGTGCTTCAGTAGCTCTTCTGTGAGACTGGACCAAACAAGTCAGCCTTCACTCCCCATGTGCATCAATGAGCCTTAGGCGTCCATGAACCTGTCACTGGTTGACCTTCATTGGACCACTGTAAGTAGGTAGTGACCACTGCATACCAGGAAAAGCCCACAGGACCTGTTTTGTAGATTTTCTGACCCAGTTGTCCATCCATCATAAATTAACTCTCATCAAAGTCACTCAGATCCTCACACCTGTACATTTTACCAGCGTCCAACACATCAGCTATGATTTTGTCTTTATGTTGATAAGGAATGTAATCCAGGTAGCATTAACTCTCCCTCAAAACGCATGTTGTTACACATTTGTTCATATGAATACACATACATTCCACCTGAAGCTCTGTACGGAGTCATTAACACACCAAACAAATCAAATCTCCTCAATAAAAAGAATAAGCAGCAATGGAAGAATTAGCATGAGAGACACGATAAAAGTGCTCCTCCATTGTGTCCTTATCACAGTCCCATAATGCAGTGGGAGGCAGGGGATTGGCCCTGGCGTTTGGACGTTCGACACCAGGCTTATCAGCGTCTGGGGGTCCTCGCTCTAAACGTTCAAAGACCGCCATTGTTGTGAGATTTGGATGAGAACAGAGGAGAGATTTTTGGACCTTTAAGCGGCACGTAGTGGATTTGGTGAGATTTTGAAAATATATAGCTGAAAAAGAGAGAGAATGAGAGTGAGAGAGAGAGAGAGACAGACAGAAAGGACAGAGGACTGATAAAACATTGAAAAACAGGACAGAGGCGAGACAAAAATTCAGCCAGTTGTCTAAATCTATGTGTGCATAGTGCGCCCATCATCATGCATGGGTTTGTGCATTTGTGTGTTATGTCCTCACTCCTTATACTCCATGTGTAAGTATGTCATGATTTTTTCAGGGGGCTTGTCTTAATCCATTCAACTCACAGCCCATCTCTTTAAAACTCTTTTTTTGGATTACCTTCCTCTTTTATTTTGTTCTTCATGGACTCTCCCCTTCCGTTGAACCAGACCTTTAGTTTGGAAAAGAAATAGGGCTTATGGGAAATGGTATTCAAGTTAAAGGTTTCTAAAGGAAAAAAATAAAGAAACAAAGCTTTGCTATCCTTTTCCAAACATATAATGTGAGTCACATGACTTAGCGATTTTTGTCGTTTTTTTCGTATAATCATCATTGGAACAGAATTAATTTCAGCTCTAAATCCACACAAATGTTTCATATTAAAAGCCCTGCAACAGCTTAAAGATCATAATCCTTCCTTCCTTTCTGGCTGCACTTAATTTTTGAAACATTTGCAGGAACTGTTGATTAATTAATTAATGGCAGATACATGGCAAATTGGGAGTAGCATTCAAGTGGTGGTTTTACTTCCTGGGTTATTTCTTTGATTCATTTCCCTCTAGTGGCGAGCAGTGGGACCTGCAACAGAGTCAGCTGGTCTGACCTGGGCCAGTGCAGTACAGTGGCCCGTTGTGGACAAAACACATAAAGTTAATATTATAGACCAAACACATGAGCACGAGCTAACACAGGCTGAACATAATCGTTCTGGTCTGTAGCTTTTGTGTGTGCGTGTGTTTCTGGCTGGCTGGCTGGTCTCTGAGCACCTGCATCTGGCCCTGGAAAACCCTGTTTTGCTGTGCAGCTGTAAATTTTCTGCTGAAGCAACAGACTGACATGAAACCCAGTAGACTGATTTAAGCTTACGTGTGTTGTGTGTGTGTGTGTGTGTGTGTGTGTGTGTGTGTAAGTAAAAAACTATACCTGTCCCAAATTCTCCATAGGCTTAAGTGTGTGATTTAGTGTGTGTCCACAGGACACAGCCAGATACCCAGAATGCACCTCACTTATTTATACCAATGGCTGAACAACCTGAGAGAGAGGGATCAGTTGTGCAAGAAAAAGTGAATGAACAGATAGATGAACGACACGCACGGACGAGGTGTCCATTAGTGTGTGTTTTCGTGTTTTGCTGTAAAAAATCAGTAAGTTAAAGAAGCTTTAGTGATTTGGAATACTGCATTTATGTGTGTGTGTCTGTGTGTTCATTGAGGTGAAAGATCTTTCCGTTCATCCCGAGGGAGTTAAGAGCACACACACACACACACACACACACTCAGAAGCTGTTCAGTGTCCAGTGATTTATGATAGATTTGAAAAGGTCTGTTTATCCCTTCACACACACACTGACACACGTGATGTGAGACGTTGATCCCACTGGTGAATCAAGTAGCACAAAGAGAGGGAGAGAGAGGCTGGAGGTCTAATTCTCACACTGATTCCATCCTTCACGAACCTTAACCACAGTGTTTGCGTTGGCTCTTTTTGTTTCCGGTTGAAATCCATTTTATTTGAAAAGGCATGCTGTCATGAAAAAAGGTGACAAAATCATGCCCCTCTACACAAAATTAAAGGCTTAATTTCCACAGCTACGATCATGTAAATGCTGTGATACTGCATTGCACTAATGGCTCCACGAAGGTTGTTTACATGAAAACGCTCATTTCTCCGTGTAGTTAACGAACACATGCGGCAGGGTGACCTCATCAGTCAGGGAGGAGGATTTCATTACCTGTCGCCCAACCTTGTGTCTGTGGACACACTTAAATAACGAGAGCTTAAGTCAACAGTAGGAATCAAAATATATATTAGTTCAGTTTTAAACAATAAGAGGACTGTTTATCCTTCCTACTGTTCATCTCACCCCCACTCTCATCCAGATGATGTGATTGCTTTCAGTGTTCTGTGTTTTGTTTTGCCTAATAAATCACCATTTATCAGAGCCTGCCTGACAGACACACACACCCCCCACACACACACACACAGTCAGACACGCACACACTGTGGCAAACAGTTCATAATGGACTGTTCATTTGTCATCCTCTGAGCTGTTGACAAGGAAAGTGTCTTGGATATGGGCACTGTGCATGCTTGTGTGCGTGTGTGTGTTTGTGTGTGCGTGCACATACTTGAGGACAGAGGTAGTCTCCAGTTGACAGCACTAGTGTGTTATCAGTCAGATGAATGGGGATGAATCTCTATTGTCAGTAGAGTAGCATGGACACACACACACACCCATGACAAAAATAAAGGACAAACACACACTGCACATAAGATGTGCGTGATCACAGACACATTGATTTACATACTGTATTATGCACTTACACACGATTGCCCATGTGTTCATTTCACACACTAACACAAGTGCACACATAGCTACACTTGCCCACAGACACTGTCCAAACACATGTTTGTGTGACTGTGACTGTGAAGGGTTGTTCATCCCTATGTGTCAGTCCTGTGATGGACTGGTGACCTGTCCTGGATGTACCGCATCCTTACCCAATGTCAGCTGGAGTTGTTCCTCCAACCCCACACCCCCAGTGACCCTCACAAAGGATAAGCAGCAACAGAATTAAATCCTAAAATACAACAAACTTCCACAAAAGCCTCCCACTAAATCCCTTTGAGATTCACCATATTTTAAAGTCATAGCATAGGATGATCAATGATCTTCCAGTATTAATTTTTCAATCGACAAGACTTAAATTTTGAAAATAACCTAATAAAAGCTTCAGTCACTGACTAAGTTAAAGGTTCTCACAGGACTTTCTTATTTTTTGTGTCTCTCAGTACACTTTGTGGTTGTTATTTTATATTTATATATCATATATAAAATTTTATTTTTGTTTTCTTGTTCTTGTTTCAAAACATCGAACATTTCTGGGTGGATTCAACATTTTGAACTTCTGAGTAAAAATGAAGATTTCAGCAGGCGCCTATTTGTGGTGGCTGCTCCTCATTTAAGGAGGAAATGAAGTTTCTCTGCAGAGATTTTTGACACTTGAGCGCACGTCCGTCGTTTCTCCTCGCTCCTCGCCTCTAACGGAGGCCAGTGCCCCGTGAATCATTAACAGCAGAGTAATTATGCACTATCAAACTTGGAATATTACCCCACTTAGCTAATGTTTAATGCTGTAATTAATTCTGAACCCTGCGAGCCAACATCAATTTATTTGATTAGTACTTTGCAAAGTCACACAGAGGTTTTTTACTGTTTTGAGGCGTGTGTGTGTGTGTGTGGTTTTAAAATGTGTTCATTTTTAGTAAAGTCAAAGTAAAACTGTGTAGGGTTTAGTGGCATCTAGTGGCAAGGTGGCAGGATTTAGGTAATTCATCACATTGATGTTTCTTCAAGTTGTAATTTTTCTGATAAGTTTGGTTTTAATTAGTTATATGATGCTATGAAAATGGGGTAATACATGAGTTATGATCGACAACAGAGACTGACTCTTGTTTGGTCGGGCGGGTGTATGGGGCAGGACTTCAGCACAGCGACTCCACTCCCACATTCACTGCACAGACGCTGGCTCGGGATGATGTCTCCAGCATCTCCACCTCCATTTTTATACTGTGGGAGGAAGCGAGGATGCATTGTCCATCTTTATGTAGCGTCACCATCACCATCACCTCACTCAATAAATTCATGGCCTTTAGAGGCTCTTTATCTCAAATAGAAATGATTCTTATTGTAAAAGTATTGTCAACATTCATAATCATTTTGGTCCAGAAGAAGGCAATTGTGGTGGCAGCAATCTGTTGGGGGGGGGGGCAATGGCATCAGGTACTGCGTGAGAGAGAGAGAATGATGAATGGAACGATATATATATTGTCAATGTGTGGAGTATCATTATTCGTCCAGCTTTAGTAGTGCCAGTTGGTCACTCTGCTTCGCACTTTGTCGATCGTCCTCTTTTAAATACAGGTTACACACAGCTGAACTGCAGCAACAATGTAACACTCACACTGCAGTAATTACATCTGACAGCAGCCTCTTCCATCACACACACACATCCTAAAATATGGAGACTGATAAGAGAGGAAGGACAGATATAAACTGCAATTCACATAAGCACACGCACACTTTGGCTAAATTCTCTCTCTCTCTCTGGTCGTTGCTTATCGTCATCACTCTTATTGTGTTTCGTCACTTGTCGTCCTTGTCTTGGAGGGCGAGCTGCACGATAAAGCTGGCGTCACTGCTGTTGTGCTTTAATAAGTTTTTATCTGAAGACTCCAAACAAACAAACAGTGTCCAAACTCAAGCTGAGTCTGACCAGAGCGTTTCAGTCTTTCTGTGCAGAGTTCTTTGGGGCGCCAACACATCACACATCCTGTTAAGCGGCAGATGGCACCCCGGTGTTCATCCTTTAATAGTCGTCCTCGGTCTTTCTTCTTTATCAGTTGCTTCGGTCCGTTGATGTTTTTGGTCAGGGAAATATTGAATGCACAATTTAATTTTCTGCCTCTGAGCACAGCTGCAGTGTCTTGCTTGTGATGTGGTCAAAAGTATGTGAACAGGTGCCTTTTCAGATTGCTCAGAAAGAACCAGGCCCCAGCATTTGCAGGAAAGCGCATTAATCATGGTTTTTACAACCACATGTTCAACTCCCACATGTGGCTGTAATGCTGAGGTGCCACATTACACACCTGTACTTAACATGACTGTTTTTATTTAATGCTTAGGTAAAAGTTTATGGTATTTTGTTAAAGATTAAACAATGCAACAGTTTTAGTGCTTTTAAAAATGGGGCACTTTAGTGATATAGATTAGGTTAGAAACACAAGCTCTGCACTGATGAAGCAACAGTCTATCAGTCTTTCCCACCATGAGTTTCACTTTTTCCTTTCTCTCTCTCTAATGTGACTTATTGAGGTAAATGTCAATGGTTGCAAAGCAGTGTCACAGTTGAAATCCAGATCCTAACACGCTGCAGACACAAAGTGCAAGAATACACTTGCAATATTTGCCAATATTTGTCATGGATTTGAATGCTCAAACCTTAAGTTGTCTGCTCTCTTTCCCTCTGTGTACCCTGAATTTCATTTCACTCCACTATCCGCTGTCCAACAAAGACAAAAGACTCTGGAGGGGGGAAAAAAAAGAAAAAAGAAAACATTATAATGGTATTAAATCACTTGGCCAACCTCTGTGTAAGAGGCTGGAAGGATAACATGATGTATAGTGGTTGCAGTTGCCAAGGTTTCTGGCTGATTAAAAAACTCAGGTTGCCATACATCTTCAACACATGTTTTGGTGAAAAAACAGACACCAGCACAAAGTGTGCAAATGAACATTATAGAATGTTTAGAACAAACAAGTGGTGTGTTTTATGTTTGGATGGTCTCTTTCCATGAAAGGTGGTCTAACTGATGCTCCAGAAAAAGCTTGATGAACAAACTACACAGCTCCATAAACACACAGTGAGAGGTTAGGAAAAAAACAACACAAAACATGTCAAATTCTTCAAGTCTTTTAGACTCTATACTGCAGGAGTAAACAGCATTCTTCCACGGTTCTTCCAGAGAACATTTCCCCTAGTGATGTTTCATCGTTGTTTCATCGTTCAACATTGCTGCAAAATTTGCTGCAGGTGCTAAAATACCCTCAAGGTCCACTAGAAACCATTAGGATGACTAGGACCTATTAAAGGACCACCAAAACTTTCCAAAAGAAACTCTTGGAGGACCTGGAGAATCTTGGTCTCTACAACATCCTAACACCTCCCCCCAAACACACACACACACACACACACCTCTAGAACCTTGTCACTGACCACTGGAACAAAAAATGTTGATCCTTCTCTGTGACCATTAAAACCGAGAACCCCTGGAAACTCCTTGAGGACCACTACACATTAGATCCTGCTCACTGACTGCTACGACCATTTAAAGAACCTCCGGAACCTTCTGAAAGACCACTACAACCTTACTTGATGACTACTGACTCCTTGTAAAACCACTCATAGAACCTCATCTGTGCCCCCTTAGACCTTATGAACAACCCGTAGAACTATTTACCATACCCCTAAAATGTCCAGAGAACACCTCAGTAAGATCATTAGAACATTGTACAGGACCCCAAAACCTTCTTTAGGTTCTGTTGTTGTCACGCAATGACATGGTGAGTGGAATTAAAGCAAAAGCAAATTTGGAGTTTGTAAGCAAGTCTGCAGGCTGGTTTTTCATTCTAATTTGTCTGCTGCTTGTGGCTCTGTAGCATGACTAACATAAAGGTTTTAGTTCCCCTTCATTCATTGCTTACACTTTAGTTCAGCATTGTAAATTTCAACAAGCGCAACCTGTGCCTTCAACCTCACTGAAAGCTGTGTTTCAACTCTGACTCAACTCAAACTTTTGCACGATGTACACCAGTCAGAAGTAATGTGCTGTTTCCCAGTCCACTGTATGATAACTCCTTTAAAGTGCTGTTGCTGGAACTATCTGAATGTGTAATTCCACCTCTGCATTGTTCCCTCTGTGTAATTAGCTCCACCAGTGACTTTATGTAAAATAGTCTGCCAAGTTTTAATTGATTAAAAGTCGCTGCGTTACTGCGAGGAAGAACAATGTAGATCCAATTAGCACTGTAACTTGTAAACATGAACACTAACTCCCATGGTGCACCAGGGCCTGTGTGCATGCACGTGCGTGTGTTTGTGTGATTCAGTGATCAGTCTCATTTCTTAATCATCACTTTCTGCTCCAGATGAGACTTTATGAGGGGACTAAATTGCCTTAAAGGGATTTCTTATTAAAGGGATTACACCCATGTAATCCCCTTTGTCCCAGTGGACCCCCAAAAAAACCTGAACACACACACACACACTACCAGATTAGGATGTGGAAATAAATGTGTTCAATGTTGTGGATACGCTGCAAATGAAAACACACATTGTTAAACGATGGAGTCACGTGACACCGTTAAAAATTGTGCACTTCATTGTGTGCGTACGTGTTCATTACATGCAAAGTAAAAGTGTTTGTGCGTAGTTATAACCTTGACATGAATCTGTCTGTGTGTGTTTGCATGTGTGTAGCGTGACGCTGTGGTTTTGGCGGCACTCCCTCGTCTCATCCCCAATTAACAAAGACAAATCCGCTTCTATCGCCGCTAATGAGAGTCTTTAAGGTGAAGGGACTCTGTATTTATTTAATAAGAAGGAGCTTATTTTTTTCATTTCCATGAGAAAGAAAAGCCGCCGCCGATTCTCCACAGCTGCCGAGGAATGGATTAGACGAGGAGGAGGAGGAAGAGCTGGAAAGAAAGGATGAAAAGGGGATAAGAGCCAGAGGAGCAGAACAAGCTGGCTAGAACTAGACAGAGAAGGGGAAAGATGCATAGGGGACGAGGGTGACGAAAGGGTGGATTTCAGGGGTGAGAGAAGGAGGAGAAGAGAGCATGAAAGAGGAGGTCTGAAGCAAAGAAACCCATGAAGAAGCAGGGGGTTAAAACCAGGAAGCTAAGGTAAAGGAGAAGAAAGGGAGGACAAGAAGGACAAGGAGGGAGAGGTGGAGATGAAAAAGGACAAAATAAACTTGGAAGAAAAGAAAAGAAGGTTGAAGAAGTGGGAGGAGGATGTAACCAGTTAAAAGGAAAGACAAGATGAGAGGGGATGGACAAGGACATCCCAACAGATTTGTAATAGGTGTGTGGAAACAAGTGGATGGTGGATAGATGTGATGAGGACAGAGAGAGGTCACAGAGGAGGAAGAGCTTGGGTGAAGAGACTATAGGAGAGGAAGAGGAGAGAATACTGTATGGGCAAGATGAGCATGATAAACATTTGTAATAGTTGTGTTCAGGGAACTCAAAGCAAATGAAGGAAAGAGGGTGGCATTGGATCATTTTGAAGAAGTTTATACTGACTCAGACATGGTTACATATGGAATGCTGGACTGAGACCTTTTAGTCTCTATTGTCAAAATCTGATGCTGTATGAGGACGACACACAAAGCACTTTGGTTGAAAACATGGTTGAAGAGCTGGGATATGAATCAGATGCAGTATATGGGAAAATAAGTAAAATACAACAAGAGTAAAAAGAGAGGATGATTAAAGGACAGGGGGCACGTCACAGTGAATTAAAGGAAGCTTAAATGTTTTCTGTGTGATTTTTTCCTATAGGTGGAGCTGACCGGCAGCAGTGTGTTTGACTACATCCACCCCGGCGATCACGTGGAGATGGCGGAGCAGCTTGGCATGAAGCTCCCTCCGGGTCGAGGCATGTCTCTGTCCCAGGGAGCTGTAAACGAAGACGGGGCATCCTCAGCTTCATCGTCGTCACACTCCGAGACTCCCGAACCAGGTAGGACAGCAGGCAGAGGGAAGGTGGGAGGGAAACAGACTGGAAGTTTGTGTTTGTCCCAAACATGAGGCCCGAAAGGTGCTTCCGTTACTTAACCAAACAATGGATAGAGTAGGAAAAGGAAGAAGAGATCGATAGATAAAGATCAATAGACTTTCAGTGTAGCACAGACCACTTGTGACTTCACTTCAACTTATTTTTTTTCCTTTGAAATGACTTGATCTGCCCCAAGAGCACAAAGAGGATCAACAAACAAATACATTTACTGACAACAAATACACCCTAACTCCTCTGGGGTTGAAACACTGTTACATTAGGGGGGTTACCTTGTACCTGAAGTGGTGGTTGAAACCGAATTTTTCAAAGTGTAAAAACCCTCCAAATATTTAAAAGCACTTGAACAAGTTAATATGTCAGGAGAAACTTAGGTGACAAAGTGAGCTGGACATGTCAGTTGAGGTGATCTTTTCATCAAACTATTAATAAAAACATCAGTGAGTGCATGTGACTAGTCCTTTGAACACATTCACCTTTATTTAGATGTTTATGGTGACATCTCTTTATCAAGCTTCCTTCTTTCCTGACCTCGACACCCTCCTCTGTCACATGTTCTCCAGTATCCCAGCATTGCCTGCTGTAACTTTGAATACAATTAGTGCACCATATTGAAAAGCCATCACTGCTGTAAACTGGGGAAAGGACACATTCCTCATTGGGATTCCTTGCATTGCTTCTTACCTCCCTCCACCCTTCTGTCTGTCCATCCTCTCCCACACCACATGTTGAAGACTTTCTACCTTGCAAATGCTTTTCATTGTGCCTCTCTCTCTCTCTCTCTCTCTCTCTCTGTCTCTCATGCTGATGATAATTTAAGTATTAGGGGGAAATCCATTTATAAATTAAACAAAATGACTTGATATCCATGTAGTCCCTTAGTTCATCAGCCTGTTCAAACAAGGAGGGGAAGATTGGCTTTGCGGCGGCCAGAGTCTTTGGAGACAGTGCAGTAATTAGATCTGCTGCGGATTTATTCCTGGCTGATTGGTGCTGGTGATGGGTGTGTGTGTGTGTTGGGAGAGAGGGATGGGGTGAGGGGCTTTAAATTAATTGGAGTTCCACATTTGAGGTTTTTGTTCTTTTTTTTTCTTTGACTTTCTGCAAACCTGTAACCCAGCCTCCCCATGCACTAAACTGGATATGGGGTGATAGAGATGGATGGTAAGATGACATATATGTGGCTGTCAGTGTCAGTTTGTCTGGAGGGGAAGAAAAGAACAGAAGATGTCAATCCATGGACCAGTGCTAATTTGTCCAGAAGATGGAATGATATGAAGACATTGAAGAAGAAAAACACAGGGATAGTAGTTTTTATAAATGCCTCAGCAAATCCCAAGGTTAATTTGGTCAAAGAGAAAGATGGAGGGGGACAAGGACAAAGGTGTTTGTTCTCCCATGTTCATTTTGCCTCAAAAGGAAAAGAGCGATGGAAAGAAAGAAAGAGAAAAAGAGGCAAGGGATGTTGGGACGTGTTTGAATGTGCATGAGTGCTTAGCAATGTTAATTTCTCGAAAGAGAGAGGAGACGGAGCGAGAGTTTTCAGACACACATGTATGAATGTGAAGGAGTGATCCCCAGCGATAATGTGACTGGGGGGGGGGGGTATGATTCATGTATGTTGTGTTCTGTAATGTTAATTTGTCTGGAGAAGGAGAGATGGAACAAAAAGAGCGCAAGAGAATGAGTATGAATTTGTATGAGTGTTTGTCCCCGGAGCGGGGGGTGGGGAGAGCATATATCAGAGTGATATGTCTGTTCATTCCTCCCTCGGACAAATCACTGTGTTTCCATGCAGCCTGGATCCCGTACTGTAAATCCATGTAGGTCAGTGACCAGATTTCTCCTCACTGATTTTAACAGTTTAGTGAAAGCAGCAGACTGACAGCACAGTGATGACGGAACTCAGTTTTCACAGTGCAGCATGTCTCAATTTAACCAGTACTCAAAAGATGAGTGGTGGAAACCAACTTAGACTCCTGCATGTAATTTTGCAGATCATTTTTCAGATTTCAGTTGTCTGTCGTAGACTCTTAGTGGACATTTAAATACAGGCTGGTTGCTCTGTGAAATGGACTCTTCTCCATCTACCCACTCCATTCTGCTATTTTTCCTGTCTGTGTTGTGTCATAGGACACATGCAAACTTGTAAAAAGCAGATCAGAAACTCAATTACCTGTATGAATGGCAGAGAAACTGGCAGGAATCAGGTTTCTCTAATCCCTTACCATAGTTACAGAAACCATGACTCTCCTTGAAATGACAGGTATGAAATCAGCTTACAAGAGACAGCCGACTGTAACCTGTTTACTTAAGTGCAGTCAGTGTGATAAAGTACCCCTCCCCTGTACCCTTTAAAAGTACTTTTTAATCCAATGACATACTGCAGAACCACTGGTGCCACAGAACATGTTGATTTTCTCTGGATGGAAAATATTGGTTTAAGGAAATGGAAAGGGCTGCATTGGTTGAGGTATGTTACTTTAGTTAATGCCAAGACAATGACAAAGTAATCTGATGTGTGCTAACCCATATTTGATTGGCCAAAACTTGCCACTACAACTTGGTTATATAATGTTGCTTTGAGTTTCAGCTTTGGATGTTGGATGACCCTTTTTTTTTTTTTCAAGCACAAGCTCAAATGAAATAAAAACATGAGGGGGCTAAGTGTTTCTTAGAGGTCTCAGTGGCAACATGGTCCTCGTATCTCCATTAGCAGTTTAGCAGTATATCATGTCCTTGAAGTCGATTATATTATAATTTTAAGTAGAATTTTGAATTTTAGTAATTTGTGAAATGGAGCCTCAATGGAATGGACTTGTTTTTCACAACGCACTAATGTTCGTTCAGAAATTTCAAGGTCAGTGACTTGGGTCATGTCCCTCAAACCATTGCTGAACAATTTTTGCCATGTGGCAGGTCACATTATCCTTCTGAAAGAGGCCATTGCTCTCAGCTGCCATGAAGGGCTTTACTGTACTGCAATGTTTAGATCTGTGGTATGTGTCATAGTAATGTCCACATGAATCCAAGCCTGAAGGTTTCCCAGCAAAACATCATGAGCATCACACTGCTAAATGTAAAAGAAAACATGATCATCAGACCAGGACACCTTCTTCCGTTGCTCCCTGGTCCAATTCTGATGTCCAAGTATCCATTGTAGGAGCTTAAAGTGGTAGGTCAACATGGACACTATTACTGGTCTGCAGCTACACAGCCTCATACACAACAAGCTGTGATGAACTGTGTGTTTCTATCATAGCCAGCGTTAAGGTTTTCAAGTGTTCTTCAGTAGCTCTTCTGTTGGACTGGATGACAAAAGTCAGCCTTCACTCCCTACATGCATCAATGAGCATGGGCACCCATGAACCTGTCATGGTTCACAATTTGTCCTTCCTTGAAACTTTTTTGGTATGTAATGACACCAAGACCTGGTGTTTTTGAGATGCTTGTCCAGCCATCCTAATTTGGCCCCCGAAATTGCGCAGATCCATACACTTGCCCATTTTTCCTGCCTCCAACTTCAACTTAAAGGAGTGACTACTCATTGGCTGTCTAATAATAGCCCACCACTTGACAGTTATTATAGACGAAAGATAGTTCAGAAAGTTCCCTCCATGATTACAGCAGTGAACTGATAGAACTACTAAAGTGGTTTTGCGACAATAATTCTATGAGAGGGTTTGGCAAAAAACCCCATTTTGTTAGGTTTTCTCTTTAACATTAAATTCATGGTATCCTATGCTTCAAACAATGAGTAATGCATTTGCACTGATGCATTCCTGTCGATGCCTGGTTAACACCGGTGCCTGCTAACGTGTCTGGTTGAACTTTTCCATTTGTTTGCATCTTCTCCTCCTCCTTCTCTCCTTCCCCTTGATGCGTCTTCCATTGTTTCACCCTTCCTCGACGGCATCCCTTCGTTCATCACCTGCCTCTTCTTTCATGCACTGAGCATTTTCCAATCGATCGCTGCTTACTTTGTTTCTCCATAAAGTTTCATACTCCATGTGCTGATGATTTTTAGTGGGGGTGTTTTCATGGCTGTATGGTACTGTCTCTGTTCAATGCTCTTTTAACTTTATTTGGAGGAAGAGAAAGACATTTAATTGTTAGTATTAAATATTTGTGTTGGATGATTTAGCAGAATTTGAGATAACATTTACTAATGACAGTTTACTTAATCGTTCCTGCAATGTCCCATGATGTCATCTAAGATTTAGCAACTAAAATTTCTGAGGTAAGGTTCGCAACATGGTCATCTTTTTTAAAATAAAGACAGGATATGACATGCAGCCTCAGGTGTCGGTTGCTGAACTGAGAACAAAAGAAGGGAAAAGGCTTTGAAGATGATGTTAGAAAAACAGAAAGGAGTAGATAAAGGTAGATTAAAACTCTAATACTATGTTGTAGCATTCACTGGCTACACTGGCTTCAAGTCAGATTTTCTTGATTTTCTTTTTCTAACTCAAGTAGTAGTTGTAGTTATGTTTCTGTTCATGTCATGTCATAACATTCAGACTGTAATTACAGGCAGCCATGCTGGAAAATAGTTTTCTTTAAAGGGGCTATAAATTATTATTATTATTACTATGTAGCAAACGTTAGCATTAACAGCTGCAAATTCAGGAGGAAACTTCATTACTTTACTCGCCAAGTGCTGTCTCCGATGATGGGAAGCAATTCAATGTTAACCTTGTTTTTTGCTTGTGTTTCTGAAGTGAGCATGCTAAGCAGCACCTGGCTGGACTGCTCTCTCACTTTTATGAGAGCGAATCACTGTAGCCTCCAGCCTTTCCTAAAGAAGTAACCCAGGTCAGGCCAGTGCATATTATAATTTCTTGTCTTGTAAACAAAAGTATGGCTGAAGATTGAGGTGAGCGACCATCACCGCCAGCCTCTCCCAGAGAGAAACCATGTTTCCACTGCGGCAGAGCAAACTTACATCTAGTCCCTTTAATCTCCACGTGAAAAATGGCTTTCCACCATTGGCAGTTACATACAAAATAAAATACAAACTACTACATAAAATAGAAGAATTTAATTCAAGCTGTTTATCTGGTATAACTGTCAGGCTATCACTGAGAGAATCATCTCCTTTTTCCCATTTTACAGAAATTGAGTACAGCAGTAACTAAAAAAACGCAAACTTTTGTGTTAAGTAAAAATGTGTGGTTTCTATTGTAGGTGGCTAGCTAGTCTGGTATGCTAACATTAGCAGCTCGCATTAGAACAAGTGCAGCTTAGCTTTTGCTCCTCCGCATTTGGTTTTTGATGGGAGATTTTAAAAAAAGCACACCTCTTCAAACCCTTTTGACAATGATTATACACCACTTCAGCACCTCAAGGACTCCAAAGCTTGACAGAGCAGCCGAGCCAAGTCAAGGTTGCTACTATAATTTGACAGTCACTGTAAAGGGGACAGCTTTCACTGATTTTCAGCTCACTGTAACTTTTTTACCTGTTTAACAAATCCTACTCACCATCATGATATATCAAACAGCAGCTGACCCTGTCCTTTTAATTACAGTCATGCAGGATGCCTGATATGCAATAAAGAATTGAAATGGGAGTTAAAATATGGGATGACCTTGAAAGAGAGAGAGAACTTCCTTTTGAAACTCAACACTCCATTCACCAACCTCTTGCAGTTAAAGAGAGTCATCTTTAAAAGCACATGATGCAATTTGACTAATATCAGTCAAACTGGGGCTGAGAGGCTGCACACGTCTCTAACTGCTCTGAAGGGTGAGTGGTTGAAAATTATTGCTCATGAGTGTAATTCAGAGTCTGACTGAGAGGAGGGAAAACTCCCCATGGCTCTTATTTTCTCTCACTCCAGTGTCTCATTACATATCAACAGCCAAGGGTCACAGGAACATTTGCAATGTATCTGATGCCTGCTGGCTGTTGACTTTGACCTTTGACCTCCTCACTAGCGGTGACTTTTAATCCTGATGATGAAGCAACTGAAAATGGTTTAGCAAATATGTAGATGTTAGAAATTATTTTAGTTGAAAATTGGGGGGAAAAGTCAAATTCCTTATATTGAAACAATCATACCAGTGGTTTTAGTAATTAACTGCAAATTTTAAACATTATCCAAATCATTGTATTTGTAATTAAGATATTATGAAAACAAGTGCAATGAAATCTTTGTTTTCAACAGAATTTGGTCCTTTGCATTTAGAATTTCAGCTCACCAAGAGGGTGAGATTTCACAAGCCCATCCATCTTCAAAAAACTACATGACCACAAAATGACGACAACTTTGACAGAAAAAAAACATCAGTGGAAAGTCAGAGTTTTTGCCTCTCTCACTTCCTTTGTCTCTTTTTACCTAAACTCCAGGGGCTTTAGTGTTATGTTGCCATGGGCTATTTAGGTATTCATTTTCAGACTACCACACAGTAAAGGGCCTAATATTAACATTGACATTTACAAATGTATCTTGTGCTGAAAATCCAACCCTGTCTTATAGGCACAGACTCTTGTCCAACTTCTCTAAAGTCAAACTTTCCTTGTGATGTTCAATTTAGAGGATAAAACGGTACCTGCGGTGGTTTGCCTTTGGTGCCTGCACTTAACTTCATTCACATTCATGCCATCAAACAGAGAAGCTTTGCAGTTAATTGAGTATTTATTTCAATTTTCTCTCATCAGGGCAGAATTAGAAAGAAAAAACAGCCAAACTTCCAAAGTCCTCTTGGAAGTGGCAGTAATTCTGCCCTCCAGGAGAACACCATAAGTTCTCCATTATTAGCTCCTTGCGGTCTAATTGTCCGCGGCGTTGCCTTATTCCAACATCATAAGTCTTTGATTATTGTTGCTAATTATGCTATTAGCACAACGGAGGGGAATAATTCGTCATAATCGCTCACATTTATCATAATTACCCAAGTTTACAGTCACCTACGTTTAATGTCATTTAGAGCGGCCGTCGGCAGCGACTGCTGCCCAAGGACAAAGAAGTGTGTGTGTGTGTGTGCTCGTCATGAAGCATGTTTGTATTTGCATTTGAAATGTCACTCGCACTGCATCCAGGAGGCAAAGGTCAGATCTGGCGGGATGCACACACACACCAGTCTCTTGTAGTACACGCTCCAGTCTTTCTTCACCTTTCTTCCTGTCCTGAACCTAGTTCATTTCAGCTTGTAAACGGGCTACTGTTACCTGGCTGCTTTTGCTGACAGCTAAAGATCTTTGCATGAGCTGAAAACAAACATTTCAGCTTTTCGGCCTGCTCAGTTGAATGAGCACAGACCAAATTCTTCAATAAAAATAAAAACAACCTTTAGTTGCTCACAACAAAGGAGCATTTCTTTATGTGAGAGAACATACAACTGTCAGCTGCATTATCACACTGAGAGACAGTATCATGACGTAAATCAGTTAACATATGGAGAGTCACTGTGCAGCTGCAGCCTCGACTTGAGCTCAGTATTTTCCAATTGCAGACTCAAACATAAAGCAGCTCTGGCTTTTTTGTCAGACCTGCTAAATGGTTTCCATACAGCAGATCCTCTAAACTCCACACTTACTAGGAGAATTAGTCACAATGGATTTAGTAAAAGTACTCAAATTAATTAAATCAGTGTCATAAGTGTTATTTTTTCTTTTTTAAGAAAAGCAATAAAACCACTTGAGGCAAACAAAGAATTTTTCTGAGGCGGAGGATTATTACTAAAGCAAAATTATCCGTTTGGTTAGGTTTTTATTAAATCGCTGCCTGCCTGCCTGCCCGGTGCCGCTCTAAATGGAATCTTTAGAGTACACAATAGCCAATCACAGGCTATTATTATTAGAGTTTTCTAATTAGGCTTCTTAACGAGGACAGGGCTGTTTACAATAGGAGCCGGAGCTGTTCAGATAAGGGCTGCAGAGGACAGGGCGACTCCGGACGACAAATAAAGCGCTCCTCTCTGCTATCAGTCTGTCACAGCGGTGATAACACGGGAACTTCTCAAGGTCCAAGACTCAACTTTTAACTTGTGAAGAGGCTGTGTGTGTGTGTGTGTGTGTGTGTGTGTGTGTGTGTGTGCGTGCGCATGTGTAATAACAAGGGTAAAGGACAGAAGGAGGAAAGTAAAGGAAGAAAGATAAAGTTTGAAAGGAAGGAAGGAAACAAGGAAAGGAAAAGACCAGGAAAGATGAAGAAGGGAGTAAGAGAAGAAAGAAACTATGAAAGGAAAGAGGAGAGGAGAAAATCAGAATGTGACAGAATGTGGAAAGATAGAAAGTAAAAATTAAAGGAAAGAAGGATGGACAGGTATAACAGAATGGAGGGAGAACAATAAAGAAAAAGAGACACAAAAACTGATCGACTGCGAATGTCCTCGAGGCAGAACAGCTGCTTGCAGACAGGGTAGCAGGACCAGGTCAAAGGTCACAGCTCAACAGGGACTGGAAGGGTTCACACACACATACACACTTGTTAATATACACACTGTGCCTCAGTCTGCCTTGCAGCAATCTGACTGGTCACTCATCACTGCTGTCATGTGAAAACCTCCTTATCCCACATGGATTTTGACGGGATCATTGCATAGGTTTTCATGTTTTTATACAAAAATATTACAAAACATTACTTCATCGGAATATCCACCAAAAGTTTGTTCTTACACTTTTTTTAACTGTAAGGCAATTTACAGTTTTACAATTTACAATTTTGAAAATTAAAAATTTCAGTACACAGATACCTTGTTTATCAGCTGGAATGTGCACCAATATGTTTGCACCAGTCTTTGATAACGGTATTGTCGAGCGATAAACCTGGCCACACTATGAATATCATTGGGACCTAAATATTGTTAAAAAATCACGATTCATATTTTTGTCAATCATGTCATCGTTTCATTTATTCATCATTTCATTCTCCAGATCAAATTTGTATCATCAGTTTCATCGTATCATCATCCTCTCAGAAATAAGACTGGTAATATACTGTTCTTCTATGTTTGTTCAAGAAAAACTATAATGAGCAGCTGGTACTGAGGTGTTTGGAAATTTAAACTTTTTTACTCTACTGTAAGGAGCTTTTTTTCCTCTTTTTTTTTCTTTCAAGATTTACATCTTCAGCATTGACCAATGGGCTTGGAGCTGAGAGCCATAGACTGAAGTCAGTGTTGAGAGAGGGTTTTTTTTGGTCTTTGTTTTTTTTTACAAAACATATGCCTTAATTTTAAAACATATTGAAACTTGAATTTTTAGCTGCTCCATCTTTTCAATTTGAAGTATCTTATATATCTACAATAGGGGCTGGGCTGTGATTCCTCAGGTTTGGTACTGATACAAAATACCTTTTCTTAACAGCATGCTTTGAGAATGATATATAGTCTATATAAAATTGTTCTATAAAATTATATATAAAGCATGATATATAAAATTTTCTACAAAACCTGTTTTTACAAAGAAGCCTAAATTTTGCCTGAATCCAAGCAGCTGCACAAGGACTTTGTTCAAATTAAAAACAGAGCAAAAGCTGTAGAATTTTGATAAATGTTTAACACACAGCCCCAGGTCATGACCAACAACAGAACTTCTCATCTTTGTGTCTTGGTCAGACTTTCTTAAAACTTCTGTAGAAGCAATTTTCATGTGAAACAACTAGTCTGTTCCATCCGATCAGAGACGACTTGTAGTTTCTGTTCATCTGATGCTGGAGCAGCTCTTCACAGACGTGTTTGTAAAGAAAAACAAAAAACAGTTAGCAGCTCAATGAACACGGGCCACCGTGTCTATTCCTCCTCACGCCTTCCTCTGATTATGGATGCTAATCTGCTCAGTCCATCCATCTGTCCCTCTCCATGTTGCCGCCTGCATTCAATTAACAGCAAACACGCTCCTCGCTCTGTCATCTTCGCCCTCTCTGTTTCTGCTTCCTCTTCCTTTTTCCCTCTTTCTATTCTTCTAGTTCTTTTTTCCCCACATCTCCCCACCACTTTCTTGTTTGGTTGCCTTTTATCTTTTATTCGTCTTCTGGCCAAACAAAAACAGAGGGACATGGGGAGAGAAATTAAAAGAGAGAAAAGAAAGACAGAAGGACTTTGAGCCACAAAGGGAGAGAGGGAGGGAGAGTGAGTTATGGAATGACAAATGAAATGATAACAAGAGCAGTGATGGACTGTGATGCACTTGTTCATGTGCTGAATTTTTAAAATGAATTGTTGTATGTTGTTTAATGAATTTTATTACGAATTTGTCTGAATGAAATGTGTTTCGTCAAAAAATAACTGCAGTCACATTTTACAAAAATCTCAAATGAATCACTTTATATTGAGATGTAAACAATAAACAGCTAACTCTTGAGTCACCCTCACATGGTTTGTAGTCACATACATGGAGTCCTTGATTTCAGAAGCCAGTTGCTTCGATACATCAGCATGATTAATGAGTTGGACCAGGCTGCTGGCATGGTCAATAAAGAACAACAAATATGTCTGAATCATATGATTTAAAAACTTTATTGCCAGGGCCTGATGTGATGTTGGTTAAAGGCGCAGACGTGATGTTGGTGAGAGACAACGACGTGATGTTGGTGACGGACAAAGATGTGATGTTGGTGAGAGACAAAGAAATTAAAACATGAGAGTTAGACGCACCTTGCTGTCTTGTTTGTGTGAAAACAGAGACAGAGCACAGGGTGTTGTCTTGCAGTGCACTCAGTGTTTGTCCTTCGGCCGAGCTGTTCTCAGTGTAAATGCCAGAGGACAAGTGGCCGGATGTTGCGTTCAGGCGTCTCTCCTCCCTCCGGGATATCTGATATTTGTGAAATTTTTAGTGTTTGTTTTTGAGTGTTTGTTTGTTTGTTTTCCTCAAACATCACACAGACAGAGCTGTGGATTTACCTGTTCCACATCTGCATACATCTGGCTGGGGAAGCACTTTCCCTCATGGGTCCTCTTGTAATCATTCCTTTCTTCGTCATATCATCATTTAGCTTTTTGAGTTCTTTTTCCTTTTTATTGCACTTATTTTATTTAATTTTTCAGTATTTGTTTTTATTTCTTCTTCAGTTATGTTAGAGTTGGGAGAATCTTAGTGATTTTTATGTTTTTTATGTGTGTCCAACACACTCCCGCTGTTTCATTCACTTGTTCACTTTGAAGATGTAACACAAAGATGCTGTCCAGCATCTTCACAATGACAATACAACAATAATAATTTTCTTCATTTCAGTAGAATAAAGGTAAACTGAAGTAGCACTTGTTACAAGCTATGTGATACGAGATGTTTGTACTTGATACTTGTTATGTGTTTGCATCGACTTTCTGGATGACACTGAACCAGAACCAACTTTTGAATGCCCCCCCCCCAAACTTCTGTCTCACTTTGTTGTTGTTTTCTTTTTCCACTTCGACATCTCCCTCTCCCTTTCTGTCACTCTTTCGTGAACCACGTCTCTGTCTGCCTCCCTCTCTCTGGAAGTAATTAAACAGGTTGCAGATACAGACAATTACTTATTATCTCTCTGTTGTGTGTGTGTGTGTGTGTGTGTGTGTGTTTGCTTGTTTCCTTCGTGACCTCTGACCTTGTCTAAAACAGAAACAAGCTGTCAGTCTCGTCGTCCGTATCGGAGGAAACACATTTCATTTTTTTTTACTCGCTTCGTCTTTCCCGCACCTCCTCCCCTCTTCTATGCCAAAAGTACATGGACCTGAATATTAGCAGTATGTGATGGTGTATCATGTGATCTGGACACCATGTTCATTAATGTGTTGCCATAACAGCCTCTCACCAGATGTTGAACCTGTTGCAGGGATTTGACCAACTCATCAGTGAGGTCCAACACTGATTATTACACTGTGCAGAAAATCTTTTTTCTTGCAGAACAAGGTTATAGTAAAAGAATCAAAGAATGGCTGTGCACCATGGAACAAAAAACAAACAAACAAAAAGAACATGAAGTGAAGTAGTTAATGTGCTAGATTGTATCTGTCACCCAATATCCTACTTCACCTACCTCCCAAAAATTATTTTAAAAGGTTTTTTATAATTATATGATGCGGTATCATTGGCTTTTTTATGGTAAAGGATATCTGAAACATCTGTTGTAAAATACATGAATTTTTACCACAGAATTAATATAACTATTATTTGGTTCCAATGTACAAGTATAGTGTTGATGCAAAACATTGTATAAATATTAAAATATCACTGTGTGCTGTCGTGTTCCCCTCACTGCAACCAAACCAAGGAAAACATTTCTCGTATCCCGCCCATCTTTTCTTCTATAACCTCCCCTACTCACCCCCTCCTTTTGTTTCACTGTCTTTCTCTTTCCCTCTTCTGTGCTCTTTTCATAGGCAGATACATTCCCAGAAGAGGAAGGGGAAAAGCTAAAGACAGATTAGAAAAGCATTAAAGTTCCGACATGTGGAGATCACTGAAGGGGGTGGGGTGTAGGAGAAGGGGAAGTGTCTCTGCGGGGGAAAAGACAGGGGAAAAAAAGAAAGACAAAGCCGGGTTCAAGGCATCTCCAGACTATTAGAGCGCTGTTTGATTTGAGCTCATTGTTCTGATGAGAGTGTCAAAATAAAAGTTTTTTTTATCACTGCAAATGGAGGGGAAGGATGAGGAGGAGGAGTGAAGAGAATAGGTGATGATGATGGTGAGTGAGAGGAGGAGAGGGTGAGGAGGAGGAGCGGTTTTACTTTTCTTTACCTTTGGTTCCCAGGCTCTTGCATTGTGGGAAAAAGCTTTGCGGAAATCTACTGTGTCACACACACACAGCTCTCTGTAGTTTCCAAACCATGTGAAAAAGTACGAGTGGTGTGTGTCTGTGTGTCTGTGTGTCTAAACCCAAACTTTTATTTTTAAATTTGACCTAATTAGGTTGTTTTATTTTGTCAGATTTGCTGCATAAAAGGACATATTTCTTCTCCTCCTCCCCCGGCATCTCATTGTCATCCTCCTCCTCCTTCCTTTCTTCTCCCTACCTGGAGACTCTTTCATTCCTCTTCCTACCTGTGCCTCCCCCCTCCTCCTTCACCACCTCCAGTAAACCGAAAAATTATCACTTGGGCTTTTCTGCCTGACACAATTTGTCAAATCCTCCCTGATAGGAAACACATTCTGCTCATAAGGCGAGCCCCCACCCCCCTGACGGTAGCAATTCAATTACAGCCATGGAGGCAACAGTGAGCTGGAGAGGCAGGAATATGACAGGACAGTTACAGAGCGTTTACACAATTAAACTTTCACTGACAATACTCTCTCTCTGTGATGAATGCCTCACACCACCACAGCGTGTGTGTGCATACGCTACATTTAGGCTGTGTCTGCCTATATATGTGACCGTATGTGTGTGTTTGAGCAAGCTATGATACATTTGTCATGATTCCCTCTCGTCCGCCACTGATACTGAAGTGAAGGAAAGGAGGGAGAAAAGGAGATAAAGAAGTAGGATGAGAAACAACCCTAAAAGTGAAGGACAGTGGAATTAATTTGTGTGTGACAGGAGTTAAAGTTTTAGTTCCACATTTTAGAGAATGAACACATTCTGTCAGAGAGTGAGATGTTCAGCTCTGTGTTCATCTGGGCCCAGGATGTGGTTGTCTTAGCTTAGACTGAGCCTTTTTTACAGCCCTAAAGTTGCTGGGCAAGCAGCTTTCCTAAAAGCTGTTCGTAATGTGTCGTCTGTGTCAGATGTCACAGGGTTTTGTTGGGGCAGTTTGACCCAAAGCCATTTCAGGAGACCTATACAACATAGTGATCAGACCTTACTACGGGAACATTCCCACACTTCTACAGGCGAATGTTGAACCCTCAATGTAGAATGAATCACCTGTCTAGTAGATGAGATTTACCAGAGTGACAGAATGTCAAGATTTGGAAGAAGAAGAAGAAGAGGACTGAGGTCAGACATCTGACTGAAGGAAAGAATGAGTGACTGTTGATTCTTGTTTTTCAAGCAGGCCACAGGCTTTAGAAGTAAAAGACTTTTGTTTCTTCACAACTTTTATTGTTGTTTTCATTCCATCTACTGTTGGTTTGCTTTAAATGTGAAGATACTATTAAAACAGTGAACATGCACACACCTGTTCACTTTGTTTAAATCAGTGTGTTTGAGCACTTTGTGCTTCGTTATATATAGTTCACAATGGTGAGATGAAAACCAGGCCCCTGTATATATAGAGGATTTACTGATAGTAGCATTGTGGTTGTTCCCCAGAGCTCGACTGGTGACTCAGGCTGTCTGGAACCCCTGAACTATGGAAGGAGTCTGAATTTTGAATTATCTTTGTGAGTTTATTTGTTAATAAAAGTAGACTACAAATATGACTGTGCATTAGGAGAGAGACAGGTCTGACAGAAGAAGATGTTGAGCTTCTTGGTAGCAACTTGAACCCCCCGGTCTTCTTCTAAAATGAAGGGGTTGTGTGACAGCACAGTCTTGGTCATCTCATATGCATGTGTTGTGTCTTGAGTTTCATGTCGACATGCGTCTTCTTCGCACGGCCTCCTCAGTTTTGCGGTGGCAGCTGGTGGAGGTCGCAGTGACCTTGCTGTAGCATCGCTTTGTCTCACCAACGTCAGCTGGTTATCAGTCGGACAGGACGGGCTCCCTGAACCAGGCAGTGTTATTAGACTGTCTGACAATGATACACCGTCCCACCGAGACTTCACACGCGAGTACACACACACACTTGTACATGTGGAAAGGAACCCAGGGCACTCTGGGTATTGTCCAAAGATCACAGGCGTAGGTGAGTTGTTCTTTTTAATTAATCATTTGTCCTTCAAACGGGGGAAAGTTTCCATGCTGCAGATAATTAGGTCCCAGAGTCAGGCGGCGGCAGAGCCGGCAGCCACCTGCTGCCTTTGTAGCTCTAATCTTTGTCTTGTAGGAGCTTCGTCCCCAAAGACGCCACGGCAATGCACGCCGAGCGAGCAGAATGAGAAAACACTTCTGAATCCCCACATGGTCCTCATCTTCTCTTCATTTTCCTTTTCTTCTTTACATTCATCTTCTTCCTCACTTCATCTTCTTCTTCTGTTCTTCTTTTCTTCTATTCTCCCATCTGCTCCTCTGCCACCACCTCCTCCTCCTCTTCTTCTTCTCCCTCTGTTTACACTGCTCCTCCCACATTCTTCCTTTCTTCCCTTTTCTCCATTCCACCTTTCCATCGTTTACTGCATCCAATCTTCTTCTTCTGTCCATACTTTCTCACTGCTGCTGCTCCTCCTCTACTCCTCTTTCTCCTCACCTCCTCCTCTTACTTCTCCTTCCTCTCCTTCTACCAAATCTTCTTCTTTGTCATTTCTTTCTAATTTCAAATTCTGCTTCTTCTTTTCATCTCTTCCCTTTTTCCCTCCTCTTCTGGTAACGTTTTCCTACCTCTCATTTAATTTGCTCCTCCTCCCTTGCTTGTCCTCTGCTCCTCTCCTTTTTTGTTAAACTTTCTTTTCTCCCTGCATCTGCTACTCCTTTCTCCTCTCTTCCTCTTGCTCACACTTTTACTTATCCCCCGTTTTTACCTTCTCTCCTTCTTTTTCTCCTCCCTTCCATTTTCTCTCTTTTCTCCTCCTTTGCCTGCATCTCTTCTTCCTACCATTCATGCAGAAATCGTGTAATTGTGAACTCTCACTGTGTGTGTGCGTGCGTCTGTGGGGGAAACTAATCCCATTAATTCAAAGTGAATAACAAAGAGAGAGAGGGTCCAGCTCCCCTGTCGTTCGTCCGTCCTCCTTCTCTTCTACAGCCTCTCTCCCTCCATCATCATTATTCCTCTGCTCGATCGGCGGCTGATTTCCTGGAGGACTGACAGAGAGAAGCAACCGACTTGTGGAGGGATGGCGGAGGGAGAGAGGAGAGGAGGAGCATTTTTTAACTCCTCATGAGGAGCCTTTCCTTCTTCACATCTGGCCCCCTAATTCTTTCCGTCGGTCACACTTTCTTTCATTTCTTCTCTTTTTCTCCTTCCTTCTGTTTCTTTCTACCTTTTTCATATCTCATTCCATTTCCATCTTTCTTTGTTCTTCTTTTCCATTTACTATTTTATATTCTCTTTATTTGTCTTCGCTCTACCACTCTCTTCCTCTCTTTTCTCCTCCTCCTTCATCTTTCCTGTCCATCATTTGTCCTCTCACCCCTTCTTCCATCATCCTTTTTCTGGATTTTCCTTTAATACTTTCATTTTTTCCCATTTTCTTTAATCTCTTTGGACCTTTCTTCTTCTTTCCACTTTTTACTCCATCTCTCTGTTCATCCTTTTGCTTCTCTATCTTCATCTTTCTCCTCCATTTCTTTCCACCACATTTATCCATCTGTTCTTTTTCTTCCCTCTCTACTTTTTCTACCTTTCTCTACCTTTCCTTACTTCATCTTTTCCCCTCTTTTTTCATCCTGCCCCCTCCCATATTTTTTTTTCCTCTCTTCATCCCTTTCACCCACTGTTTTCTCCCCCTCTCTCTGTGTTCAAGGACATTTATATTATAAAGAATGAATTTGCATATTAATTCATTTCTTTCAATTTTCTCAGATTAGACGTTGTCAACACATATCAGTGCTGATCAAACTGCCACGTCCACCAGAGACTTTTCTGTGGGTTTGTTTGTGTGTGTGTGCGCGCGTGTGTGTGTGTGTGTGTGTGTGTGCTTGCGCGCGTGCGTGTGTGTTGAGGTGATTTGTGCCAGAGAGACTGCCTCACGGTGTTCATAACAGTAAAAATACGTCTGGTGACATACACATGTAGCATGTTCACAAATGCACAGGCACACACGTATTAACATACACATGAGATGAGCAGCACGTGTCACATGACATGCGTACATTTTCCTGTCAAAGATTGAATTATGACATTACTTCATCCCTATTTCCAAGAAAGTCAATGTATATATCATTCATATATTCTATGCTACTAAATGATTCTTGTTGAAAGATACTATAATCAGTGCAACATTCAGTGGATGAAGTTTTATTTGACTGAAGCAAGGAGACTTTATACATTAGAAAAAGAACAGTATCATGTTGATGATTTTATTGTTTTAAAAGGATTTCATTGAAATACAAATAATTTTATTGATTTGAAAATGAATGGAACCACTTCTGTAGCAATGTACCCCCTGTAGCCTACTGAAAATTAGCCTATCTAGCATCAAAATTAACGTTAGCTCAAATATTTCCATTGTAAGTGAATGGGACTTCTTTGGGTATATTGATGCTGATGGTTTGTTTTTGTCCTCATTCATATGATCAGAACTGCGTCCATAGCAACAAAGCCTCAGGTATTAAAAAAAAACAGACCATAGGAAGCCGTAATTGACCAGAACTTCCAGAAGTATTCAAACAAAGCTGTGTAATAGTCTAGGTTTATAAGTTCCATATGTATTTGTGTAACCCTGGTTTGTTTTAGTTTTAGTGGTGTAACATGTCCACATGTGCAAGACTGCATGCGTTTCTGACCTGTCACATTCTTTTTAATGATGCGACCATGTACACAGATCTCAGACATTAAACTGGAAAGTTCAATATTATTATTACTGATAAAAATGACGGACACAACCACAGTGCTCTCCAAGTCCAGGAATCCATCTTAGCCGCTGTTCTGCTGAACTGTATACCAGTTGGTCAGTGTGTGTGTGTGTGAGATGAAACAACCATCCCTCCCCCTCATCACTCCCTCTGATGGATGCTGAAGTTTATTAATATGCAGTTGATTTGTGGGGGGAGCTGATGAAAGCTGACAAATGGAGCGTCTCACCTTCAGCAACCACTGTTGCTGTGTCCTGACTTGGGGGGGTGGGGTGAAAAATGTGCTTCTTGTGTGGGACATTGTGTTTTTGAAGGACAATACTGTCGCAGACTGGGTTAAAGTCAATAATCTCAATGAGTGTCTTGATTAATTTTGGTTGATATCTTTAAGGATGAAGGCTTTTAGTTTGACAATCCTGATTACAGCTTTCAGACACACTGAATATTTCCCCCCTAACAAACCCTTCCGTTTGTCTCGTCTTTGTCTCCTGATGTGTTTTGACATCTGACTGTCATGAGCCGCTTTGAGATGACTGACAGTTTGACAAACAGCCGTGATTGGCCAATTGGTCCTGCCTGAATGTATTTATTTGTTTAACACCCTGTTACAGCCCAAAACACTTATTCCATCCTAACTGTTGGTCTAAATGTCAGCATAATATCTGATGAGTGCCAGTCCGAATGTGGTCATTTTACTTAAAACTAGATTTATTATTTTAGAGTACAGTAGAAATAATATGAACAAAATCTCTCTAAAACATTTATGTGAATACTTCATGTGTTTTCTGTGTGTGCTTTGTTTCCCAGTGGAGTCGAGCAGTCCCAGCCTCTTGTCCCCCGATAACTCTCTGGAGAGATCCTTCTTCATCCGAATGAAGTCAACACTCACAAAGAGAGGAGTGCACATCAAGTCCTCAGGATACAAGGTCAGGCAGTTTTCTAAGAAACATGGTCCTAAAATGAAAATGTGATCACCATAGTTATCTAAGTGACATGGGTATGACACTATTGGTACCACAGATGCCTTCACACCCCACATTTTCTCATTCTCCTCTTTCAGCCCTTGGTATTTCTCGAGCTTCTTGTGTTCTTTCTTTCTGATGTTGCTATCGCTGGGGATTGCTACATCTATCACTACCACTGTCTTCCGATGTTTATCCACCACCACTATGTCAGGCTGATTGGCCATCACCATCTTGTCAGTCTGGATCTGGAAGTCCCACAGGATCTTGGCCTGTTTGTTCTCTGTCACCTTTGGGGGTGTCTCCCATCTGGACCCTGGGACCTCCAGTCCATACTGTGTACAGATGTTCCTGTATACTATGCCCGCTACCTGGTTATGCCGCTCCATGTATGCCTTGCCTGCCAGCATCTTACACCCTGCTGTGATGTGTTGGACTGTCTCAGGGCCTTCTCTGCACAGCCTGCACCTGGGATCTTGTCTGGTGTGGTAGATCCCGGCCTCTATTGCTCTGGTGTTTAGGGCCTGTTCCTGTGCTGCCATGATTAGTGCGATTAGTGCAATTGCACAGGTGAGCATCAGATGCGGCATATATATATACGACTCGGGGGGACCTACTATTTCTTTTGGACACAGTGAAGTCACCATCATGCATTACCTTTGTGTGAGCATGTTGTATTTCATATACCATCAAAAGGGGAAAAAGAGTGTTCTGTTGAAAAACTCAAAGCTATTCCAGAAAAGTTCTTCTTCTGCAAATTCACTTTCTCCCCAGTGAGTTATAGCTTCAGGTTTATGACACTGGGAGGCACTCTTTCCTACTGAGGGCCAAGGAAACGCCCACAATAACACCTACTACATACAATCAAATAACAGCACAGAATGTACAGTTAGATTCTTCTGTATTTTATGACAACTCTGGCTCAAATAAAAGTGTCTATATCATTGGAAAATAGATTCTACATATTCTCTATTTAGCTGTTCTGGTGAGCTGCCAAACAAGCAGTTGCCTATTTACAGGATTCACAGACACAGAGCATCATTAACATTCATTTACAGTCATGTCTCTGCCCACTTTATGAACATAAGTCTAATATTAAGTCTCTTTTACCTGCTTCTTTCTTCTTTTTTTGTCGTCATGGTGCCGAGTAGATCACATGCAGCAGGTTTTTAGTGCCTTTTGAAGCAGACTCAAACAGTTTCTGTATGCCTTCAATAATCTATCAATAATAAAACCTCTTGAAAAGTGATCAACCTGGTCTGACCTGTGTAAATTGTACTGGCCCCCATGCAATCCTGTATTACTTCCAACAACCTTGGGTTCATCTGGCCTGTGTGTATGAATGCTTGTTTTTTGTGCATAAGAAAGTTCTGTATGGGGACAGAACATGTTTGAATGTGTGTGTGTGTTTGTTTGTGGATTTACAGATTCCCATCTCATAGATGTAACATCAGGCCTCTAAGCTCTGTGACCGTCTCACTGCTCACAGATCGAAAAGAGGGATTAGAAGATTTTGTGTATGTGTGTGTTTGTGTGTGCGCTAATATACTTGATTCTTCTCAATGACAGAAGTCAGCAAATAAAAGTGTAACTTTATTGTCAAAGATTACAGTTAAGAAAAAAGTGAATTCATTGATTATCTTTTGATTTATTAATATGTGACTGGAGTGTGTGTGTGTGTGTGTGTGTGTGCGCGCATGCATCTGGCACATACCATGTTCCACCTGAAAGGACAGCACATAAATATTCACACACGCATGCTTTTATTACTGCACACACATTCACTCTCACTGACTTACACACACACACACAAAGCCAGCCTTACAGTTAGCAGTAGCAGCACGAAGCCTGAAGATGGAAGAAGCTGATTCAGTCCTCCTCCTCCTTACTGTAGGACCTTTGAGCAAGGCACAGTTTCATTACCCTGTCACTCCAGTTACCCACTCCAAGTTGGTAAAGTGAAATTCATTTATTTGTGTTTGTGCATCCTTGTCTCCTTTACATTTTACTACATTTTATTTCTAGTTTGCACCAGACATAATCCCGGTAAACTGCAGTGACTCCAGTCTGTTGGCCCAAACAGGTCCGGCACACGTCTCTTTCTCTGACTCCCATGGAGTGAGACTCTTCTTCCTCTTCACTTTCTCTTTCTTGTTTGACCTGTCATACAGTGTCTGCATGTGTCGTGTTAAAAGAAAGACAGAGGGGAAAAAAGTGACAAGAGGGGCGTTTAAAAAGACGAGCAAACGTTTCCCCCCAGCGAGCAGCAGCCGATTAACATTTCTCGCAGGCCCGTGGTGTCCGACAGACTTTCGAAGCTTCACGCGATGTTTAAAGCTTTGGATAATTACACCCTTCACTCTCCCCTGTGTCTGTCAACTCCTCTGTTTCTGTCTTCCTCCCGCTCTTGTTCTCTCCATCTCATGAGTCTCCTCAGGAAAGGATCTAAAAAGAGTGAGCATGGGGGTGAAATCCCCAAAAGGTTGCCCTGAACTGACCCTTATCTGAGCTGACTTCTGCTTCCAAATTGAATCTGTGATAGCTGAGACCTCTGGATAATACAGTTTTTTAAACTGGACTTTGGCATCTTCATTTGCATATGAGACATATGCACTTCAGTATAGAAATTTGGACCATAACATAAAGGTTGTGATCCATTACAGAGCATTTACAAGCACTGAATAATCAGGTTTATCAGACAAACACCAACAAACTGGGCTCTTGGATTTCCTTCTGAAGTACAGAATGACAGCATGTATACATAAAGAGAACAGTAGAAATTGACTTTAAATAGAAATTTTGGCAAGTTTTGAACTTCAAACTCAAAACAAATGTCATAATGCCCCCACCTTCAGGTGATCCACATCACTGGGCGTCTGCGGATTAGGATGGCGTTGACACACAGCCGCTCGGTGCCCAACCAGATCATGGGGATGGTGGTGGTGGCCCACGCCCTCCCACCACCCACGATCAACGAGGTTCGCATCGACTGCCAGATGTTTGTCACCCGGGTCAACATGGACCTCAAGATCGTCTACTGTGAGAATAGGTAAGAAGAGAAACTGTCACTAATCCATAAAAATCTATGGAAGGCCAGAGTGAACAAAACAGATTTTGTTGTAAAAGTGTTGTTTATAAGATTTTCATTCGTTAAAATCTTTGTTTCACATATTAACTTGTTACACCAGAGAATATTTGCTTGGTATGAAAACATTTTTTACTTTTGTTTTTTAATGCTTTTAAAACATTTTTACCAATCTTAATCTTAGGAAAAGGAATTATTGTGGTATTATGAAGAGCACAGAAGTCATTTTGGAAATGAAAACTGACATTTTCTGGTATGACTTATTATTATTAGTATTCATCTTTTTAGTGCAAACTTTTAAAGTTAAGAAAGGCCAGGCTGAATTCATGCTTCATACACGGTGTTCAAGGGGGAAAAAAGTCTTGTCTTGTTGGAGCTTCTTATTCATGAGGAAGTGTGACCCAATCCTCCATGGTTTAACAGTGAAATATGTCACTGATGGATCTATCTCCCTCCCTCTGTCCAGATAAAGCAGATAGGCATCAGGATCTTGCTCAGGAGTTAACCGGCCGACCAGGGGGAGATTCATATCAAGCGAAAAAAAAAAACCTTCATGTTTTATCATAAGAAGAAAGGAGGAAAAAATGATAGTAGACAGATTGCTTTTTTTGTGTGGGGTGGAAAAAGAGACACAATGTGAGGCAGATGATGATATTCAACGTGGAGCGACGGAAAGCAGCTCGGCGGCGAACAGACAAACGTCGCTCCCATTACAGCCCCATTTTGAGGATGAGTTTCTTAGAGAATGAGAAAATGGAAGGATGGATTTTTTTCTAAAGAACAGAGTGTGCTGTTATCTGCCTGCCAGACATTAGTCCCAATCCCCTCACCCACACACACACACACACACACGCCCATCGCCCACCCTCTATCAGAATGATACCAGCGAAATTGTTCTGTCTATCCTGTGGCAAATTTGCCCAAATTAAACCTTTTAAAGCTGCTGTGTGTTACCTGTACAACAGACGGACGGACTTCAGTCTCTGTTGTTTCTTCTTCTTCCCTGCACCACTTGTTTTAATCGGGGAGCACCAGAGCTGTACAGAGAAAATTTTTCCCGGCATGACAAGTTATGAGTTTCAGTTTCACAACACTTCCACCTCCGTGCAGTTCAGTTCAACGCTCAACGCAGAGGCCTTCCACCGTTTGTCCTTCATCTGCCCATTCCCTTATGGAGGAGTTGAATTCTGAATTCTGCTTTGATTCTGGCTGTGAGCAGAGGCCACTGACCAGGTGTACTTAAGCACTGATAGCTCAACTGACTTGTCTAAAAGACAAAATAACTCTCACATTGTATATTTTGTATGTATGTTTTTAGACTGTATCATAACCGTAACAGACCAGATTCAGTAGTAGGATGGAAGAGTATAGTATCATAAGGATGGAGAAACAAAGTCCCACTCACCTTTTGAAGCTCTGATAGTTTTCAAGTCTTTCTGAAAACATCCAGCAGGGATCGAGTCAGAAACCAAACCCCACAGCGGCATTGGCTCAAATTCTCTCAATCAGTTAAAAGAAACTTTGACCTTCTGTTTCAGAGAACAAGGTGGTTGAGGGTCCAGTTGTGTTTGGCATCTCTACTCTAAGTAGAACTGCTTAAAGTCCAGCTTTATTTAAGATCAGAATATGAAATGAAGTTGATAATGGACTGCTTATTTTGCGTATTGATGACCTACTTCAATTCTTATTTTTGCCTTACTTTGTTGAATCATATTGTTTTTGAATATGAGCTGGAAATCTCATTATCACAAGCAAAATTTCAGAAGTAAATGCCACAACATAGAGCATGAAGAGCCTCACTTCTTCATTTATTTCCTTGTGTTCCTTGAAGGCAGCGTTCAGACAGTGTTTTTGTTTTCCAGGATCAGCGACTACATGGACTTGACCCCAGTGGACATCGTGGGGAAGAGGTGCTACCAGTTCATCCATGCCGAGGACGTGGAGGGAATTAGACAGAGTCACCTGGACTGTGAGTACTGTCATTACCTGATTACATTCCTCTGCTCTCATTGGACACTGGAGTCAACATTACTGACCATGGGAAATGAAATCTCAGCTCATGGTCCAATCATTGGCCCGTTTTTGGAGTTTGGAGCCCTTTCTGAGCTTCTTAGTCACAGAATCGCCACAGATGACTGAATCTGGCGATGAGGTCCATGTGATGTGGTCAAAACCAGCACAATAGGCTGTATTAAGAGGCCTTGAGTTGATATTGTTTTGGTCAAATTCATCAAACCTACAGTATTTCTGAATAACAAGTTGCTGTTTTACACTGAGACACAATACCCTGCAGTCTGTGTGCACCAACTCGTGGCAGGTGGATCTTAATGTACACACTTAGCTAACCAACCACAGAAAATCATATATGCATGAACAAAAAAAGTGTCATGTCAATATTTTGTCCCAAAGAAAACGTGAAAGCCCTTTGCATGCCATGCATGGACAATATCATATTTCTAGATTTAGCTTTGAGAAGAAAATCTCTGCTTTCCTGTATCTTTGAAAAGTTTCCCCACAGCAGCAACTGTACAATCTTATTACCCTTGTCTGGAGGCATAATACACTCTCTATGTCTGACACACGCACACATTCAGAGGAAGAGGTATGGTGGTCCCTATTTAGTGGCTGTCTGGATGATTTGCGATGTGCTGTTTGTTGCTGCAGTCAGATTTTTACTGTGGCGGTAAAGGCTGAGGAGGCGTTCATGGTGTTGTGGAGGCAGTGACGCGTTTAGGCAGAGTGCCAAATAGTAACCACACAGCAAGGACAATGCGCCTGATGGGAGTCAGACCACAGACTGCTACAGTCCCATATGGTCAGCTTCAATCTATCAGTTGACCACAGTCAGATAGATCCTGCTGTGTTGTTGGAGTTAAGGTACCGTTCCATTTGCGTGAGTGAGCTGCGTTCAGACAACATTAAGCAGACATTCTTTCTTCAATGCAGATGTCACCACTACAGCCAGAATAATTTCAAAACACTGTGTGCATCGTGCGCATTGTGTGATGAGTCCCTCATGCTCATTGGTTTTAAATAAATACTATTATTTTTTATTTAAATAATAATAAATAATTCAGACAAGTTCAGATGCTTGTCCCCGTGAGTGTGAGAGGTGTCACACAACTAACCCTGACACCAGCCTTCAGTATGTCCAAGTTCTTAAACCTTAAACCTAAAATACAAATCATTAGGTGTTCAGGGCAAATATAGTATTACTCACCTCCCGCTGCAATATATTCAAATAGGTCTTAATAGTGTTTGCCCACTTTATAGCTGTGGATAGTGAAGTTTGAATCTGAATAAAAATGAAGGCATTAGTGTAATGTTTGCGCTGTAAATGTATAAACTTGTCGGAAAGTCTGCACAATAGCTGTAATATATCTAGTTTAAGTTTGAGCTAACATATGCACAGCTTGCTTCCTGAACAACTTTGGAAACACTGGAAGAGACACTTTAAATGAATTTGAGCAAATTGATCTGAGTTTGCCGCCACTAGCCATAGCTGCTGTTATAACTCATGAGTAGGAAAAGTCAGACGTGTCACACATCTCACCACGAGAAACAAGAAAATCCAGCAGCATGAAACTTTTTCAATTACCTTCTCCAAAATTTCCTGAGCTGCGAATATCCAGAGTGGCAATCAGGAAGCAACTTTACGGTGGCCCGGCGGGGTCAGACAGAACGAGGTTGGGGAGGGGTTAGGATGTGTAAAACATAAAAAAAGGAAGTGAAATATGGATGGAGATTATTCCTTTCTGTCTGCAGTGTGGATGGGAGGTCAGGGAGGCGAGCCGGCAGCCAGCAGTTTAAATGACTCGGTTTTAGTCGAGCATAGTCTAATACAGCACCTTCAGTCACCTCGGCTGCTCGTTTTATTCTTCCTCTTTCAAAATTAATTTCCTCTTTGAAAGGGGGGACTTTCAGAAATGGTTGGCTACGGGGCACCGGAGGTGCGCTGTGTCTTCCGTTTTTTCTCTTCATCCTCCTACCATCAATTGGGTGCACGGTCAGATTGTTCTGAAATCTGCCTTTCTTTGGGGCGGTTTAATTTGGTGGCTTTATGAACTGGCTGCTGATTGTGTGGAAGCTGATTTCAGAGCAGCAGTCTAATGATTCTCAGCTTTTTTCCGAGTTGAAGCTCTCTAACTGGAAAATGATAGAGGTGGTTTGTGTTTTGGCTGCAAATGGGTTTTAGGTTTGGTATGTGAGAAGTGAAGGCTTCAAAAACTTTCTATTTGTGTTCATTTCTGTGTGTTTTTGTTCAATTTGCACATTTGAGCCCTCAATACATTCTGTTACTTCCAAACAAGGAGCTTCCTGATACTGTAATATTATACTGCAGTGGTCAACTAAGTCATCCAGTTGACATCAGGTAGGTGTTTGTGAATTCTCCTTCGCAGCCATTGGCCAAAGTTCTGTCAATTTCAAGTTCATAAAACATCTAATGGTACAGATTAATTGGCCAAAACAATGAACTGATCAACCTCTACTAGAAATATCCTTCTAACAATATATTAAACATTTTACTTCCCTGAAAGTACATATGTAATATCAGCCGAAGGTACTTGAAATATCAAGCAGAAAAGTACTTGTAATGCAGAAATGGGTCCCCCATGACTGATATATGTGTTAATACAGTATGTTGGAGATTGATATCTTTCTTCTTTAGTCTGGTGGTAATAAACCTAGGAGCTGGGTCTCAAGATAAGGGTCTGATCAGATCAGGAATGGGCTAAAGCAGCAGATCTGCTCTTTTGTGAAATTTGGGTCATGTTGGGCCTCAAACAGCTGGCTAAGACATTCAAAGGGAGCTAACTCTGCCAATAACTCACAGATCTCTGAAACATGAAATGTGTTTTTTTTGTGAGGGGTCACAAGTTTATGAAGCTTGGTAACTACTGGTTAAATATGTAAGTTATTGAAAGGAGACACTGATTACTGTCTTAACTCTCGTGTTTGATGAGACAGCTACATTCATTTTTACCCATCAGAAAGTCCAACTTCATGACCATAAACTTTTTAAGACACAAGTTCCTGGTCAAACTGAGTTTGAGTTTCTGTACTTTCTGCAGGTCCTGTGGTCCGAACACACCATATGTTTTACTTACTTTTCTATATTTGCACATTTGAATTAAAAGATTTTTTTCAGTTTTGCAGATCTCCATGTTGTAGTCAAAAGGCTGGAGATAAAAGACGACTTTCTGCATGTTTCTTATTCTGTTTCTGTAGAACAGCAGCAGCTTGTGGGCTCAATTTTTTTTCGTGGGATTTATTTCCATGTCTGCTCTCAGTTTCCCCCCGCTGCTGCAGGAGTTGGATAGTTAGGGAATCGATCAAGGTGTATTTTAGAGGGATAGCCTGTTCTCTCAACAGGGATCTAAATTTTAAAAGGGTTCTTTTTAAGTGGAGGACGAGTCGTGAGCCCTCTCTGTGAAGAGGAATCACTCTCTAAGTCTCTATCATTACCTGCTGACAGCCGGTCTTAGCCCAGGTCAGATCTCAAAGTCAATCTGTCCTCGTTTCCACTCCGAGAACAGAGGGAAGGAGGCAGAAGAGATAGAAGGCCAAGTTCTCTTTTCTCAAAGAAAGGGGGAGGGAATGAGGGAGAGTGATCTGTAGGCAGAGGAAGGGGGAAAAACAGAAAAATACTTGGCATGAGGGCTGAGGAAATTTGTCTTTTCTCAAAGACAGAAATGGTGAGAACAGGGAATGAGCAAATTGTAGACAGAGAAAGGAAAGGACAGAGGATGAAAGAAATGCTCAGTTTTTCAAGGAAGCGGTAGACAAGATGTTTCATGTGTTGTTTTGTTTGTTTTGGGTTGTTTTTTTTAAATAGATAAAGAGGCAGGGAGTAAGAGATGTCCAACTTTTCACAAAGGAAAATAGATCAGAAAATGCATTATAAGTCAAAGAAAAGAAAAAAGAAAGGTATTTCTCTTTTTGAAATGAAATGAAAAAAAGAAAGGATATGGTGGGACATGGAAGCTGAAAAAACAGAGAAGGGCTGTCTTGATTTTATAGAAATGAAGAAAGACAGAGAAAAGTGAATTTCATGAATCACCAGAGAAGAAAAAGCTGTTCTTGTCCTCTCTCAACGTGGCTTCTTGTCTTCTTCTTCTTCTTTTCCAAGAAGGAATGGTGTAGGGTAAAAACAAAAGAGGGGAAGAGGGCAGAGGATTGTACATACTCAAGTTTTCAGAATAAAACAAAGGACTGCAGATTGAGCGAGCTGTAAGACACCAGAGAGGAACAACTGGTTTATATACACACTGATAGTTGCAGACAGTGCATATACACCCACAGAGGAGATATAGAATATAGAACCTTTAGAATGGTCTGGGGTGGTGGCTGGTAGTGTGCTGCTTCAGACTTTCATGCAGGAGAACAGAGTTTATGTCCCATCATAATTATGAACAAAAGAGAAGGAAAGTTGACTTTTTTTCTTTGGTTAGAAAAGAGATGATTAAGAAAGAGAACAGAATAACAGAGAGGGGATGGGGGAAAAAAGAAGAGACATGATAGAACAATACACAAAAAGAAGATGGAGAGAGGAGGGACCTATAGGAGGACATGAGGGAAACTGTATTAATAAAAAAAGGAGATATTCACTGTCATAGAGAGAGGAGGGGAGAAATCATTGTGAAGAACAAAAAATTATATTTGGGTTTCTTTCAGAGCAAAACACACTTGGACATGCAGAGACAGAGAAGAGACAGAGAGCTGCCAACAGGGACGACAACAGAAAACAGACAGACAGGATGTTTCACAGAGACGGAGAGAAAGGATCGAGAGACATTCAAATGCAGAAAATAAAAAGAAAGGGACTCGCACAGAAGCCAAAGCTCTGTGGATTTAAGCCTGCAGGCATTTTAGCAGAGCTCGTCTCTCTGGACTAACACCTCCTTTAATGAATACACACACACACACACTGAAAGGTATCTTTTTCTGTCTGAAGACAAAACACACACATACACCTGTGAGGCTATCCACACAGGTACGTTAGTGAAACACACACACACACACACAAAGACACACCCTTCAGGACATGCGAGAAACATGGGAAACCCCAATGACTTGGGACAGACAAGCACACACACACACACACACACACTGAAAGGTATTTTTTTCTGTCTGAAGACAAAACACACACATACACCTGTGAGGCTATCCACACAGATACGTTAGTGAAACACACACACACAGACACACCCTTCAGGACATGCGAGAAACATGGGAAACCCCAGTGACCTGGGACAGACAAGCACACACACATACATACACACTCACACACACACAAACCAAAACAACTAAGTGACAGGAGCACAGTCTCTGTTCAAGATGGAAAATCTTACATTTTACAGAATATTTCAACTCAGGTTTTAATTGTTTTCATCAGTTACACTTACAAGGTTAAAAGTAATTCACTAAGAATAAGTCTGAGAGGTCAAAGACACAGGGCAGTCAGATCGAACTTCTTAATAATGATGTGTGAATGATCGGTTATTCGACCTGATTTCTGGTATTTCTGTGCAATCCTTATGAGCCAAGTCTGATTTACACTAAAAGCCTCAGCAAAGTGAGCACAGGAGGAGAGGGTGCAACCCCAGCCCCAGGGCCCACGCATTTTTACCAAGCTACTTTTTAGCTGGACCGCAGCAGTGAATGTCGGTCCTCGGCTGACTGAGAGATGGCGTTAAAGTGCGATTCTTTTTAGACTGCATTAAAATGGAGTTAAAACACATTGGTCACTGAGGTGGGCAAAAACTGTTCTGCCACCAGCCGACAGAGGGCAGCAAACGGACAAGATGTCCTACTGAAACACACCACGCCAAACACACACCCATAGATATTCTATCTCTCACTCTCTCTCTCTCACACACACACACACACACGACAGAAGGTCTTCATCTTTGCAGCCTTTGGCAGACAGAAAGGACGTTTCCATAAAGCTATTTCACAGCTGTAAATTACCTGCAGGTTAATGTGACGCACACACACACACACAGTCTCACAGGGTAAATGGGGTAAAGGTCTGAAAAGGTATGGGACTACAGAGGAAATCCTTCAGATTAACAGAATGAAATAGAAGGGCGGGGCTACAGCTAAAAAAGAAGAAAATAAAAAAGTAGAGGGAAAGAACTGTGACATTGACCGAGAGAGAAAGATAGAGAAAAGAAAGAGCAGTGGAGGATAAGAAGAGGAAAAAAGTGAGGTTGAGAGACTTTAAAAGGGAATAGATCTCCTTTAATCTATTGGTCTCTCCCCTGCAGCCTCAGGCGAGCCTCCAGCACTCCCTCTCTCCCCCTCTCTCTCGTCCTCTCTCTTCCTCCCCTCCCCTTCATTAGCGGCCGATCAGAATGAGCTATTTAATGGAGGCGTGAGAAGAGAAGGCTAACATGTAAACCTCACCTACAAGACAGACAGAGAAAAGGATGGAAGGGTGACTGTTTGGGACGGATGTAGGACTAGGGTTTTCGAGCCCAGTGTGTCATCCTCTGTCCTCGTCTTGACCAGAGTCCATCTGGCTGTTTTGGCTTTCCCTGAACACCACCTTAAAGACCCCAAATGTTTCTATGTCATGTCACTCCTCTTTACTGTCATCCTCAAGAGCAGGAGAGTAGTGCTGCCAAAAATATCAACCCAGGGCTTTTGAGAAGTAAAGTGTAGGTCTGCACTGGGACATAATGCTTCCAGGAAATAGCCACAGCCTTGCACTCCGAGAGTGTACACTGACAAACCAACTGCCAGTGGAATGACTGAAACTCATACGCTCAAACTGACACGACTCGACCACACTTGGCTTGTTATTACACACAACAAGTAAGGTAAAAAAATTCAGGCTTTATGTCGCCCACAGCTTCATTTTTTAAAATAAGATGAAGCAGAAAGTGCTCTACTTCGGAGCTCTTTTTATTTAGATGTCTGAACCCAGGTACTGTATGCCGAGGAAACACAAAACTCAGAACAAGCTGGAATTAGTTAATTAATACTTGTTTTTTCAAAGCCTGTGAGCTACAAAAATATGACAGTTGCAGTACCCCGATGTTAAATTTCTCTATTACTTGTAAAAGTCCCATTTTATTTGAGAACGATTTAATTGCACCGCTCATCTCCATGTTTGTCCAAGACGTGTTTTCTTCTTTTTATTCTTCTCAACACAGATCAGTATAAAACACAAATTTCTTAAAAGTGCATCAAGCAGCATATTTAAATGTTCAGAGCAGAAGTTTCTCTGCTCTGAATTAGCTGGAAGGTCATTGTCCGTATTGATTATACTGTATATTTAATATCTATTTAAAATGTGTCCTAAGGAATAAACATCAGCCAACAGTGTGTTTTCATATGTGAGACAGTGTGCAGCATACAGCACAGTGTGGCTGGAGTTATACAACCCTGTATGAGTGTGTGTGTGTGTGTGTGTGTGTGTGCATGAGTGCATGTATGTCCTCCTCCATTGGACATGCTGATACACTGAGCAGCTCTCTGAGGATCTGCAGTCATCTGAACAGGCAGCAGTGCACCGTGTGGGTCTGTGTGTGCAAACAAGCGTCTGTGTGTGTGTGTGTGTGTGTGTGTGTGTGTATGTGTGTATGTGCGTGTCCATTCATTGTGTCGTTATTTACTCTACCATACAAACAAAGCAAGGTCACACTCAAGGTGACGTGATCTCACCATCTCTGCCTTAACATGCAAACAAGTTATTTTCCCCTCCGTCTCTCTCTCTCTCTGAATAGGCAAATAGAGAATGAATGAGCACAGACTGCCCGACCAAAGTCAATTATAGTAGCCCTGGGGATGTCGTCTTAAACAATGCTATTAGTTTCTAATAGTTTTTAATTATTGGCCTTCTTTTTATATAAATCACCCCCGACTTTCTCTCTCTTTCTTCTCTGTCGTGCAAAAACCTATTTGTGTGCGTAATTAAATGGGGGAGAGGGATATGAATTTAGTGGCCTTCGCTTCTCGTCGCTGACTGATTAATGCCAATACATATTGCTTGAGATAACCATTTAGTGGTTAATTTAGCCAAATTTATTGCCGGCATGCCGGCATGGGGCAGAGCGGGGATGGGGGTGTGGGTGGGGGTAGGAGGCGTGTTGCCACCTCCCCGAGGCCAGGGGGGTGCTTGTTGTGGTGACACAGCGCTATCTGGTGGAGATTGGTGTGTACTGATGTTCCCTCAGGCGTATGTTGTAATCATCCTTTACTGAAATATAACATGTAAAACTATGCATTAAAGATGGAATGACATCAGATTACAATCATTTATTTCATAGCAGCAGCATTTTCTGTTACTCTTTTTAGTCTGTCTTTATTTCACAAAGCCATTTTCCATTTTTCAAAAAGAAATTTACCTTTATCAGTCGTGACAAACAGGGCAGAGTGAGTGGAAGATGAAGACAGACCAGAGGAAACCACCTCACTACATTTTGGAGAAAGCCACTGTGTGGATGGACCAGGTTGTTATACGTTAATTACAGAAATAACAGCACTTACAAGTGAATACTGTATTTCTTTAATCCCTGTATAAAATCTGTGTGGTTGCTGGCAAAAAAACACAAACTGTCCAGTGCTTAAAATTCACGGGAGCGACATCAAAGTACACACACACTGGTCTTCCTCAGGCATGCTAACTTGCTAGCATCTTAAATTGGAATATCATGGAATGAGCGACATGAAGGATGAAACTGTGTGTCACCACTGTATTTCACAGTACATTTTTGGATCCATATCATCTTATGGTGTGACTGCATTGTTGTATTGGATACACACAAGCATGATACACACATCAACACGCACACACAGAGCCTGGCAGTGTGTGTTGGTCTGATTAATGGCGGCAGCAACAGAGCAGCTCTCAGCCAGCTGTCACATGACATCTGATGACTGCCTCTCTTTTTCTCTCTCTCTCTCTCTCTCACCCTCTGTCCATGGTTTCTCTTTTCTATTCTCTCTTGTGATGAACGAGCTGCTCAGTTGCTGTGATGTGTCCTATAGCTTTAAAAGACAAAACATCAAAGAGAATTCACGGTGAAATAACAAACCTCCATCTCTCTCTCTCTCTCTTAGTGATGAATAAGGGTCAGTGTGTGACAAAGTATTACCGGTGGATCCAGAAGAATGGTGGTTACATCTGGATCCAGTCCAGTGCCACCATCGCCATCAACGCCAAGAACGCCAGTGAGAAGAACATCATCTGGGTCAACTATGTTCTCAGGTCAGAGGTCAAACTGGTTAATGTCATGGCAGGAAAAGCCTTAATTTCATCACATTTACACATAGCAAGACTTTGTCTTATACGAACAAAGACATGAAGAAACCACTAATGAAATAATTACACACATAAATACAACCATTTCTGTGTTAGATTCATGTATTAAATGCATATTCAATAATGCAGTTACACAAATGCATATTAGGAAGCTGTTTAATTTCAGTGTAGACAGTTTAACAGTAGAGGTAAAGTTCTTTCAAAAAAATTATATCTTCCATAAATAGAATTTTAATTATAATAAGGTTACAATATTGATGGCAGTATTATGAAGAAAATCTTGGTATCTGTTTGTTAACATTTTGTTTTGGGAACAGTATATGAAGTTTGCAGAAAATTAGAGTTGAATTAAGAAGACAGACTTTTTTTTCATGAGAAATTAAATCATATCCACCAAAGAGGAACCGTACTTTATGCTGAATTTAACATGTTTTAGTGTTTTAGTAAGTACTGGCATTTGTTTGAGAATTCTCAGCAGTTCTAAAGGAGGGATCTAATGTTAAATTAATCTGGTTTATCCAATGGTCAAAATATCACACAAGTGAAATAAAACCCTCTTTCTTTGACACTTCATAGTAATCCAGAGTATAAAGACACACCCATGGACATCGCCCAGCTGCCAAACCTGCCCGAGAAAACCTCTGAATCCTCCGAAACCTCTGATTCTGAGTCCGAGTCCAAAGAAAACTCAGGTAAGCAGAAAAAGGAGGACAGAAAAAATGAAGGAAGGGGGCCAAGTTATTACATGTCAATGAGAAATAAATGTTTCAGTGAGAATGAAAGTGTAACCCAGACAATAAGAATCATGGACATCAGGGGAACGTGAATTTGGGTTTTTCAATATTTTTGTATAATATAAAGATTTAAAGAGTCACTGCCACTCAATAAGTGTTTATAAAACCTGTATGATTCCTTACAAGCCCATCTCCAAGTGTCACCAGTAGAGACAAAACAGCACTAAGAGATACAGCCTCATAAAAAGAAGCCAAAGATATTTTATCAGTTGGTGCCAGTGTTCTGTCTATGCCAGGCCAGGGTTGTGATGAATGCCAACAGCTTCAGGGACCAAGCACTTACTGGCATTGCTGCAAAAACCACACACCACCACAAAATGACAAAAAATATGGAATGACTGTACAAGAAAACACCTCCAAACTTCACACAACTCAGAATGCACTAGAGCGCCAGAAAAACAGTTATAAAAACAGCACAAAAGACAACAAAATGCCATCACACGTCCTCAATATTTTATCAATGAAGCTCAAAGATTAAGGTGTGAATCCAACTGTTTTAGCTTTCACACCAATAATCCATGCTAGAAAAAGACCAAACTACAGATTACCTTAAAACTTCTTAGTATGTGCCACATTTTTTGCCAATGAGAGTGAGCAACATGTTTGTTTTTGACTGTGTTTGTCCGCTCTAATGTAAGCTACAAATCTTAGCTGCCTGGCTATGTAGCTTGCTATCAAAAGAAAATAACTTAGTGTTACTTCAAGGTAAAAAAGCACATTATTAGAAGCTATTAGAAGCATTATTAACTATATATATTATTTTGTGGATTTAAAAAAGACCTTGTTCAACACTGAGCCATCCACTGTGAGGATGCTATATCAGACTTAAGCTAACTTTAGCTCTAACTTAAACCTTTGGCCTTCAAACGCACTGAAGAATTCTTCACAGGTGGGTTCACATTTGAAAACTAGTAAGCTGGAGACAAATTTTTCTACCAAGACACAGAGCTAAGCCAACATGTTTGAGTGGCGACAGCTGTCATTTCAGCAGGGAAAAAGTCACAGGTGTTTGCTCGAATTGAGAAGCAGCTTTTGTTACTTCTGCTTATAGGGGCTGGGAAAGAGAAGGGAAAGTCTTTCTGTCACTGACCCTGCCTCTGTGGTTACTTAAACCCAACCTCTTGGGCAGGTTTAGGTAACCACAGGTAAAAGGTTCTTATAATTTAGAAACAGTGCCATCGAACAGATGTTTTGAACAGATGCCTTCAACTCAGTCATTAATTTTCATACAGTACAACAAGCTAAATCTGAAACTAAATATTTTTTTATTAATCTTTTGAATAGTTTATGAGATCTGTTATTGGAAATAGCACAGAATTGTAATACTTTAACATGAGACTAGCTCTACAAATACCACAACCTAATGTGAGAACTCATACAGACAATTTCCTCATTCAGATCTAAAAACACAAATCAAGTATTAGTATTGTGTGTCACCAGCATTTCAAACAGCCAATGCTGAGGGAGACAAAGCAAAAAACAGTGCCAGTATAGTTAGAATTAAACCAATACAGGGTGCCCACCTTGAGCATAATATTATCAAGTCCTGCAGCCTGTGCTGGCATGATGAGAATCAGTGCCAGCTGTTATTCTTGCTGGAGGAGAGTGATTCTGGCACACCAATGGCTGTAAAATGATGCCAGCTGCCTCAGGAGGTGGCCAGCTTCAGCTGGGCTCCAACGGGCCCGAGGTGCTCAGGCTCAACATATTCTAAAATGAGATAGCTGCCCTTTGACCTTTGTTCTGTTCAGATGCAGTCCATGGGGAACCATGGAGGACGTGAGCAAAGGCGCCAAAAACAAAGAAGGATTTGTTTTTATTTGATTTTATTAATGTGATTTTATTTGTGCAGTACCACAAACTATCTAGCACTGTACATAGACAGAACATGAAAAGGTTCTCACTCGACTAGACTAGACGAGACCAGCTGTGGACTGAACTGCCACTGAATATAGTCCCCAACACAAGCAATTCCTACAGTATTTGTTCACTGAAAACTGCAGTAAAGAGCTATTTTACTAAATTACAAATCCCTTTTGAAAATTAAACTATATAATTCTTAGAAAGAGGTTTTGGCTTGAAAGTGCTGAAAAAATATGGAATATCACCATCCTTATCCCTACAAAAAAATGGGGATTTTCTTCCTTCCAAATTAGTTCACATTATGGAGAAAGTAGCCTCTATTTGTGCATTATTTGTTTGATAGTCACATACCGGTATTTAATATTGTTTAGGGGCTTGCAAAATTTTCAAATAGAATCTTCAAACTGTCTGTCTCCAAAAATATTAAGGGACAACAACAGAAATAAATCCAGAAATGTATTATTTTGTACCTGACAAATCCCGATATGTGGCATTTTAACAAATGTTGTCAATAAACTAAACAAAACCTACAGTGATTTGCAGCCTGAGAATGAATTAGTTTTGCTTGGAAAGCACTCTTAATGGAGATACAAGGTTTTCCCCAGACAAAAGCAATTGAGTTGACATTTGAGGTGCCATGAGGGAGCACTGCCAGCTGGACAGTCATTGGCCTCAGTGTGTGCTGGCCAGGTTTAAACGCAGTGTGTGTGTGTGTGTGTGTGTGTGTGTGTGTGTGTGTGTGTGTGTGTGTGTGTGTGTGTGTGTGTGTGTGTGTGTGTGTGTGTGTGTGTGTGTGTGTGTGTGTGTGTGTGTGTGTGTGTGTGTGTGTGTGTGTGTGTGTGTGTGTGTTGTGTGTAATAGACTGGACAAAGCCAGCATGCCTGAACAGCAGCAGCAACAGATACTGAACACATGGAAGTCCTGTCTGGAAACACCTCAGATTTTAATATGTATCTTCAACATTTTAGTCAAATAAAGAAAGTTTTTTAAGGAATAGCCTTTTCCAACAGAATAATTTTCAATATTTTGTTTTAAAACAGTGAGTAAAAAAACATATATTTTGGCCATGGTCATGGAAGACCTCTAAAGATGGCAATAGTCTGTCAGTTGATCCACCACTTGACCCAACTGAAAAAGCTATCTATGTTAAAACTATACAATGGATTGTTCTGACATGTTGTTTATGTCCCCAGGAAGAATAGACGAATAGATGAATTTTCAAAAAATTTAGATGGGACAAACTTTTTAGATTTTTAGTAGGTTACTAAAAATCTGAAAAGTTTGGTCTTTCTTCTAGCAGCATCCTCTGGGACAAATTATACTTTTTTTGTTAATTCGTCAGTATGTTGCTTGTTCTGTCCAGCACTTTTGTACAGTGGGGTGTAATGAACATTCCAGTCTCTAGAGTATACTACTAGGACTTAACAAAGCTGTTTTGGTTAAGGTTGTGCTATTATTGCTTTAATTTTAGATGAAACTATTAAGCTAACTATTTATAGCTAGAAGCTCTTTGAGCCACAATACTTTAAGCTAAAAGCTAATGTCATCATGCTAAAATGCCCACAATGATGAGGCTAAGAGGCTGATTGTTTGTTGGTATAATTTTTTACCATATTAACCAGCTTAGTTTAGCATGTTAGCCCACAATATTTGCTAATTAGCACCAAACACAGTGTCACAGGAAGAAGTTTGGACCTGATGATGGTGCTAGATGAAAGTTTCTTCAAAGGTATTAGAATTAATTCTGAGATGAAAATGAATGACTGCAACAAACTCCATGGCAATTACGCCCAAGAGTTGTCAAGACATTTCATGTTTAACAGCAAAAGTTAACCTCATTATGGCACTAAGCAAAAAAGTCAGGTAATAATAAAGGTAATTAGGATTCATCACCTAAGGATCATGAATGTCTAGACAAAATTATGTGTAAATCCATCAAGTATTTGTTGAAATATCTCAGTCTGATTCCAAGTCATTGACTGACCGACATTGCTATAGGCCATATTGCTACAGTGTGGATCAAAATGTCTAGGTACATTCTACAAACTCCACATTGTTGTTGTGTATAAATGAATGAATGAATGAATGAGTTACTCTTGATATTTAGGTTTTGTTTTGCCAGTCTGCCTCTGCATTTTTAACAAATTTTCTTGTCAACAGACAACGAGAATGCCAAATCCGAGGGGAAGGCGGGCCATCAATCAGAACGTAGTGAGGACCCGGAGACAGACAGCAAGCGTCAGCAGCAACCTGGCCAATCACATTGCTCCTCTGAACAGGAAATGAAACATCAGGAAGAAGGGGACAGCTCAAGTAACCCCGAGAGCCAGGACAGCGATGACAGTCTGGAACCTTCAGATGGAGAGGGAGAGGAGGAGGAGGAGGCCAGGGGAGGTGGAGGAGGAGGGGGAGGGGGAGGGGCAGGCGGACGGCTGGGGAGGTTAGCAGGACTGGGAGGTTTAGGGGGATTGGGCACCATCGGAGGACTTGGTAATCTGGGAGGGCTTCATATTAAAGTTGAGCATTATGGAGAGGGGGAAGAGTTACAGCTGCACAACTCACAGACTTCTTCATCGGAGGAGGAAGAAGAGGAGGATGAGGACGATGACGTGGAAGAGGATGGAAGCGTGCAAGATTGCGACAGTGCCAATGCTGGAAACAAGCTCCAGAAGAGGCGGAAGAGGAGGAAAGTGCAGAAATGGGATGGATCACGAAGTAGGAGGCTCCGTCTGTCCTCAACCACGCCCAGCCCTGTCGCCATGGGAGATACCACGCCACTGGTTGACCCCTCCCAGGCCACATCCACCACCTCCTCCCACCTTCTCACCTCCTCTGGCTCCCCAAACAACACAGGTGCAACATCCTCAGTCCTGAAAATCAAGACTGAGATGGCAGAGCCTATCAACTTTGACAATGATAGCAGCATCTGGAACTACCCACCGAACAGAGAGATTTCCAGAAATGAGTCTCCGTACAGCATGACCTCTAAGCCGGCTGCTTCAGGAACCCACGAGAACTTCCCCTCCACCCAGGGAAGCTCTCTGCAGGTATCCATACCCGACTCTGTCTTAACTCCTCCTGGAACTGAGGGAGGAGCTGGAGTGAGGAAGCCCCCCTACAATGGAAGCGCTGCTCCATCCTCTGCTTCCAGTGCTGCAAGTTTAGCACCTCCATCCAGCGCCTCCTCTGCAGACCCACTGTCTCCTCCTCTCTCTGCCTCCCCACGGGACAAGCAACAAGGCACTCCCACCACTTCCTCTACTTCTTCCTCTTCATCATCGTCCTCCTCTTCTTCATCAACCTCTTCCTCTTCACTGCTGTACTCTGGCGACCTCGAGGCTCTACAGCGTCTGCAGGCTGGAAATGTGGTGCTACCACTGGTCCACCGGGTAACAGGGACTCTGGCCCCCACCAGTACAACAGCTCCACGGGTCTACACCACCGGGACCATCAGGTACGCACCAGCGGACGTCACCCTGGCTATGGCGCAAGGCAACCTCCTTCCTAATGCTGCCATGAACTTTGTTGAAAGCTCAGGGTTCGGCCTTGACCCCAAGACGCCTATGGAGATGCTGTACCACCACGTTCACAGGCTCAATATGTCGGCAGCAGCAGCCGCTGGCCCGTTTGTTGGATCTCCATCAGCCACAGGTGGGAACGGTGCCTTGGGAAGCCAGATGCCAACCGCAGCCAATGTTTTCACGACAGCAGAGGGACTTTTCTCAACCCTACCATTCCCAGTGTACAGCAATGGGATCCACACCACACAGACAACTCTGGAGAGGAAGGAAGATTAATGCAAAGTGTTCAAGACCGCATTACTGTGTTTCCGGAATCAACAACTGTGTCAAAGTAAAAGACTAATCACAAGTTAAAAAAAGACAAACTATTTACTTGCTATCTTTTATTAACACGGTATAGCACTGTGTTTTCAAGAGGAGAGAAAGGACAGCAAAGGATGACAAATGTACTCTAGCACTTTGAATCTGAGCAACTGAGCTTATGTAATAGACATGAATGACCCTCAAATATGTCCCCCTTTTCTATCTTTTCCCTCTCTCCTCTTCATCCTGTTCTCCTCTCTGTCTCTCTCTTTGCTCCTGTTTCTTGCAATCAGCAACATTTTTCTCCTGAACAAATGAACAAAAAAATAGACTATTCTTTATTGTAAAGAATTCCATTTTGCCTACAGAGAATTCATATTGCCTAAGGACTCCGCTGGAGCCTGAAGGGGATAATTTTATTATTTGACTTGTTTCTGTTGCATCTTTATGAAGATGCTGATTGTGTGTATTTAAAGGAGGACGGTACAGGGATTTGTAATGGACAGAAAACTCTATGTGGCGTTCCTCTGTATGTATCTTGATGTGATCAAGGATTGAAAAGAAAGTTTTTAAACTGAGCAAAGGGGGCTCTATTGCACCCAACAAAGGTCTCAGAGATAATAATCTTTTGAAAAAAGGTTTTTGAGGATGTTTCTCGATTGAGGAAATAGTTTCGAGTTTCTTTCATTTCTTCCTTTTTTATAAAATATTCTAGCTCAGATTTAACTTACAAATCAAGCATTATGAAGAAAAACAAAAAAAGCAATTTCAGCCGGGTAATGACCTGTGAATTATCGAATGTTACTACTTCCTCTTTTATCCCAGGAGTTTACCGACAGGTCTCGCACCAAACATAACCTCCTTTACATCTCTTCTCATCTCAAGCTGTTGTTCTCACTATTTTCTGTCACTACCTGATCTTTAATCTCTCTGTCCACATTTCTACCTTTTCGATCAACAGATTCATGGTGCTACCGACCATTCAGTAACCCTGATTCAGCTGGCTGATGTGGGTGCTGTAAATGAACCCACAGCTTGTTGACAGACTGATCATTGTTTTCACTAATTTGGAGGGGGAACAGTTTCCAAGTTTTTTTTTCCCATCTGATCTTCAGGGAAGTCAGAAACACAGCAAGAACCTCTAAATCAGCAACATGTCCGTGTTTCACCTGATTTGTGTCCCTACTTCTTTTGTCTAAGAGAAAAGAAAACCTCAATCTGCTTGGGCCGCATGGGGCAGCTCCACTTGGCATCATGGAGTTGATTGGTTGGATTTTAGGCAACATAGTGTTTTTATTTGTACGTGTTTTCTAACTGAATCACTTTTAATTCTCAGTGAGACTGAGGCTAATTAGCTAGCGTCACTAACTTGAAAAATGAATGTTGAAAACCTCGACCGGCTCCTTTTGATCACTGTTTTGTTTCACTCTTAATTCTGTACTACTACAACTTTCTTCTACTTTTCCCTCCTCCTCCTCTTCTTCTTCTTCCTAAACCGGAATCACCTCCACAAGATTTTCCGAAACAATCCACTCTCTTCCATCTCATTGCCGGACCCTGTGATAAAAAAACACATATCAACAAGGAGATTGTAATAAAGACATGCATTTTCAATCAATTAATCTGTCAAACAATCAATCCAGTAACTACAAAAAAAGAACATGAATTTTTTTTGAGGAAGAGAAAAAAATCACATTCCTTTAAAACAACGTTGTCTTTGCCGTTGTTCTTCTGTTCTGTGTTTTTTTCTCCCCCAAGCCTCCTTTGCCAAAAAAAGAAATGTTAATCTCACATTTTTGGTGTTTTAAAAGCACTGTGATTCTCGTTCATTTGTATATTTTTTTTCTTCTACTTTTTGGTAAAAAGAGGAAAAAAAAAAGATGAGAATAAGTAATAATTAAAACGGTATAAAAACTGTCACGATGTCCATCTTTTTGAAGTTGACAGCCCCGTCTTTACCATCTCGTCATCCTTATTACCCAGTGTGATTAAGCCGTAAAAACGTGTTACCGATGTGTTTAGTGTCACTGGCTGTCAAAAAGTCTTTCATGGCGACTTCTCTCTCTGTGTGTGTTGACTATATGCAGTATATACTGAGCTACTGTAGCTGTTTTTGTCCTTTGTCTTCTCTGTGCTCTATCTCTAGTGTAGGAGAGGGAGAGGGGTGGGGCTTAGAGCGAGTGGGGTGGGGGGGGTCTGTGGGATGATGGACATCCCCCAAAAAATGACAACCCCCTTTCTCCTCTTTCCCTGTCTCTTTCTCCGTCTCCCTCTATCTGCAGTCTTAGTGAAACCAGTGGAGGTTCGTGGAATTTCGTGTTCGGTGGCCTTTGCAAAAAATTAAAAAAAAAAACATTTGTAGAGTCCACCCTTTTTTCGCTGCTTCCTTTTTGTCTTTGTAAAACCTTGTTTTTTGTTTTCTAATCCTTCTCTCTCTTTCCCTCTGCTATTGCTTTTTGCTGTTGTGTAGTCTTATACAAACCTCTTTATCTCGCTGTCTTTTCTCTCAGAGATGAAAAGATTCTTTAACTAGCTCAAGGTTTATGGAGCCATGTTTTTGCCACGAAGGAATTCTGGGAATCACAGTTTCCAGCTCTTGCATACAAAGTATTAAAGAACTAATAAATATTTACACTATATAGAAATAAATTATGATTAGGAAAAGCCTAAAGAAACATTGTAGAAGTAGTCCTGGAAAAACCACAAAAGCCTCAGTTGTGAAACATTTCCCAGAGTCCCTTGGGGCTGCTTGTGTGCATTGGGTGTATTTCATTGGTTCCCACCGAAACTTGTTGACTTCCTGCGCAAACTTCTCTCACGGGACAAACAAAGTTAAACAAGTGGTTCAAGGGGGTAGGAAAAAAGTCACAGTAGAATTTCAGGACAAATAATAATAATAAAAAACATTTTAAAGATTTCTAAAGAAATTAAAAGAAGAAAAAAATATTTCGCACTATAAATCTATTTTTATAGGTGTTTTGGAAAACTGAACTGCATGTCTAGTAAGTTTGTCCAATGCGTTCCTCATGATAGATCCCTTTCTTTTGTTTTCTGTTTTGTTTTGTTTTGTTTATGTTTCAGTCCAGCAGTTTTTGTGTTTTTATTAAGTCTGTTGAGCCCAAACGGGGACGTGATGGAGGCCTGCTGGAGGAATATTGTATGTATTGTCAAACCGACCCAGGCCTCTAATCCCCCTTTCAAATCAGGAAGAACAATCTGTAGCGTCTGTGCTTTCTGTGAAGAATCAATGTCTTGTTACTGCAATTAATATGTAAAACAACAACAACAACAAAAGAAACCCAGGTTATGGAATTTAACAATGTATTTATTTATTTTTGTGTTCAACAAGGAGAATGTGATCTGGGCCACTCCATCTGTCAGTTGATTGGTGGATTGTTTGTGGTTGAATGTTATTTCGGGAGCAGTTTTGTTTCCATGCTCCTCTGGATTTTAGCATTTTCTACTTTTGGTGATTTTTGCGTGGAAAAAAAGGGGGACGGGGCACATATGAATGGCAGGGCCCCATTTGGTAGAGTAAAGGAAATTTTGGAGGGGGAGGGGTACATAACTCAGATGAAACCAGGAAATACACCCACATGTAACAAAAACCAAACAGCCGGTCCAAGCTGTTTCAATGTTTTTTCTGTGTTTTATGTCGAAAAATGAAAACTTTGCTGGTGATTTTAAAAACTTAAAAACCTTAATCACAGCTGCTGTCAAAATACATAGTGTTTAAGAATTACAAATATTGAAAAATCACTTCATTTACCTGTGAAGAAACTGTGTCTGTGTTTTTAACTATTTCTTGTACAATTATACAGATTCTTTTATGAGGAACTTGGTGCCAAGTAGCTGAAATACGGGAGAGAGGGAATCTCTTATTATCAATGTTAACAGTGTTATAAAATTCTAAATACAAACAAATTAAAATATTAAAAAAGAGAAAACTATGGTACATTTCTATTTTTTGTTTTCATTTTTCCCCACAGAAGAGGGGAAAACACACAACTAACTGATGCTAACTTTGAGTGCCTGGCTTATTATTATTATTATTATTATTATTATTATTATTATTATTATTATTAATAATTTGAAAGACATCTTTTTGAGTTCATTTACCATGAATAATGCTGCAAATCCGAAAATGTACATACTTCATTTTAGCAGTTGTTCTTTTACTAGGTTCTCATCCGTTCTCAGTGGAACAGGTCACATACATGGTTGTCTTTCTGTAACCCAGTTTTGACCATCTTACAGGTGCCATATTCATAATAAAAACTTCTCTCAAATTTGTTACCAGATTGCATCATTTCTTCTGTTTGACACACATCAGCCATTCCGCCCCTCACCAAAATACTGCAAATGCTGTCACATGCCAATCGGCTTACTGCTTCTTTTCTTCCAGTTAGGGATTTATGAATCACTTGGGTTCTGAGATTAATTATTGTTTTACACAGTTGGAAAATAATTTGGATAATTATCTTAGAACCCACAGACAGATTATCCTGGAACAAAATTAAATACAGAGGGAAAGTCAGATAAAGACCATCTTTTTTTTCTCTTCACTGTATCATCTGGACCTTTCTCATAGTGTTTTGTTGAAAAGCTCAGAGGAGATGCTGCAGAGCGAGGCGGCCCAGGGGTCTTTTAAATGAAACCTTCACACAGCCACTCAGGTGAGTTCATCTAGTCACTGTCAAAATATACACAACCATGATCACAGAAACAGGTATTCAGTCACTGAACATAAAGCAGGTAGCAATCTCACAACACGCTGAAATACACTATGTTGTCATGTTTGTGCACAATATTTGTGTCACCGATATAACTTTGAATTAGTCAAGATAACGTCATCCAGTTTTGGGGAAGGGAGAAAACATAGCCACTGTTTTAGTCTGGATGGAGGCTGAATTACAGAGAGAGAAAAGGACAGTTCAGACATAAAGCCTATATCTCTTCATTCTTGCAACCACTCATCCTCTTCTCCTCCACTTTTATTACCTGTGTCGCTCCTTCCTTCTTGTCTGTATCATCTCTCCTCCTCCCTCACCCTCCCTCTCGATTCCCCTCCTCCTCCATGCAGTAATAAGAGCGGAGAGGTCAGTCAGTCGACCCTCTGAGGCCGACCAGCCAACTTTAAATATTTCACACTATTTTAAATGAGCGCACATGAATCATAGATCACAGGCAGCGCTCTTCTGCGTGTGTGTGTGTGTGTGTGTGTTGAGGAGCTTGAACCTGAAGCTCCTTCTAATAACCTCTGGCTGGAGAGGAGGTCTGATGTGGAATTTAGATCCGACAGCGTCAGTCGTTCACCAGGGGAGTAAAGAGCGGCCTTTCATCACCGGCCGTGATGGACAGATGATGAAACAAAGCGTTTGAGATGAAAAACTCCGCTCTTTTTTCATCTGCACTCTCGCAGGGGCTGATCTCCCTAATTCCCAACATGCACCAGAAGTCAAAACATCACAAAAATCTGTAGCGGTATTTTGGAGACACGCCGTGGCTTGTGGAGACATGATGTGACGTTTAAATTCCTGAAGAAAAATCAGTTCTCTAATGTTCCTTCAGAGAGTCTACGCGTCTTAAAAGGGAATTTATATTGAATTTATTATATTTATCTACGACCATAGCGTGTTCTCTGAGTATATAGAGTATGTAGTGTACATAGGATTATGACGCATCTGAGGACCAGTGATTTCTGGATAAATCCATGCAACTGTAGGATTAGTAGCAGGATCGTTTTTGCTTTTTATTGTGCAACGCTGAAAAATTATCTCAAGTGAAACTATGTCCAGATTTTTCTTTCGAAAATTGTGATTTTGATGATTTTATGCTATTACTGTCCCCCTGACGCTGCGTGCTACAACATAAGACCGATTTGTAATCCTATATTTGTTTACACTTTGGGAAATTAACTGCGGAAATGTCTATTTGCAGTTCCTGTTTCCTGTGCACCTTTGGATGTCCTGACAACACGCAGCATTACATAATCACACTGATACTGACAAACACCTGAAGGTGATGATTCTAAGGCAGATTCTGAAGTTCTGATTCGTTATTAAATGCGGCTCGCCAACTCTGTTTGGCCAGATCGTCTGCTGATACAGTAACAGGTGCGCCTCATTAAGTCCTCTCAGCTGTCAGTGACTGGGCTCGGTCCAGTTGTAGGGGGATACGATAAAGTTTTTCTCAGATAAACAACATTATATCAGTTGGCGCACTCGCAGGTACGTGTACACACGGCCGTATTTAAATGTGCAGTAATTCTTACATCTTAATTATATGCCTTGACCCTTTTGTGTCGGTCACCCTCTGTTTACCCGAGCAGGTGTGCAGGTCTGTTTGTCCTGCACATCTGTTTGTGTTCCTCATTTGAATGGGTTGGCTTTATCTACAGCTTCGTTCATAATTTCGTCGAAAAATGTATTTTTGTTGGTGTTGTTTCATGGAGTCTGGTCTACACCGCTGCTGGCTCCGGCACAAGAACATTAGAAGACTGTACTTAGGAAAGTCAACCGACATTAATTTACAAGACAGGGTTCATCAGTAAGAGTCCTGTTAAATATCTTCATCTGACACTTCTACATGCCTTTTACCAGCGCAAGCGGTGAGGTGTGTTTTTACAGAGTGGAGCTATACCGACATCCAGAGGATCAACACCGGAACTGCTGCTGTACAAGTGAGCTCAAAGAATTTTCTATTCATGTTTACTTTGGTCTGCTGTCTACAAATCCCATATATATATAATGTTAAGTCATCAGATATATAAACTATTCATTGCTGCTGTCCTAGAGCTGAGCAAAATTTTATGAAATTTATTCATTTCTCTCTCTTTTTTTTTTTTTTTTTTTTTACACCAGCTGCATTCATATTCACATTCATATAAGGCAAAATGATGGTTGGGATTGTGCCTTTCACCATTTTACTTTTTTCATCATCTTTTTCTGTTTTGCATCATAAAGTTTATTTTATTTAACACAACAAATATGAGGTAGGACACTGCATGAAGTCACTTCTGCAGTACTGGAAAGAACAAAACATGGAACCACGATGAGCAGTCACACTGACATCATTCAGAACACTGTCGTGGAAAATGTGCAAGCATTTACGAAAAACATACTGTAAGAAGTTAGTCAAATGAAAAATGTGAAGAACTTTCTTTTTTGCTTCTTCATACTTGTAGTCCAGTGCATTTATTTGATAGGTAATACTGATGATAAAAAAAAATGATATAAGATTTTACATAAAAAAGTAAAATGTCAGTTAAATTTATTTTTGCATCTTTCATCTTTGATTCCTGGTTAAAAAAACAAAACAAACAAAAAAAAAACACCAACTGATTGAACTACAAGGATGACACAGTAAAACATCTTTTATTGTGTGTACAACTGGTGGGGAACCCAAAAGCGAGGCACAGACAGGAGGCTGGTTGGACAAGGTAATTTTGTTTATTAGAAAGTAATTTGCAATGAGGATTTAGTTGAGATGGAAGAATCTGAGTGGAGAGGAGATCTGGGCAGGAGTTCAGGAGGGGATACAGTCCAGAGGTGAGGGTGGGTTCCAGAACTAGGTTGGAGAAGTTGGGTGGTGAGGCAGGAGTCAGGTCAGGAAATTTAGGCAGAGGAGAACAGATTTCAACAAGGCTGGCAAAATAGCTAAATTTCCACTCAATGGCACAGCCAGATACGTGATTGACTAGGTAAGTAGAGTCTATGACCTGGCAGAGTGTGAACCAGGGCCTGTATCCATATAGCTCATCAGAGTCCTCTCAGAAAGCTCCTAACTTAGCCTAAAATTATTTAATCAATGTGGTTTTGGTTGGCCCCATTGCTGGGTATGACACATCATTTTCAGGTATGACTCGTTGATCCAAAAAACTAGAAAAAATAAATAAAAATGATAAAGATAAGATGAAAAATAAAAATGAACATCTAGTGACACATGACAGAATAGAAAGATAATCCATAGAATCTAGCCTGTCGTTGGACAAATACCATTTTATGAAATGAACATCTCTGTTGATAATATATTGAAGTAATAATTTCAAAGTAGGCCACAAAAAGTTTGAAAACACAGGACTACCTTTGCAGTGGACTATTCACATTGTAAATACTGATAGTGGTATTTATTTATTTACTCATGCTGACTCACCTTGCTGGTAATATTTGTATGTAATCTAACTTATGTAAATGGGGCAGACATGTAGCGTGGCAGATCAATGCATAATTCCCTCTCCGTGTGGAGTGTGGGAAGGAGTGGTATATCTTGCAATCAAAAGTGAGAGGGGAGACTGCAGCATACAAACATGATTCTTCATGATCTAATCTAATGTTTAACTAACTCACTGTCATCCAGAGTTTCCAGTACATTTCTCTGATTTCTTCTTCCTTCCACCATTTTCTCCTCTGCTGAAGAAACTCTTGGCGCGCTTAAAGGTCCTCCTCCCCACTCCTGATGCTGCCTTACCTTTTATTGGTTAAATAATTGGGTTAAATACTGAGTGGCAGTAGTTTGATGAGGATGTAAATCAGATTCTGGAAGTGACAGCCAAGGGGGATGTAGATCATCAACGATGGCCATCCTCATAATGAACATTCCTGGCCAATCCCTTCAAGTTGACCAAGCAGCTCCTTGGTCAAACAGAACTGGCGCCTCATTTGCTCAAGGGAAGACATTAACAACCATCTCAAAACCACGTACAGTGACCCAATCAGAGAAGAGCCACTGGGCCCATGCGATGCACTTACAACACCACCAGAGCCTACATCGGACTTCAACCTGAAGGAGCCCTGCCTAAGTGAAGTGGAGGAAGTTGTACAAAGAGCAAGATTGAGCTCAGCACCAGGCCCAAGTGGAGTGCCCTATAAGGTGTACAAGAACTGCCCATAGCTACTACATAGGCTTTGGAGGGCCCTGAAGGTAATCTGGAGGAGAGGGAAGATTGTCCAAGCATGGAGGTATGAGGTGAAAGACCTCATCCTGGACTACTACAGCAAGTTCAGCTTGAGAGTCTCCTCTGCCCAACTGACATCTGACTGGCACTGGCTGGAAGTGGGCATTGTCATGGGTTGTACCATCTCAGTGACCCTCTTTGCACTAGCAATGAACATGCTGGTCAAGACAGCTGAAACAGAATGCCGAGGCCCCCTCAGCATGTCTTGAGTAAGACAGACAACCTCCCATCCAAGCCTTCATGAGTGACCTCATAGTGACAACAACAGCTTTACCAGGAGCCAGGTGGATCCTCCAGGGGTTGGAGAAGCTCATGGCGTGTGTGCACATGAGTTTCAAAACTGCAAAGTCCAGATCCTTGGTTCTAAAGAAAGGGAAAGTCACAGACCAATTCCACTTCCTACTGGGAGAACAACAGATGCTGTCAGTCACTGAGAAGCCAGTGAAGAGCCTTGGGAAGGTCTTCAACTGTAGCCTGAGTGACAGAGATTCCATCAAGGCAACCAGTGCTGACCTGGATAGGTGGTTGAGAACAGTGGACAAGTCTGGGCTCCCTGGAAGATTCAAGGCCTGGCTCTACCAGCATGGGATCCTCCCAAGAATTCTCTGGCCCCTGCTAATCTATCTATTGTTGGACCGGGCACTGCCGCGTCCTCTTGTCCGAGAACTTTATTCCAGGGGAAGTTAGTCAAACAGTACCAAGACAGAAGATGCAACTACAGCGTATGGTTAACAATTTATTTTAGAGGCACGGAAGATGAGTATAGAGTCGACCTGTCCACTTTAAGAGTTGGAGAGACGAATCCCCGAACTAAGGAAATCATAAGTTTTTATACATCTTGACTCCTCCTGGGTCCAGGGAGCATATCCGAGTGTTATGCTCCTGGCGCCAGGGAGTGCGACCCTGAGTGTTATCAGTGTCTTGCTATGTGTAGCCAACCGGGTCTAGCTGGACCCAAGCGAGTGTTAAAATCAGATGTGGTGAATTCTGTTCTGAGGAGCAAGCAGCAGCTAAGCAGTGATTAACATATCATAAGGCTATGCCATGACATGGTGTGATGAGAACTAAGAACACTTAGTTTCATAATAATCCAACACTAACACCAACAACCTCAGTCAGGGAAGAGTTCATTGTGGCAAGGGGATGGGAACACTTGCAGTACTCTGGATCCAGAGATACCAGAATGTCTGGGGCAGGGATTGTTGTGAGGACAGGGAGGAAGTGGAGGGCAGCCGAGATGGTCCAGCAAGCTGAAATACGATTGAAGCACGAGGCCATTCTTGGAACAGTGGCGCAAGGCAGAGCTAGACTTGGGAGCCTAACAGTGACCTGGTACAATGCTGCCAGCAGGAGGGAGAGGCAGAGGCTGGTGCAGGAGGAGGTGTGAGCTTCAGTTGAAGAAGAGCGAACCAGCAGAGCAGTGGATGCAATGGAGCGGCGTGTCACCTGGAAGGATATCTGGAAGTGGAACCCCCAGACGATCGAGTCTACGATGTCCTCCCAAGACCATCCAACCTGTGCACATGGGGCAAAATAAAAACACCTGAATGCCCCCTGTGTTCCAAAATAGGAACACTTGAACACATCTTGAGCAGCTGCCCCAAGGTGCTAAGTGAGGGTCGGTATTGATGGAGGTATGACCAGGTCCTGAAATCCATCGCTGAGGCTATCAGCAAGGGGATCAAGGGCAGCTGATATAACCAAGCCACAGCTAAAGCCATAACTTCATTAGGGAAGGACAAAGGCCAGAGAAAACACCAAAGAACTGCTCTGCTGGTTTGCTCTCCACAGCCCGAGACTGGGTGATGACAGTTGACCTGGAGGAGCAGCTGAAGATTTCACCACACATCTCCCAGTCCAGACTGAGACCTGACATCATCTTGCTGGAGCTAATGGTTCCCTGGGAGGAGAGGATGGAGGAGGCCCAAGAAAGAGAGAGGGAGAAGTACCAAGAGCTGGTGGAAGATTGTCACAGGAACGGTTGGAGGACCAGGTATATGCCAGTGGAGGTGGGCACTTGGGGATTTTCCAGTCACTCCTTGAGCAATGCCGATGGCACACTGGGCATAACAGGTGCCAACCGAAGAAGAGCCATAGGCAACAATGTGGAGGCAGTAGAGAAAGCCTCCAGATGTCTGTTTGAAAAGGGGAGATCAGTGGGGGCAGGAGAATGCCACATGGACACAAGCCAGGGTCTGATCAGCCACAGTTGGGTCGCCTGGAAGAGGGTGTCTGTCGTAAGACTCAAAACACCCAGTGATTCCAGGAAACAACACTGAAGATGTGTCCAAGGTTGTGCATTAGTAGATGTTTCTGTAGCCGGGACTCCCCGGACCACTTTTTAGACTGAAGAAGCCTTTTGGATGAGAGGTGAAATGACATTTATGACATTTTTATGACTTTTTACATATTCCTACACTATGTATATATACTTTCACAATTGTCTTGTTGTACTATGTTGTTTTATGACTTATGCCTTACTATACTATTTCTTTTTTTTCAAGCGTCTGTTGCTGTCTGCAATCGACTGTAACGTCAAAGATAGGTATGTATACTAAAAATCAGAGAACAGTTTTTCAAAAACACTTCTTTGTACAATATGTCTTGAAAATGGAAAAAAGGTCATAGTGTGGTATGTCATAAAAATGGGGAAAAAAATGGCAAAACATAATGTGTAGTAAGAAAGCCAAAAAACTGTGTTGTTTCACATATACTCAGTACTTATGTTATGTTATACTATCTTATGTTGTTTTTAAAAATACAAAAAGTCATAGTATGGTATATCATAAAAATCCCCCCAAAATTTGATAGTATAGTATGTCATAAAATGCGAATAAACGTCTTAGTATAATAACGTATAAGTATAATGTGAAAACGCAAAAACATGTCTCAGTATAAGTCCTACAAATGTGACAAAGATCAAAGAATAGTGTTTCATAAACACTTAATAGTACAGTCTTAAATGTGCAAAAAATGTCATAATATAGTATGAAGTATGAAATGATAAAAATGGAGAAAAAAGATCCATTTTGGAATAGGTCACAGGTCACAACACTGATGTTGCATTCCAGGGCATCCTGGAGATGTTACTTAAAGTCTGGCACAGCCAGTGACGCCAAGGAATAGACTGGGTGACAACCAAGAACAGTTTGGTGACTACTGGAGAGACGGTTGACAGCCCGGAAAGATGGCACCCGGGACAGTGCCATCTAATGGCCCATGCGGATGGATTGATGACAAGAACATGCATTTGCGGAAAGCTGTGCAAGAACCAACATGGCTTAAGAATCAACCAGGCCAGAATGAAATGATTGGGGCAGGGAAGTGAAGTGCAATGCACAGGACTTGTACCTGGTGAGAGGCAGCAGGAGCCTGGCCGGGAGGCAAACCACAGAGCCAAGCCCCTCCACGCACTAGAGCCTCCCAGTCCTGGCAGAGTAGTTCCACAGCTGCAGATTAAGTTCCCCCCAGCCAGCAGATAGAGTGACCAGGACATGTTGAGCATCATCCATCAAACAGCCAAGGGAGAGTTCGACAATTGACTCCAGACACTGACCACCATCATCATCAGCTATGCCTCAGGGAGATTCAACCAGACTGAGAAAGGAAACACCATTGCTACTCCATACTCCAGGAACCACAGGGCCACCAAACTAGTGATGTGTCGTTCGCGAACATAACGGCTCTATGAGCCGGCTCTTTGAAGTGAACGACGGTAGCCGGCTCCCCACCAATCAGGAGCCGGCTCCCTTCGAGACGCTTTTTTTTTCTCTCTCTCGCTTTTTTCTCTTGAATGCGCACGTGACTGGTCAATATGCATGGTGTCGTCTCTGTGTCTGCGCTGCTTAGTGCGCTGAGCAGAGGGGGGAGGGGCGGCAGCCTGGTACACACACACACACAGCAGCAGCATAGTGAGCACAGGAACGGGTCAAGAGAGGAGAGAGAGTGCAATACGGAGGACAAAAAGAAAGAAAGTAAGTAAAAAAGAAATGAGTCAAAGCAGGAAAAGGAGCCAAATTTGGACTCATTTTAATTATATTGATGGCTCCAAAGCAGAGTGCATTGTCTGCAAGACCAAAATTTCATATAGAGCCGGCTCAACCAACAACCTCCACAGGCACCTGAGAACTGTCCACCCAACAGTTCCACTGGAGAAGCGACCAGTTGAACCTGGTATTAATGAAGGTGCCAGTGTGTCATCTGTAACTGTTGCTGCTGCTCCTGCTGCTGCTGCAGTGTCAACAGCATCATTCATTTGTTGTTGCACTGAAAAGTAAATATTTTTAATTTACATTTTGTTGTGTCGTGTGTTTTTCAGGGATTCTGTGTTGCTTGACTTTAAAGTTGCTTTGTACACTCACCGGCCACTTTATCAGGTACACCATGCTAGTAACGGGTTGGACCCCCTTTTGCCTTCAGAACTGCCTCAATTCTTCGTGGCATAGATTCAACAAGGTGCTGGAAGCATTCCTCAGAGAGTTTGGTCCATATTGACATGATGGCATCACACAGTTGGCGCAGATTTGTCGGCTGCACATCCATAATGCGAATCTCCCGTTCCACCACATCCCAAAGATGCTCTATTGGATTGAGATCTGGTGACTGTGGAGGCCATTTGAGTACAGTGAACTCATTGTTATGTTCAAGAAACCAGTCTGAGATGATTCCAGCTTTATGACATGGCACATTATCCTGCTGAAAGTAGCCATCAGAAGTTGGGTACATTGTGGTCATAAAGGGATGGGCATGGTCAGCAACAATACTCAGGTAGGCTGTAGCGTTGCAACGATGCTCAATTGGTACCAAGGGGCCCAAAGAGTGCCAAGAAAATATTCCCCACACCATTACACCACCACCACCAGCCTGAACCGTTGATACAAGGCAGGATGGATCCATGCTTTCATGTTGTTGACGCCAAATTCTGACCCTACCATCCGAATGTCGCAGCAGAAATCGAGACTCATCAGACCAGGCAACGTTTTTCCAATCTTCTCTTGTCCAGTTTCGATGAGCTTGTGCAAATTGTAGCCTCAGTTTCCTGTTCTTAGCTGAAAGGAGTGGCACCCGGCGTGGTCTTCTGCTGCTGTAGCCAATCTGCCTCAAAGTTCGACGTACTGTGCGTTCAGAGATGCTCTTCTGCCTACCTTGGTTGTAACGGGTGGTTATTTGAGTCACTGTTGCCTTTCTATCAGCTCGAACCAGTCTGGCCATTCTCCTCTGACCTCTGGCATCAACAAGGCATTTCCGCCTACAGAACTGCCGCTCACTGGATATTTTTTCTTTTTCGGACCATTCTCTGTAAACCCTAGAGATGGTTGTGCGTGAAAATCCCAGTAGATCAGCAGTTTCTGAAATACTCAGACCAGCCCTTCTGGCACCAACAACCATGCCACGTTCAAAGTCACTCAAATCACCTTTCTTCCCCATACTGATGCTCGGTTTGAACTGCAGGAGATTGTCTTGACCATGTCTACATGCCTAAATGCACTGAGTTGCCGCCATGTGATTGGCTGATTAGAAATTAAGTGTTAACGAGCAGTTGGACAGGTGTACCTGTAGAGTGAAAAAAAGGCTATTGTAATATAGTAGTATAATACATTTTTTATTAATTATTAATTCATTTTGTGCATAATGTTACATTATTATTGGTAATATATCGATTAAAGCAACAAAAAATCTGAAGAGCCGTTTGGGAGCCGAAAGAGCCGGCTCTTTTTAGTGAGCCGAGCCGAAAGAGCCAGTTCTCTAAAAAGAGCCGGAATTCCCATCACTACACCAAACTACACTATCTGCTTTGTACCCTCATAAAACGGTACAAGAAGTCCACCGATGAGGAGAAGTAGTCACTGATAGAGCTGAAATAGATCCTGCAGAAGAAGCTGATGACCCTGGGCAGAGCAGAGTGACATAGAAGGCAGGGAAATGAGAGAGGGACAGGAAATGAGCAGCCTTCATTGCCAACCGCTTTGGCCTCACAAACCTGCTTGGGGACAGGTGTGTGGATGGTTGGTGAGTTCAACAGAGGAAGTGAGTTGCATCGCTACATCAATCCCTCGGTCCAGAAGGGTGGGATGCCTGGAGCTCCCAGCTGTCAGGAGCACACAGGTGTAGTCATGCAGCTCATAAGAGAAGCGCATGAGAACAGAGGTGACCTTGCTGTGTTGTGGTTGGACCTGGTCAACACCTACAGTTCAATACCACACAAACTGGTTGAATTCACACTGCACTGCCACCACATTCCCAGTGAGATCAAGGATCTGATCCTGGATTATTACAATAATTTCAGGCTGAAGGTCACTTCTGGCTCAGAAACATCAGACTCGCATTGGCTTGGGAAAGGAATAAGATAGATAGATAGATAGATAGAAACTTTATTGATCCCACGATGGGGAAATTTGTGCGTTTACCTCAGCTCCATTACAGAAGGAAACAAAGCAATTAAAATGTTTCCCATAAATTACACAGCAAAAAATTAAAAAGGAACAATATATACAGTCGGGCATTGTATACAAAAAAACACTATTTACAAAACAGCAGAGCATACACGGTATGCAGTTATGGGTTGAGGGTTGTGGAGGTGTTTGTGTAATAAATAAATAAATATGTGTGTCGGTTGTAAGGTGACAGTGAAGTGACCGAGTGACTCTCAGCGTCATGATGCGTTGTAGAGTCTAACTGCTGCTGGGATGAATGACCTGCGAAAGCGCTCCTTCCTGCAACGAGGGTGTTTCAGTCTCTGACTGAAGGAGCTGCTCAGCGACCTCACCCACGGTCTCATGCAGAGGGTGATGGGGTCAGCTTCATCAACATCCTCCTCTCACCCACCATAACCACAGACTCTAGGGGACATCCCAGCACGGAGCTCGACCTCCGCACTAGTTTGTCGATCATGCTCCTGTTTCTGTCGGTGCATCCACCCCCCCAGCAGGCTACTGCATAGAAAATGGCGGATGCCACAACAGAGTCATAAAAGGTTCTCAGCAGAGTCCTGCAGACTCCGAAGGACCTCAGTCTCCTCAACAGGTGGAGTCGACTCTGGCCCCTCTTGTACAGGACATTCGTGTTTGTGGACCAGTCCAGTTTGTTATTGAGATGAACACCCAGGTACTTGTACAAGTCCACTGTCTCGATGTCTCTTCCCTGGATGTTCACTGGTGTAGTAGGGGGTGACTTCCTCCTGAAGTCTATCACCATCTCCTTTGTCTTGCTGGCGTTGATCTGCAGAGCACTGACCTCACACCAGTTAACAAAGTCCCTGATGACCCCCCTGTATTCCCGGTCGTTCCCGTCTGATACGCATCCGATGATGGCCGTATCATCCGAGAACTTCTGTAAGTGGCAGTGGTTTGAGTTATATCTAAAGCCCAAGGTGTACAGACTAAACAGGAAGGGTGAGAGGACTGTGCCCTGTGGCGCCCCCGTGCTGCAGACTACCACATCAGACACACAGTTCAGGAGCCTCACGTACTGTGGTCTGTTGGTGAGGTAGTCAATGGTCCATGGAGTCAGCTGCTCGAGCTGCCTCCAGCTTCCCTCTCAACAGTGCAAGCTGGATGGTGTTGAAAGCACTGGAGAAGTCAAAGAACATGACCCTCACAGTGCTCCCTACCTGCTCCAGGTGAGAGAACTGCAAACTGCAGGGGATCCAGCGCTGAGCTCACCAGTAGGCGGAGGTGATGGAGGATGAGCCTCTCCATGGCCTTCATCAGGTGTGAAGTCAGGGCCACAGGTCTGAAGTGGTTGGGCTCGCTGGGGTGCGTGATCTTGGGCACAGGAACCATGCAGGAAGTCTTCCACAGTTCAGGAACCCTCTCCAGACTCAGGCTCAGGTCAAAGATATGCAGAACCACCTGACAGAGCTGGTCTGCACAGTCCCTGAGCAGTCTGGGGCTGATTCCGTCTGGACCTGCTGCCTTCCTGATCTTTGTCCTCCTGAGCTGACTCCTCACCTGATTCGCTGTGAGGCGGAGGCTGAGCTGGGCTGGGGGAGGGGATGTGGCCGGCTTTGTTGTGGGTGGGTATGTGTACAAAAGGTTATCTCTGTGCATGCCCTTTTTCTTGTTTTTGTTGGCGCAACTGTAAATTACCACAGCTGTAAAGTCATTGAACGCACCATACACCGACCACTCGGTGCAGAGTGACGATCATCTTATTATCTAGCGTGCGTGCGTCCATTGCACTGTGAGTGGTGCTGTTTTACTTTACGTTGCACTCTGTTAGAGTTATTAAGAGTTATTTAGGTCGTTAAAGAGTCGTTTTTCGCTGTTGTGAATGTTCAAATTGCACGAATAGCTGATAGCTAATTAAGCGGAGCTAACTGCGAACTAGCATCTATCAGTGAAGTTTATGTTGCGGTTTTGCTAATCAATCTGTATTGTTGTGATTGTGTTCCAGAAACCACGCACTGTAAATCATTCTGCACAGGATACTGTACATCCTTCAAACTCAGATAAACAGTTGAACTTCAGTATGGATTTTGCCTCTCCTTAAAGCACACCTGAACATAAAAAGTGTCCTGACCCGACGCCCTGGGGCGGTTGCTGCCACATAGGATCCTCACGCACAGTCTATCACACAATTTTTGGTCCTTCGAGCCGGATCCGAGCAACTGCTTCAGTCTTCCTGTTCAGCATGGCAGAGAGAGAGCCATACGGAGAGTCTGTTCGCCCGCGCCGACACAGCCAATTGCCATCATATCTCCAGGACTATGAGGTGCACTACCCACATAAGCACAGCCACCCATATGATGAGCAGGTCAGACAGACCACTTCTCCAGAGGTTCTTCACTACATTGATGATATGAGGAGGCAACATGACCAACTGCGCCGAGATGTACAGCATCTAACAGAGGTCATCACCAGGTCTCCTGTACTAGCTCCACAGCACACCATGTCAGCGCCCAGACTGAACGAGGTTGAGACCCCATCCACAGCTGCGCACACTAGTAAGCTGGTGCCAATCAGATGTCATGAGGACCCACATCAGCATGAAAGTGCCCCACAGGCTGCGGTCAGGGACAGGTCTCCACGCCCACTGGACCGTCAGCATGATGTGATCGAGGAGCTCACTAACAGTCTAAGGGGTGCAGGGCTGCATAACCAGGGCGCAGCACAAACACCAACGACTTCTGGTGAATCTTCTCCTCAATCTCAATATCTCCCAAGCACTAAGGGTGAGACCATCCCTTCAACCCGACATTCAGCTGTTGAGAGACAGTCACAGCATGGTCATGAAGAACGCAACCAGTGCTCCACACCTGGTGCCGCTTCCAGTCCGCCTATGCACAGTCCCCACCCTCAATATAGGGCTCCAGTCAAGCCGCCTGATAACAGGTATCATTCCCAGGTTGATGATCATTATCACCATGACAGCAGCTACAATCAGCCTGTCCGATCTAATAGTCTGTCTAGTCTGAGAGCTCGTCATGATGATGACTACTACAGAGGTGATCACAACTATCCTCCCCCTGATGGCCGGAGCTGTCCTGACAGGCGTTACCGTCCCACTCATGACTATGGCTCTTATAGTCATCCTGATCAGTACAGGCCCCAGGATAACCGCTACCCTCATCAATATTCACCTGATCGCCGGCAACCAGATACCTGGCCTCAGATTCCAGCTCCTCTCAGCAGACCACCACCGGCAGAGCCTTACCGTGGACCTCAACCAACAATCCCTGATCTTGTGCATGAAGATCCACGTGGGTTTGCAAGATTGAAATTAGCTCTTGACAACATACTCCCATTCAATGCCACCGAACACTTCAAGTTTCAGATATTGGCGATAGAAGATGGCGCCACGGTAGGCAGCCTGTTACCCAGCTCATAGTCTATTTCTTGTTTTCTTGCGTTTTTTCGGTGATTTAAGTTCTTCCCGACTCTCTGGGTCGTGTCATTCCCTTTTGTTCCAAATCACTATGGACCTGCTAAGTTTTGGAAGAGTAGTAGCATGTCTTCTACTCTTTTTGGGACTTCTCGTCACAACATCAGCGGAACCTGTGAGCCACCCCATTGTTTACAGCCGGGATCAGCTGTTAGCATGGAGCAACTGGAGGGTACTCCTGGAGGAGCGACCCGAAATTCCAAAGGAATTACGGCATCGGAGAAGGGGCTGCAGGGCTGGAGCGAAGTACCGGGATAGAAGGAGACGGTACAAACCGAGCATTCCATCTGTTCTTATGGGTAACGTAACATCTTTACCCAACAAGATGGAAGAGCTGACGGCGCTAACCCGACTGCAGTGGGAGTACCAGCAGAGCAGCCTCCTGCTTTTCACGGAGACTTGGCTCACGGACCACACACCGGACTCCGTCGTAACTTTGGATGGCTTTCAACTGGTGAGAGCGGACCAGAGCGCGAGGGAGAGCGGTAAGAGGAGAGGTGGGGGACTGGCAATGTACGTGAATGAGAGATGGTGTAACCCAGGACACATCACCGTGAAGGAGCAGCACTGTACCAAAGACATTGAACTGTTAGCGGTTAGCGTTCGGCCATACCACCTGGCTCGGGAGTTCTCACATGTTATTGTGTTGACTGTGTACATCCCGCCCTCGGCCGACGCTATGGCAGCCTGCGAGTACATTCACACCACTGTCTCTCAACTGCATACGGCACATCCACAGTCCATTATCATAATCTCCGGGGATTTCAACCATGCCTCACTCTCCACCACTCTCCCCAACTTCACCCAGTATGTTGATTGCCACACAAGGGACAATAAAACCTTGGACTTGCTGTTTGCCAACACAAAGGAGGCTTAGAGATCATCACCCCTCCCCCCGCTTGGCCACTCAGACCACAACCATCCTTCACCCCACCTACACCCCCATGAATGAGAAGAAGGGCACTGCGGCCTGCGCGTCCGGGAACTTTATTCCAGGGAAGGAAGTTAGTCAAACAGTAATAAGATAGAAAGAACGACGACTACGACGTATGATTAACAATTTATTTTAGTAGCACGGAAGATGAGTATAGAGTCAGCGCTGAGGCTTCGACCCGTCCACTTTAAGAGTTGGAGAGACGAAGCCCCGAACTAAGGAAATCATAAGTTTTTATGCATCTTGACTCCTCTTGCGACCAGGGCGCATATCCTTGAGTGTTATCCTCCTGGCGCCAGGGAGTGCGACCCTGAGTGTTATCAGTGTCTTGCTATGTGTAGCCAACCGGCTCTAGCTGGACCCGAGCGAGTGTTAAAATCAGATGTGGTGCATTCTGTTCTGATGAGCAAGCAGCAGCGAAGCAGTGATTAACATATCATAAGGCTATGGCATGACATGGTGTGATGAGAAATAAGAACACTTAGTTTCATAATAATCCAACAAATCCCCCTGTTGGCGTGCTCTAAAGCACGCCACTACTATAGTGTGGTGTAGTGTATCTAACCTATGTAGGAACTGTGCCCCTTCCGGCTGTCACGAGAGTGGGTCCCCCAGCCCACTGCCATGTCTCCGGTGGTCTCACAGTTGTGTATGCAACAAAGTGGAAATATCACTAACAGTTTCTATAATCAGTTAATATATTACGCTTACCAGCAAGCAACAAAGCAATTCTATTCTAACAACATGTGATCAGTTATTGTAGACCCTGTCCACTAAACGATGTCATCTTCTTCCAAGCCGTCCTCCTCCGACATCGTCAGCTGTATCAGCATGTCCTCAGGAGGATCTTCTTCCTGTTCAGCCAATTCTCCATCTCCCTCATCCAGCGGAGGTCTTCTTTCAGCTACTGCTGTCATTTGATACTCTGGGGGAGGTCCTTTTGTTTCGATGGACCCCACCGCCTTGTCGATGCACTGGATGATAAGGGCTCAGATACAGGGGATACAACAACAACCACAGAAAGCAAAAAGCAAAATAGCAAGCAACAATGTCACATAACTGGCAAGGAGATTACCCTTTTGCCAAACAATCGATCAAATAGTCCGGACAGTGGGTCAATTATGCCGGAGTGGTCTTTTAGTTCATTTGATTATGTTCTGAGTCCCTGTAGTGTTTTTGGTCAGTGAGCCATCTGGAGTTGTATTGTTAGGGATGAACGTGCAGCATAACTCACCAAACATGCTACACGCCACCTTTTTCAGCTAAGATCATGTCTAAGGCCATTCTGTTTTGATAAGCTAGCAGGGATGTTGCTGACAGTTGACCATGCACAGCCTCAAAACCATCTCTGGTGAAATTAGCCAATCTTTGGACATTATAGTGGACATAATTTATGCGGTCCACATTTTTATTTGGTGTGATCCAATTAAAGATTGATTCAAAACCTGCAGCTACTTGATCAATCAATTTATATTCATCAGGTATTCCTCTAGGTATACCAATTGCATCTATCCAAACTGGGGATCCCTGATCGTATGTGATGCTAGATCTTTTAGACCGTTTTAACTTACTTCCGTCCCATCGGATGTCTTCGACTTGGATGATCTTCACTGGGGAGATAAGAGGAACGAGAGCACAAGTACCACTCCAATCGGGTGGTAAGTAGTCATAGAGGATATTTCCCCCACAAAACCACCATACATCAGCCCTGGCAACAGTGAGTTTACTCTCAAGGCCTGAAGTCAGATTTATAATGTTTACACAATGTTCTGGATCTATATTTCCCAACCTATTTTTTTTTTTTTCTAGTTAGTTTGTTTACCATTTTACCATCGTTTACACTTGACTCGTCTTGAATTTGCTCCGTCCTCCCCACCAAGGTAACGGAGTTATAGCAAGGGGGAAATCAGTGCCAAACAGGCCAGTGAGCCCCACCATGGTCCCATGTTTATTTTTATTTATTTTTTTTATCTTTGTCTTCTTTTTATATTTCTTCTCCAATGTCCCTTAGGTGCTTTCTGATTTCTCTAAGGTTTCTTACCATTGCTGGTTCACTTTTCCTGCAGTGAGTTTTGTGCCAGTATCTACTCACCTTGGCTTGTTCGTCATCCAGCCAAACTTTCAAACCATAGGTAGTAGAGCTTACCACTTTAAACAGACCAATCCATCTGGGTTCGTTGCAGGTTCAGTGAAATGCCTTTCTGTAGATCCACTCTCCTTCTTTGATCTCCTCTGGCGGTTTACCTGTTGGTTCTTTTACCAGTATTTCCTGTACACAAGGAGACAAAAACTTCACAGCAGACTGTCGTTGGCGCACATAGTCTGCTATATTTTTTCTCCTGACTGGCCAAGTCAGGTTCTTTTCCACTGATCAGCCGAGCAGTGAATGGACAGGGCTTTTTCTTCCTGTCATGGTCTGTTTGGACCAGGGAATGCTCCCATTCCCATTTTCAGAGTTGCTCTGGTATTAAACTTGGAGCAACTTGCACACGTATCTACGTAGTATTTACAAACCTCAAATAGGTATGGATGCCACCATTTCTTGCCAATTATTTCAGTCAGGCTTTTACCTGACTGATGTTTTCTCTTATGAGCTTCTTCACACAACATCATAAGTAATTTGGAGGAGGTCACGAGCCTCCCATCATGGGATCTCCACATCCCTGTGTATTTATATTTTGAAGCTCCTTTATCTAGCTATGTTTGTTTTTCATGTGGATCAGCCTGGTTTTGCATATCTTTGATTTCCATTGTTATTTTTCCTAGCTGATCGCTTGCATCATCTTTTTCCACCCCCTGTTGGACCATCTGTAATCTGTTAGTTTGTTTTTCCCCATAGCCTGCTGCTCTTTTAGCTTCTGCATCTGTGAAATTATTTCCCAATACTATTGTCCCCTGACCTGTCTGTGGCCCTGCACATTTGATAATAGCTAATTTTTTTGTTTTTGTTTTTTTTTAAGGTTTAATCAGGACTCCTTTGAGTACCAATATTTGTTGCATATGTTTAACTGGTTTGCCTGTTGTTGTTTAGAAATCTGTTCGTAACCAATATTTGATGTCTACGTGCACTGCCTTTACTACATAGGCCGATTCAGTATAGATATTTACTTCTCTCCCTTCGCTTAGTTCACGAGCTCTGGTTATTGCTTTTATCTCTGCCAGTTGTGCTGATGCTGCTGGTGGTATGATATCCGCTTCTAAGGTGGTCCATCTGTCTTCTTTGCTGGTACTAGGTGTATGTTTCACAACAGCGTAAGATGCTATGGTGCCTCCCCAGGTGTTGCATGGCTGTGCCATTGGTGAATAAATTTTCTGTCTCTTCACCAGTTAATGGTTCTGTGGTAATATTTGGAAATGCATTCATTTCATCTGCGACCAAAGCTGCACATTCATGTGGCACTTCACTAGGTATTGCTGTCGCCATGTTCACATCTGTGTTAGGGTAATGGATGTTTGGTTGATTTCTTGCATTTTCATTGTTCTTTGTTGGCTGAGGGTAAATTTATTGCTGGAGATGTAATTTGTAACAGCATGGTTGGTATGGATTGTGATGTCTTGTCCTCTTGTACCATGGGATGTTCCTTTTACTGCTTTTGCAATGGCACTGAGGGCTCTGGTGCATGTCGGATGGCCTTTTTCTATGGGTTCCAGTTTTGTGTAGTTGTCCACAGCCCCAGCAGGGATCTTGGTAGAGATTATAGGGCCGTTGTTGTTGTTGGTATGGGCCTCTTTTTTCTCTGTTTCCTTCGTTCATAGTCCCACCGTAGCTTCTTCAAGGTCTTCCTTAGAACGGCTGTTGTTGTTGTGTGACCCATTGAGGTTGTTGTGATGGTCTCTGGTATACATTCTGGTACATCTGGAACTCAGGCTCTGGAGGAGTAGTTAAAGTGGGTGCTGAAACAATGGACATTTGTGTGTTTTTCTTTTTCTCATTTGTCTTTTCCCGCAGTTCTTTAAGTTGGGCTCTTATTAGTTGGTTTTGTAACTCTTGGGCTTCCTTCTCTTGATTTTTTTTTTTTTTTTTTCGTCTTCTCTTTCCAAGTGGTGTTTGAGGGTTGCCATCCACAGGTCTAGATCCATCTTACTTCCTGCCACAAGTCTTAGCATTTCTTCCTTTGTTTTTCCTGATTGTCCTTTTATCATAGCCTGTTTAAAAAGTTGCTGTAGGGGTTCTGTGAGTGGGCATGTTCCAGTTTGTGATTCCCACACCTTTAACATTCTTTGGACATATTGTTGAGGTCCTTCTTCACTTTTCCTGGATGTGTCGTCATTCATCAGATCTGAATTAGTCTTCACTGGATATTGTTGCCTCAGTGCAGCCCACATAGCTGCTGAGACAGGTTGTAGTTCTTCTGCGTCTGCCAGTTGGTCTGTCCCAGCACTTGTTTCTAATCTGCATATTTCATGGGGCTCCAGATGTGATGATAGGCAGCTTCTTACATCCCCCATGCATAATATCTGACCACTAAACTGGAGCAGGAATTGGCGTATCCACACATGCCCTCCATCCTTTGGGTTTGGTAATATGTTTTTCAATGTCGTCTTATCCGCATAAGTGATGGGTGTGTACGTTCTCTTGTGTAGTCCTCCGCGTGGTCCTCTGGCTTCTATTAGTGGCAGTTGATATTCAGCATTATTGTGTCTTATCGTTGTAGGCCGCTTCCCCCCTCTTTTGTTGTTGTAGAGCTGTATGTGTGGTATTCAGTCATATCTGGTGGGTACATTCCATAACTGGGACGGGTCACTGGGGTTGGCGATGCACTTCTGCTTCTCTCGGATGAGCTGGATCTTGATTGTAGTTTATGTTCAGATAGGTTGCTTCTCCTTTTGTCATTTTCTAACAAGGTTTTAATTCCTTTAATAACATGTTTAGTTTCTCATCACTATCAATTTCCCTTAATCTTTGTTGCTCTCTCGCTTGTCTTTTTTTCATTCATTTTTGTTCTTCCTGTTCACGTTCTTTTTTTGTTGGTCTTAAGTCATACTGTAGAGTCCCCCCTGTTATCCCAAAGAACAGGCATTTGTATACATGGGTTTGTAATGTGTGTCTTTGTATTTAATTTGGTGATGGCATCTTGGTTTTCAGATTGTGCCATAGCAGCAAGCATTTGATTTAAGGCTGCATATGGACTGGGCACCGTTGGTGTAGTTGCCTTGCAGGCAGTGGTGTTGTCTTGTGTAAGAGTGTATGAAGGTGGTGACTCACCCTTGCTCCCGGACTCACTCTCATGTCCTGTTTCATCTTCAGTTTTCTTTGCCTGCATGGACAGACTGGAGATGCTGGGGAAACACGTGCTGAAATATAGAGGGATCAATTTCTTGATATCATTTAATTTGGTTAACACTTCTCCCTTTTTTCCTGTTCTAAAATATTTGAGGATTGGACTTTAATTTCTTGTTCTCCAATTCTGTTTTGCAAAGAGGCTAAAAAGCACCTTCTCTGGTTGACTGTAGGTGGGGGCCCCGTAAGCGCACCAAACAGTCCGTAATCTTTTAATTCTTTCACCCATTTGTCAAATTGTTGTAATTTGTTTTCAATTTCACCTTCTGGGAAAGTGTGTTAAATTTTTCTTTTGCCCACACACAGATAATGTCCCAAAACCCCTGGAGAATAGCTCTCTTCTCCTCCTGCGCCTTCTTTTTTCTCTTTAGACATGTTTAAAGTTGTTCAGTAGTCACACACAAACTCCAGGCACACCCGGCCTCCCTTCTGCCCCTGCACTCACAACACACACACTCTTTTAACCAGGGCGCAGTATTTCATTCACTCAGACACATTCAGACACTTTTTTTAGTTTTTTGTTTTTTATACTTATCTCGAGACGTCTCGTGGGTTGGACGCTTTTACAATTATAGCTAAAAATACAGAATATTAACAGCTATAACTGAGGGACCTTTAAACCCAAACCCTAAAACAATAACCGCAGTTAGCTGCTTTTACTGTCGTACCAGAGGGACCTTAAAACCCAAACTTCCGTCGGGCTGTCACTTTTACACTTGTAGCTGTTAATTCGGAAAATAACAGCTATAACTGAGGGAACTTCAAACCCAGCCCTAGACAATAATCGGAGTTAGCTGCTTTTACCATTAATATTCATAACAGTGGGACCTTAAAACCCAAACTTCTGACGGGCTAGCAGCTTTTACAGTTGTGGTTGTTAAGTCGGAAACTAATTCAGAAATCAACAGCAACAATTGAGGGACCTCGAAACCCAAACCTTAATCAAATATCGTAGTTAGCTGCTTTGACTGCTAGCAGTAACTTACTGCCAACAGAGGGACCTTAAAACCCAAACTTCCGACGGGTAGTTCTTTTGCAGCTATGGTTGTAAATTCGGAAATTAACAGTCATAACTGAGGGACCTTTAAACCCAAACCCTCATAGGCTAATCGGAGCTAGATGCTTTTACTGTTATTTCGTTTAACTTCCGACGGTTAGGCATTTTTTAGGGAGTTGGATCAGGCCCCCACGGACATTTAAACCGTACTAACCACGCCCGAATTCTTGTCTTTAAAAGGAATAATAATAATAATAATAAAAAATTTTAAATTCTATTCCATACTCATTTCCCGTGTTTTATTTGACCAAAAACAGTATTACACTTTGGATCAGTCTAACACAGCCAACAAAACGTCCCGGTGGACGTGCAGAAATTTTGTTAAAAAGGTTTTCTCCTTACCTTTTGTTTAGGCGGCCGCCAGCTGTGAGAGACTTTTCCTCGGTGCAAAATACCTCCTTCACTTAGGCCTGAAATCCCGGACGAGCCCCCAATTTGTTGGACCGGGCACTGCCGCGTCCTTTCGTCCGGGAACTTTATTCCAGGGGAAGGAAGTAAGTCAAACAGTAATAAGATAGAAGGAAACGACTACGACGTATGATTAACAATTTATTTTAGTAGCACGGAAGATGAGTATAGAGTCAGCGCTGAGGCTTCGACCCGTCCACTTTAAGAGTTGGAGAGACGAAGCCCCCGAACTAAGGAAATCATAAGTTTTTATACATCTTGACTCCTCTTGCGACCAGGGCGCATATCCTTGAGTGTTATCCTCCTGGCGCCAGGGAGTGCGACCCTGAGTGTTATCAGTGTCTTGCTATGTGTAGCCAACCGGCTCTAGCTGGACCCGAGCGAGTGTTAAAATCAGATGTGGTGCATTCTGTTCTGATGAGCAAGCAGCAGCGAAGCAGTGATTAACATATCATAAGGCTATGGCATGACATGGTGTGATGAGAAATAAGAACACTTAGTTTCATAATAATCCAACAGCTTTCAAATCCGGAAACAAAGGCGAACTGAGGAGAGTGCAAAAGGATCTAAAACACAAGATCCGGGGGGCCAAGGAGAGCTTCAGGAGGAAGATGGAGGAACAGCTTCAGCAGAGCAAAGTCCGAGAAGTCTGGAGAAACATGAACAAAATCTCTGGCCACTTTGAGGACAATGGTGGAGCCACAGCTTCTGCTGACCGGGGGTGGGCGAACGACCTGAATCTGTTTTTCAACAGATTCGACTCTGGGTCATTCAACACCTCCCCCTCTCCCAGTGCAGCACCATCGCTACCTGCACTCTCCTCACACCTCCCTGCTTCACCCACAACAAAGCTGGCCACATCCCCTCCCCCAGCCCCGCTCAGCCTCCGCCTCACAGCGAATCAGGTGAGGAGTCAGCTCAGGAGGACAAAGATCAGGAAGGCAGCAGGTCCAGACGGAATCAGCCCCAGACTGCTCAGGGACTGTGCAGACCAGCTCTGTCAGGTGGTCCTGCATTTCTTTGACCTGAGCCTGAGTCTGGAGACGGTTCCTGAACTGTGGAAGACTTCCTGCTTGGTTCCTGTGCCCAAGATCAAGCACCCCAGGGAGCCCAACCACTTCAGACCTGTGGCCCTGACTTCACACCTGATGAAGGCCATGGAGAGGCTCATCCTCCACCACCTCCACCTACTGGTGAGCTCAGCGCTGGATCTCCTGCAGTTTGCCTACCGGCCCGGCATTGGGGTGGATGACGCTGTCATCTACCTGCTACACCGATCCCTCTCTCACCTGGAGCAGGTAGGGAGCACTGTGAGGGTCATGTTCTTTGACTTCTCCAGTGCTTTCAACACCATCCAGCGTGCACTGTTGCGAGGGAAGCTGGAGGCAACTGGAGTGGACAAGCAGCTGACTACATGGACCATTGACTACCTCACCAACAGACCACAGTACGTGAGGCTCCAGAACTGTGTGTCTGATGTGGTAGTCTGCAGCACGGGGGCGCCACAGGGCACAGTCCTCTCATCCTTTCTGTATAGTCTATACACCTCGGACTTCAGATATAACTCAGACCACTGTCACTTACAGAAGTTCTCGGATGATACGGCCATCATCGGATGCGTATCAGACGGGAACACAGGGGGGTCATCAGGGACTTTGTTAACTGGTGTGAGGTCAGTGCTCTGCAGATCAACGCCAGCAAGACAAAGGAGATGGTGATAGACTTCAGGTATATAGACAGACTTCCTACTACATCGGTGAACATCCAGGGAAGAGACATCGAGACAGTGGACTCGTACAAGTACCTGGGTGTTCATCTCAATAACAAACTGGACTGGTCCACAAACACAAATGTCCTGTACAAGAGGGGCCAGAGTCGACTCCACCTGTTGAGGAGACTGAGGTCCTTCGGAGTCTGCAGGACTCTGCTGAGAACCTTTTATGACTCTGTTGTGGCATCCGCCATTTTCTACGCAGTAGCCTGCTGGGGGGGTGGATGCACCGACAGAGACAGGAGCATGATCGACAAACTAGTGCGGAGGTCGAGCTCCGTGCTGGGATGTCCCCTAGAGTCTGTGGTTGTGGTGGGTGAGAGGAGGATGTTGGCGAAGCTGACATCCATCATGGACAACCCCCATCACCCTCTGCATGAGACCATGGGTGCGCTGAGCAGCTCCTTCAGTCAGAGACTGAAACACCCTCGTTGTAGGAAGGAGCGCTTTGCAGAGGTCATTCATCCCAGCAGCAGTTAGACTCTACAACGCATCATGACGCTGAGAGTCACCCGGTCACTTCACTGCCACCTTACAACCGACACACATACTTATTTATTTATTTATTACTCAAACACCTCCACAACCCTCCACCCATAACTGCATACTGTGTATGCTCTGCTGTTTGTATATAGTGGTTTTTTTTGTAGACAATGCCCCGCTGTATATACTGTTCCTTTTATATATTTTTTTTCTGCTGTGTAAATTACGTGGTACATTTTAATTGCTTTGTTCTTTCTGTAATGGAGCTGAGGAAACACTCAAATTTCCCCATCGTGGGATCAATAAAGTTTCTATTCTATTCTATTCTATTCTGGATTAAGGCCAGCAAGAGGTGTTGGAGATGTGGCCATGACCACCAAGCGGCTAAGTGTAATCTCAAAGCTAAGTGCAAGCAGTGTGAACGGCGGCATGTCGAGGTTCTTCATGAAGTCAATACCAGCCAAAATGCAGCATCTGGTGAACCCAGCACGCCTGTAGAAAGCGCCTGCTTGGTAAGTTCCATTTCTGAGACACTGTACGTGGATCGTCCTACCAGCAGCAGCCAGGTTCTACTCAAGTTGAGTCGTGTCACCCTGAAGAGTGGTACCAAGGTGATTGAGACCTATGCAATAATGGATGATGGTTCGGAGCTCACCATACTCTTGTGTGAAGTGGCAGATCGTTTGGGCTGCAAGGTGAACCCGAGGACCTAGCACTCCGCACTGTCCGGCAAGAAGTATGCACCATCAAAGGCGCTGCTGTTTCATTCACTGTAGCTCCCGCATCACAGCCTGGCAAGTCTTTCCAGATCCACAGAGCCTTCACCGCCAAGGAACTGGGCCTCGCCCGCCATACGTACCCAGTGAAAGTTCTACAGGCACGATAATATCACCTACGTGACCTGCCACTGCCGGACATACAGGAAGCACAACCACTGCTGCTCATTGGGTCAGATAATCTGCATCTTATCACCCCAGTGGAACCGGTCCGTCTGGGTCCCCCTGGTGGACCTGCTGCTGTGCGCACCAGACTCGGATGGACTCTACAAGGGCCATCATTCCTTCAACTGCCGGCCAGCCAGTGGTCGAAGGCACCAGTGGCAGAACCCACAGAAGAAATAGCTGAGCTGAGGAAGACAGCGTTCTGTGGGCTATTGGTGGGGCCGACCAATCCAGCAGTACCTGACATTCAACAGTTCAACACCTACCAGGAGCTGCTGGAAGCCACCACACAGTCGCTGCATGGGGCGGCCGCTCTCACTGACCATCCTGCTGCTGATGACTTCTGAAAGGCAGAGCTGGCCCTGCTAAGACATGCTCAAGCAGAGAGCTTTCCAGGGGAGTTCACCCTATTGAAAGCAGGGAAGGCCATCCCATCCAGTAGCCGGCTACTTACCCTGGTTCCTGAGTACGACGCATGTTCCGATCTGATCAGAGTGGGAGGTAGACTCCACAGGTGTGATAGCTTGAACTCTGAAGTTCTGCATCCAATACTTCTCAACCCCTCTCACCCAGTCACAAAGCTTCTAATCCAGCAGTGCGATGCTCAGCTGCATCATCCTGGAGCTGAACGAGTCTTTGCAGAGCTCCGTAGGAAGTACTGGATACTGAGAGGTAGAGAAGCAGTGAGGAGACATCAACACCGCTGTCCTGAGTGTAAGAAGTGGAGAGGCCAACCTGAAGTCCCAAGAATGGCAGATTTGCCCCCTTCAAGTTTGAGGATCTTCCGGCCTGCCTTCTACTCAACTGGCATGGACTGCTTCGGCCCTATGCTCGTTAAAGTAGGGCGGCGCAATGAAAAGAGGTGGGGCATTGTTTTCAAGTGCCTCACAACTTGGGCTGTCCACCTAGACCTGATGGTGAACATGGATGCCGATTCCTTCTTGATGACGTTTCGACGGTTTATAGCCCGTCGAGGGAAGCCTTTCGAGCTACTTTCAGATCAAGGCACCAACTTTAAAGGTGGAAGCAAGGAACTGCATGAAGCATTCAAAGCCATGGAGCCAGCCCTCCGAGAACAGCTGGCAACAGAGCAGATCCAGTTCCGTTTCAATCCCCCCAATGCTCCTCATTTTGGTGGCTCTTGGGAAAGGGAGGTGCGATCTGTGAAGGCAGCCCTGCGCACTACATTGGGAGCTCAAACTGTGTCAGAGGAGGTGTTAAGGACTGTATTGATCGAGGTAGAGAGTATCCTTAACTCCAGACCTTTGGGTTACGTCTCCACTGACATTGCAGATCTGGATCCTGTTACACCCAACTCCTTGTTGATGGGGCGGCCAGACTGCTCTCTGCCTCAGGTGGTCTACCCAGAATCGGAACTGCTTAGCCGTAAGAGATGGAGACACACACAGGTCCTAGCTGACCATTTCTGGAGGCACTTCATACGGCACTTCCTGCCCATCCTACAAGCTCGGCAGAAATGGCATGCCGAAAGGGGGCGGGAAGCTGGGGGGTGTGGGGGGTGTGGGAGGTGTTGACTGACCCAGAGTCGAATCTGTTGAAAAACAATAATAATAATAATAATAACAGACTGCACAATCTCTGTTATTCTCTTCGCCTTTGCCATGAACATGGTGGTGAAGTCAGCCGAGGTGGAATGCAAAGGGTCATTGACCAAATCAGGTGTCCGACAGTATCATTAAGAGCCTACATGGACAACTGCACCATCACTACAACGTCAGTCCCAGGGTGCAGGTGGATTTTACAAGGTCTTGAAAAGCTCATCAGCTGGGCAAGGATGCGTTTTAAGCCAAGATTAGTCAAGATTCATGGTGTTGAACAGGGGGTAGATGACGGACAAATTCCAATTTTCAATCTTGGGAACAGCCATCCCATCCATCATGCAGCAGCCAGTCAAGAGCTTGGGGAAGAGCTTCAACACAAGCTTGAAAGACACCACCGCCATCCAGAAGTCCTCAAAAGAGCTTAGCACTTGGCTCACCAAGGTAGATTTAAAGCCTGGATCTACCAGCACTCCATCCTGCCCAGAGTCTTGTGTGGAAGTAAAGTTATTAGTTGATCATTAATTCATAATGGTCAGTTCTTCAACTTGCTTACTGAGTTACTTCTAGTTACAAAAATAGTGTTTCTGTTGAGGGGATCACTTTCTCCTTCCTGTGATTTAGGTGACACCAGTGTCTGAGAGTTATCAAGAAAGGAAGACGCTGCATATTTGACTGGCGCCACAGCATGAGGCCCACTGTTCTTACTTACATATGCATGTGTAGGATGGACAACTGTGTGAACATTTATGTTCGCCACAGATCAGGATTTTGCCAAGTGGACAGGAATGTTTTTAACTTCAGGAAAACTAGCCAAGAGTATGATAGACCATGACTTTTTTAGATGCTATAAAGGATTAATGTTTTGCTGTTGTAAGTTTGAGATCCTCCTTTCCACCACATGTGCTGAGGTATTGTTGATACTATTGTATTCTATTGTATTGTATTCTCTCTATTCTATTTTATCCTATTGTAATTACAATATACTCTAATACTTTAACCCATTCTAGTTTCTTTTATGTGTCCAGAGTGCTATCTTTTTCAGACAATTTCCACGACACTTGTGGCCTATGCTGGTCTACGCAGTTGTAGTAGAGAGGAAAATAAGCAGCTCCCTGCAGAAGTGGCTGGGCTTTCCATGATGCCTAACAAGTGCAGCACTGTATGGAACAAGTAACACTTTGCAGCTAGTTCATGATGGCTTGCATGTGGGAAGCCCTCCAGTATAGGGACTTCAGGGATGCTGAAGTGTCAGCAGCAAGCATCGAGAAGCCAGTGGAGGTGGCAGAGTAGTGCCTGAGAAAAAAGGTGCTGGTGGGGACTGTTGCAACTGGCAGAGCAGGTTTGGGCTACTTCTGGAGGACCAGGTCAGCAAGGCCCAGGGAAAAGAGAGACACCACTGTCTCCAGGAAGAGGTCCAAGCAGGGATAAAGGAAGAGCGAGTGAGCAGGGCAGTAGGGCTCCAGCAGCAGGGAGCATGGACCAGGTGGGAGAGCACTCTGCAACACAGAATCATCTGGTCTAACATGTTGCAGGCAGATTTCTGTTGCATCCATTTACTGGTGCAGGTGGTCTACAACACTTTGCCAAGCCCAGCGAACCTCCACAAAAGAGGGGAAAGAGTGAGACGCCCTCCTGCCTGCTTTGCTCTGGAAGAGGTTCATTGGAACATCTCTTCAGCAGCTGCCTGAAGGCTCTGGCAGATGGACTATATCATTGGCAACCGGAACAAGTGCTTAGGGCAGTTGTGGAGAGTTTAGCATCAGCTATTAACACCGGCATCGCCACCCACCAAAGAAAGCAGTCAGCTTCATTAAAGCTGGAGAAATCCCCAGGTTCAGGCAAAATCAACAACAGGCATTCTTCACACAACCTCTAATTGACAGCTCAAGTCAAGTCAGGTCAAGTGGGTTTTATTGTCATTTCAGCTATATACAAATACACACGAAGTGAAATTATGTTTATGCTATATCTAACACTTCAAGACAGAATCTATACACATCTATAATCTAAATATACACATTAACTTTACACATTAAATATATAAGTAGCAGCAGAGAGAAAGGTTTTTTATTTTTTAAGGTGCAGTGTGCAACTTATTCAGGCGTTATTTAGCAGTCTCATTGCCTGGGGGAAGAAGCTTTTCCCCGTTCTGGATGCAGTGATGCTGCGGTACCCTCTGCCTGATGGCAGTAAGGAGAAGAGTACATGGGAAGGATGTGTAGTGTCCTTGATGATATTTGTGTGCTTTGTGACACCGGGTGTTGAAAAGGTCTGTGAGGGAGGCCCCAGTGATTTTTCCAGCGGTCCTCAAAATTCACTGCAGGGCCTTTTGGTCTGCAGTAGTGCAGTTGCCAAACCACACTGTGATGGCACTGCAGAGGATGCTCTCAATAGTCCCTATGTAGAATGTTGTCAGGACAGGGGTTGGGAAATGGGCTTTCCTCAGTTTCTGCAGAAAGTAAGGCACTGCTGGACTTTCTTAGTGATGTGTGTGGTGTTCAGAGTCCACATGAGATTGTCTGTGATATTTACTCCCAGAAACTTTGTACTCTGGACAGCTACAGACTGACCTGAGAAAGCGGCTGACATTCCCACAACACCTGAATAGTATAAATAGTATACTGTAAAAACCGAAAAAGGCTATAATATAGCAGGTTATAATATGTGGAAAAAAATCATTGTTTGATGTATGTTGTACAATGATTTTCATCACGGGAGATGTGGAGTAAAAAAACACAGTGCACAATAAAATTGATAAGAAACAAACTTTTAAAAATAAGTTTATTTAATATGTCTGTAAATATTGTAATAGTTCTTCAGTTACACTTCTACCAATAACAGTGCAGTAACGCTAACTTAAAGACTAACTAAGGCAAAAATGACAGATCATTTTCAAAGACCATGAAAGCTGGCAGCATGCGTTATTCTTTCAGGGGGGCAACTCCAGCTCAATAACATGACAGACCAATAACAAGTGCTATTTTAAAAGATTCCCATATTCTGTGCAAACAAGATTATCATCTTTTACCCAAGTTGCTGTCTTGTGCACACAAGTTTTAAGTGTTAATAATATTCATTGACTTGAGGGCTCTCCAGTAATAAAAGAAATATAAATGAACAAGTAACTCAGAAGTTTACAGGTTCCCATTTTACCCACAACTAGTACCAGTGGTGGAAGAATAGCCTTTATAAGGAGTAATGCCACAGTGTGAAAATACTCTGTTAGTAGTTAAAGTCCTGCACTGAAAATATTTGAGAAGTAAAAGAAGTACTAGAAAAAGTGACAAAGTGTCACATTTCAGAAGTTGGAACCATGAAAATGACAATTGATTATGTAATTAAACTGTTGGGTAGTTTAAACTATAACAAAGCATCACATTGTATAAGCTCTTTGTATGTTTTGTAAGCAAACTTGCAAATTTGTCGGATAAATAGAAAGTGTTATGAAAAGAAATTACTCAAGTAATGTACAAGTTCTTCAAAAATGTACTTGAGCACAGTAGTTGAGTGAATGTGTTGTTTACATTCCACCATTGAGGACAGTGCTTGAAGTGGAAAAAAATAAGTGCCAGTACTCCCCTTATTCACATGTCGCATGCACATCAGCAAGTATTAGCATTATGAATTTTGACAGTGAATAAAAGGTACCAGAAGATATTGGTGATCACAACATGAATTTAAATCTGTAAGATTAATACATCAAATCATCTAAAAATGATCAGATACGGCTTAGTTTCATTTTTGTTGATTTATGAATGTTAATTGCCCAAAATCTTTCCAACGATGTTCAAACAAAAAAAACTTGTGGCTTCACTCCAGCTAACAGTCCATTTTATAAAGAATGTGACAGTAAATAGTTAACTGGTTTCTAAACACCTGTGTCACAAAACCATCTTCTAAATTCATATTTTAAGGTGAGAACATTTAGATTATCCTATCAGAGAAGTGTCTGTTTCAACTGTCCTTCAGGTTATACACTCATGTGATGTGTGGTGCAAGTCATCAGGCCTGTAATAAAGAACTCCACTGGGGAGACATTTTGGTGGAAGTCTGCGTTCTCTGAGTGCTTTCTAGTTGAGAAAACTCACACTGTCCATGAGTACTGGCAGCTTAAGGGGAGTGCCGGTACGCAGGAAAAGGTCCCATTGCTCAAAAGACAAAAATGTGGAAGTGCTAATACTGCGTACCGGTGTGTACTGGCCCACTTCAAGCACTGACTGAGCATGGTGCTTTTCACTCACAATTACAATATATCCTGTGACAGTTGCAGATACCCAGACCTACTGATTACGTTCTTGTGTTGAGTTACTGGTTTATCTCTCTGGGTTATCATTTAAACACAACTCTGTTAGTGATTACTATGAATGTATCAATAACAAATTGTAGCTTTAACATATAATTTCACTTTTATCAACTTCTTTTTCTGAGTTCCAGCCCACAGTGTTGGAATATTTAGACGTAAACAGTTCTCCAATGACTCCTGTTTGTCTCCATTTTATTTCTGACAGACAGGTCGAAGGCATCTTTCTGTCCTTAATCCTCGATGGATGCTTATCATCTCTCCTCGTCCTCCTCTCGTTCAAACCGAGGTGATCAGGAAAGCTTAAAAAGGTGCAGTCCGCTTTTTTCCCTCCATCTCAGCAGTAGCAATTAGCAGAGAGAGTATTGCACAAACATCATGTAAAATGGGAAAATTCCCGAGCAGCTGCACGTCACCTGAAACACATTGTTCATGAGGTTTCAGTAGTGCTCAGAGCAGTGCAGGCAGACTCGTCCTCTTCAGCCTGAACACTGACCGGAGTGATGAAGGAATGAAGAATTTATTGGCTGAAAACTTGAAAAAAAACAAAACAACTCTCAAATCCTGCAGAGTCCAGGACAGAATTAAACTTTTTTTCCCCATCATTTTCTCTCAGCTTCTCCAGGAATCCTGCTGTCCTCTCCTGCAGTTCAGAGTGACAACCACCAGATGACAACCTTTCCTTCACGATCAGCTGGAGCTGCTGCCTTGTTGTCCAGTGGATGCTGTAAACATCCAGAAGCACAGGTAAGAATAAACAATATCCTTTCAGTAATTTTGTAATAAGATCCCACAGCAGTAAAGTGTAAGTTTGGTGCTATTCTTTTACATTAATTCTATTCAACAAATTCGATGGGCTAGTCTAAGATATGTTTCTTCATTTCCTTGATCACACACACCATCATGCTGCCCCAAATAGTCCCCAACAAGCGTCCTATTTTTAGTTTGTTTAGATAATTACTGAGGCTTAAAAAAACTATACACTTGAGGTGTTTGTAAAGCCAAACTGAAATTATCAGCAAGCAACTGTTTTGATAAACAGTAGCTGCTAATAACTGTTTATTGGAAGAAACAAGCTATAGAAAATTCTAAATGGTGTTGTGTGAGTAGTTTCTGATATTTTTCTAAAATGCTCAATAATGAAAACAAATTACATCTGCATATTGGGTTTGGCAGTAAAAATAGACATACAAAATATTGTTGAGTCATTGAAAAATCAACATAATCATTAATAGCCACTGGGATCGTTGATTAGATTACATTAACAGTGAAATGTTTTCTTATGATTCTTCAGTTGATTTTATTCTACTAAGAGAGGGATATTCCATTCTGTGAAATGTAAACTACATCAAGACTACATCTTTACACCTAGACCTTTACATACAGTAAAAATGAGTGTATACAATTGTTAGAGATCAACCCATAGTGGATTCTTTTAAGCCCAATGAAATAATAAAAATTTGGATCATGAAAAAATATAACAATTGATGCTGTTAGTGTTGGAAGTGAATGATTTATTTCTTTGCTTGTATGATACAGAGCCTTCAGTAGGTCATCACATGAACTTTATTGACTGAACCAAGCCAGTTAACCTGTTCTCTGAACTAATGCCCTGAGAGCGACCACTGTAGTGTGGTAACTTGGAAAATAAACACATTTGGTAATGTAAAATGCTGTTAATACATTCATTTAAAAAAAAAAAAATTCTCTTTTTCTGTGTCTGTATGGTAATTGAGTAGGCAGGCCCCTTTTGGACCTACTTCAGTCTAAAGCTGGATTGTTTGTAACGCTGTGCTCCAATCTATTATTACTGCCTTGAGTTAACTGGTACATGGAAGCATTATCTTTAGCTTGCTTCTAGCTGCTTAGCCCAACTGAAGTTGTTGACATTGTTTTATTGAGCCCTGAGTTACTGATTTAAGTTTTGTACTAGCCATTGTGTAACATGCACAAGAGAAGAAGATGTTACATATTAAGAATACTGGTGAACAGTTTTGATAAAAATGCAACCAATGACTCACTGATCCACTTTCCATCAATAACACCAGATAAACGCCAGATAAAACACTGTCAACAACTTCAGTTTAGCTAAGTGGCGAGAAGCAAGCTAAAAGCAAAGCTCCTATTTACCAGTCAAACCCATCCAGCTTTAGACTGAGGTTGGACCATCTAGCACACCTACCTGATTAAAATATGGACACAAAAATACAGAAGTAAATAAATGTAGAAATGAATAAATAAAATAATGACAAATAAAGGAATCCAAATAAAAAAAGTTTTGTACCTGTCAGGTCTCTGAAGCGACGCTTTGCCTCAGCTCTCTCCTCAGAATCAAAATACCAAACTGTAATGGCGTACCTGAAACACACACAGCACCACCCCTGATGTTAACTGAAGCTCTGGATTTGTATTTGATTTACCACCACCTCTAGTTTCAGTATTTCTCTGTAAAGGGTTAGAACCAGTTTGCTGCCCTTCAGCTCTGAGTCTTTAATGTTTTAAGATGGCTACAAATACACACAGCAAGAAAAAAAATCAAGTTTGATTTAAATCATATGAACTTTCACATGCAAACATGCTGCCTCTTAATACTGTTAATATGATTCAATTTGTTCTAGGTCTTCAACATTTGAAGCAACCAATCACCAAAGAGGTGAGAGGACAGGATGTTGATGAAGGACAGACAGAGGAAAGGGACATAAACACTGGCTAAAAAAAATCATTAAAATATAGAAAAAGTAAAGTAAAAGTGTTTGTGTTTTTTCACTGCAGGTAACTTCACAACTAAGATAAGGTCTGAGTGTTTTATAATCTCACCCATTTTTCCTGACGTAAACAAACCTTTAACAACGTCAGAATACATGAACAGTCAAATGTAGGTTTTGTCCAGTGTCAGTTCATGTATAGAAGAACATGAAGTCACCAAGGTGGAATTTTGGAAATATGAGTGTTTTTTATACCTAAGGTTTCAATACTAATAATAATCATCAAATCCTCTAATAATAATAATAATAATAATAAAACTAATAATAATTCAATGAGTGGCATAGTACTCTTAAATAAAAGAAGCACGTTAGGGTTATTTTCTAATCAGTACTATGTCATATTTAGGTCAGTGCACATAGAGAGATGAGATGGAATAACTCAGTAAGATAATGAGATTCAGGTTAGTCTTCCAAAGTAATTTTTACGACAAAACACGAGTGCTCAAACAGGCAATTCAAATCATCAGTTTTACTCATTAATCACTGGTGCCTGATGGAAGATGTGGAACAAGATGGACTTAATAACCCCCAAAATAAATACATTCTTCTTCATCTTGGGCTGGTATGTTACCTGATGCCGTAGGATGGCTGCACCTCATGTGGGTTCCTGCGGTCGGACCAGAAGAGGAGCAGCCGGTCAAACAGCGGTTTGATGTCGGCTACGTAGGATTTCCCCTCAGGAAAAATCCTGAGGACGCCACCGTGCTCCTGATACACAGCAACAATGACAACAAAATGGCACACAGGTCAGTGTTGTGACATCATACTGTGTTACTTTACAAAGCCAAATGTTCTTCTTATTCTGGACATTAGCCTTATTTTTGGAATTAAACCAAATCTTCTGTTACCAAATCTTTTGAAAGCCTGTTCCCTCAGCATTACGACTTAAATGATCCCATTCACCTCCTGGGTCACAGTTCTGTTTTATTAGATGAGAGGATGCGTTTCCCATCAGGGGGTTATTCCAGAGAGCAGGTTTAACAATCTTTGAGTCGAAACCCAAACTCTGATTTGATGAACCTGATGGGAAACTCAGGCTGCGGTCCTTTTTGCTTTGGAAGGTTCCCAATCGCGCGAAATGACCCTACACTATCTAATATGTTTGGAGAAGAGAAGGTGAGGCCTTTAACCCCAAGAAGACCATACCTATCATCAAGCATGGTGGTGGTAGCATTATGCTCTGGGACTGTTTTGCTGCCAGTAGAACTGGTGCTTTATCTCAAATCTAAAATCATCAAAAGAAGGCTGGGTCTTGGATGCAGCTTGGTGTTCAAACAGAACACCTCAAACACACATGAAAAGTGGTACAGGAATGGCTAAATCAGGCTACAATAAAGGGTTAAGAATGGCCTTCACAAAGTCCTGCCTTAAACCCCAGTGTCAGAGAGCCCCAAAAAATTAGTTGAACTGCACCAAAGATTCAACCTGAAGCTTGCCAGAAGCTTGTTGGATGGCTACCAAAAGCACCTAATTAAGGTGAAAATGGCCATGGGACATTTATCAAAAGGTAAGCATTGCTGTAAGTATATTTTTGACCGAAAAAATATGCATGATTGCATTTTGTGACAAAGACTCATGTGTTTCAACCATCCAATCACAATCTTATTTTGCATTTTAATAATATTATACTATGAAGTGCTTATGAAATTATTATTATTGTTAATAATAATAATAATAATAATAATAATAATAATAATAATAATAATAATAATAATAATAATAATAAAATTATTATTATTCATTATTCATTATTCTTTGATTTTTTTGCAGTTTTATGAAGCACAGTTGTGGTTAACCTACACTTGTAAAGAACGCGTTCACCATGGCAATCTATACTTTACAATGATTTATACAACTCTTAATTTGCCTTGTCTCAGACCCATCAACTGAGTTCACCTGTAGACTCGGAGTTAGTTAAACCTGCTTTCTGGAAAAACCCCACAACAGCGCTAAGGTTACAAAAAAGAAAACTCAGTGCTCAAAGTTCCCACACTGTGTGTGAACTTCAAATTTTGACCCTGCTTGTACTCCGGAATCTGACTGAATGAGAAGCCAATCAGAATACAACCAGTGATGGGTGGAGGTCCCTAAACGCACCTTGGTGTTCCAGTTCTTGTTGAGGTAGTAGATGCAGGTGATGCAGCGTCCATCACAGTTCGGGTTGTCCACGTGTTTGACGTAACCTGCGCCGTTTCCTGGGTAACACGCTACCATGGCCTAAAGACACATACAAAAGATATTTGATTAGACTGCACTTTTTCTCCTCTAACAATATTTATTTACTGTTTCAGTGAGGAAATACAGGGCAGAAACCAGACATAAATAAACAAGAATCAATCCAGTAATTGACTCAAACATATAAACAGATATCTTACGATTTAAAAACAATATCAAACTTTTTACAGCTCGTACAGGACCAAAATGCCCGGTATCATGATTGAGTGGGCAACAAACTAGTGCTGACTGAAGAGAGGAGAAAATGGGAGAGAAGAAAAAAATGATGAAAAACTAAAACAACACAAAAGAGAAATGAAGAATAAAGAAACAGATGACTGCAACAAGAATAGGTAGTTAGATATAAAGGTTCTTTATGAATCACAGACCATAACAATTTGGACATGTGACCGATTACTTACAAAATGTCACTTGTGTGTGTTGACAGACGTGATCACATGAACTTCCTCTGTGTGTGTGTGGTGATTTGCTAATATTTCTTCTTCTGAACATGAGGGATGTGTGTGTGTGTGTGTCTGTTGTGGTTGTGTGCCTACGGTTTCAGTTGCACGTACACAAATTGCACACATGCGTGTTCATGTTCGCATGCCTGCGCGCGTGTGTGCGTGCTTGTGGTTTGGTGTACGTGCAGCTGGACAGTGTTTGGAGGAAACTGAATCGTCCACATTTGTAGCTGCAGCAGTGATAAGAGCAGACGAAGCCTTAATGACTCTGCAGAGACTGACCGACCTGAACTGTAACAGAAAATCAGTCTTAAGACACATGGTGTCAGTCAGACTTTAGCCCCTGCCCCCACCTACTCACCTTGATATTCAAAAACTTTATAAAGTGCTTCCATAGGTAACAACAAAAGAAAATGATTTTAACTTCTGGGAATGAAAAACTCGCAATAGAAACCATACATAGAGTTCATTTCTAGGCTTTGTAATGTGGAAACATTTTGTCAGCAGGCAGGGGGTGGGGGTGGGGGCAAGAGGGTGTTTCCCTGCATCTCCCTCCCAGCAAGGCCGCGACCCTCTGACCCACACAGGAAGTCTCCGATAAGCGGAGAGGCAGCGGATGATTATCTGCCATGAGACGCTATGTCAAGTCAACAAAGGCTCAAACCGTGGATTTCCTTCCAGGAAAAACAAAGAGTGGTTGCCGCAAGCAGCTGATCCTCTGTCAGCAACACACACGGCCCGCCGTGAGGTTACTGCGGGTCACCTCGCTCGTATGGTTTTGTGGTATTCAGTGTTCAGGTTTTCTTTTTCCAACCACACACGTTCACTGCATGTTCAAATACACGACGACGAGAACTCCACATCAAACTCCATCTGAACAGAAAACAACAGCTGAATGTTTCTGATCAGAATCATAGCAGCATTTATGGTTGTGATCAAATTACAGTGGAAAGAGGGCACAGTACAATACACTAAAGAGATGACGTGGATATTTTTCTTTGAGAAACTGATGCTAAAGAACGCTTTCACTTTGAAAAGGGCATTAAAGTTTAAAGAATTGGTTATTGTTTTAAAAAAGACATATTTATGTCATGACATGGATGAGCAGAGGGATGAACCAGCTGTAATTGGAAGCAAGTCTTTCCTAAAAACAAAAGACTAGTCCAAATTAAAGTGAGGGAATATGGAAGAGGAGAAGAGCTGGATTTATTCCAGACTGCATTGTCTGATATCAGTGCCGCCACCTGACCCCAACTGTTACACAAGGGTCACACGCAACGCCCCCACTGATGACTTTATCATGGTGTGCGAACACAGTTTGTGCGTGTATACACGGACGCTCAAAAAAGAGCCAAATGACACCAACTGCGAGGTGCAATACACCTCTGCATGCTTGACAAAGCCGCACATCCTGCTCATCAACACACGTGCACGCAACAATCACTTCATACAGGAAGGTCACGGTGTAGATTAACCCTCATCAAACACGCAGGTCCCTGAACGCCACGACGACAGCAGCCCACCTTTAATAACCCTCGCTGACGTCAGCGTTTGCCGCCCGGCGCCTGTGTTTACACACGCATCACATGCAACCACAACGATGCCATGCCGTGCTCCCTCCCGTACAGACGCTCTTACTGTGAAACACCCCCCCATCCCCCCACCTTTCATTGCTCTTTATGTGAAAAGAAGGAGGGTTGTGGGGGTTGAGCCCCCATCGGTGTACTTGTAAGCCACACCAGGGGCTGCACGTACTGCCGGGTCTTCTGCCAGTGACGACAAACCCCCAGTGCTGATAAAGAGTAGCTGGCCTGCTCCGAAAACCAGGGGGGGGGATCACGCAAATTTGTTTACACGCCGCCACTGAGGCACGTACACACACATGATCATCATCATACTGCTGTGTGGAGTGAAAATAGTGGTGCAAAGAGGAGGGCCGGGCGGACAGGAAATGATACACTGAGAAAAAAAGGGATTCAAAACAAAACCTCCTCCAAAAGCTGTTTTGATTTGAACTTTATCTTATCCTTGTAGTGGGGAGAAGGAGGGAAGGAGGGAGGGACTGTGGGAGTGCGGTGACGTCTGGGCAGTCTTTTGGCAGGCTTCCAGCCTCCTGACATTTTAATGACAGAGCTACGTGTGGAGCGTGAGGGTGCAGCCTGGACCCACAACAGCAGCAACAGGGACTCATCATCCAGTTTTATCCACCTGACAGCCTCCACCGTGGTTCCCAATCTCAGGGCTCAAGACCCAGGAGAGATTAAAAGAACAAACAGCTCAAAGATGTGCGGCCAGTTTTAAAAAATGCCAAATCGGCACTGTTTCCAACTTCTCAGATGTGAGGATTTGATATGTTTTTGTCATCCATGACAGTAAGCTGAGTGGTTTGGACTGTTGGGCAAAAGACAGAGGACATTAAAGCTCTGTCTTTTTTCATACCATACATTTATACCCGTGTGTGTGTGTGTGTGTGTGTGTCTGTATTGTGCGTCACCATTCCGAGGTAAAAGTCTGTTTGGATAAAGACGAACTTTGTAAAAACAGGTTTCCTTTTACGACATGAATCAAGCTGAGGTTTAACAAAACAAACCAAAGACGCAGAGAAGCACGCAACTCTTTCAATTACACAACAGAACAAAAAATCCAGGGTTTCACCTGAATGCCTCATCATGAACTTATTATACTGCAGGAACTGTGTTTATTAAAAGCAGTTTACTGCTCTCCAGACTTAAACTGTGAGAAGACAAACGTATCCTGCTGATCTTTGTAATGTTTATTCTCCTGCATCGTCTGCAGATACCTGTGTGTGTGTGTGTGTGTGTGTGCGCTTGTGTGCTCCTATTGTAACTACGCAGACCTGTTTCCTTACGAAGTTCCATCTGATAACATACAGACACACATGCCATACAGGCTTGCACTGTTGAACTGCAGCACAAGAAGATGGGTTGGACATGCTGGAAATGTATGCAAGGGAGTGTGTGTGTGTGTGTGTGTGTGTGTGTGCACGCGAGAAGAGGGAAGTAAGAACACTGGAAATAAGAGGGTGTGTGAATGTGTGTGTCCGTGCACGAGTGGGCGAGGGAGCATTAGCGAGCGCTGAGGAGGAGTGAGGGAGTGAATAATTGAATAAGTGGGCGAGTGTGTACGTGAGAATGTCCACTTCTACATCTCTGTGCTCTCATCAACAGGAGTGTGCATGTATGTGTGCGACACACGTACACACACAGACTGCGTCCATTTTTTTAAAAAAAATTCTGATTTCAAAACTATGGCAACAAATTTTCATTGGATCAAATTTCCTGAAGAAATTGAGACAAAAACTCAATAAAGAAAACTAAACACTATGAAAGATTTATGAAAATGAATTAATCAGCAGTCTGATTCAAATGCTTGTCCTATTACATCTTAAATTACAGTGACGTTAGCTGACCTTACCAGAAAAAATTAAGTAAACTGACCAAAATCATCTACAGTTCCACAGAGTATTAAACTGTGATGAAGCACAGACACACGTGTACACGTGCACACGTGCACACATGTAAAGCGACTGAGACTGTTCCATGAACAATGCATGGCTGAAACAGCACTTCAGGCTAAAACTGAGCATGGTCTAATGACAAAAATTTGACAAAAGCTAATATATGCACCAAAGGCAAACAGCTGACAAACTGGCAACCACAGGCAGGATTCTCCTCTGTTCATGAATTACTTGTCTTCATCTGTAAAGTGTCGGAAAACGGTGTAAAGTGCCTGTTACACTTCCCCACAGCTCAGGGTGATGGTCACATTTAAGAAGGTGGAACCAGCCTCTTTGATGAAAGAATGATTCAAAATGTCAAATATTCATAATTCTGCATTTTTGCAAAATATCGCAAATGTGATTTGATATGAGATATAACTTTGAGTTTACATTTATTAAAAAATTTACTTAGTAACATGATAATTAAGCTTTCTTCAAAGACAGGATATAGAAACAATATTGTTGTGATGAATGGGGGGACTGATATTATCCATGTAATTTCCTTTAGCGTAGTAGCAGTAGTACTGCACATGCTCATATCTATATAAGGACATGGTTACACAAGGACAATTGGTTAAATTTGGACTGATTAATCCTTGCAGCTCTGTAAAGAGCAGTTTTACTAAGCAGGAGTGCTCACTGCTTCATCCGCTCAACACTCACTCACAGACTCTGCTCCCGAGAATAAATACTGAAGAGCTGATCCCCTTCACTTAACCCCCCACTGACCATTCACAAGAACTAAACAAAATGTAATAAAATGTTTGCAAGACACTATAAAGTCATGGCAAGTAGATACAATGTACAAATATGTTAAAAATCAACATAATAGGGTGTTATGAACCATTTGCTGCATGTTTATGTATTGCTTCGAGATGCAGACACACAAGTGCTGACATTTTTCAAAATCTCCGGCATTTATTTTTCCCAGGAGATCGTTTCCAGATTCCAAATACCTGGATCTACATTTGTGGTACGCAGCCCCGGCCTTAAACATCACATCTGTCTGGGGTGAATAATCAACATGCAGCAGAAGCAGACAACACCCAGAGCACCGGAGCAGTTCCAGTAAGAAAAGAAAAAAAAATTCCCGTCCTTCCTGAAGCGTGTGTTCTGGTTTCTGAAGACTTGGCTCAGGGCCCAGGAAAAGGGTCACTAGACCACTGCCAAAGGGACCTAAACACATTGCAGAGAACACGGAGGGACTCTCCAGTGACGCCTCAGGCCATCGCAGCATGTTTCCATGTGCAACTGATCAAGTGAATGAGGTAAGCTCCACTTCAGATCAAGACAGAAAACTGAGGTTTGTTTTGTAGAGTTCTCTCCTTTGATTTTGAAAAACAGCAAATACAGAGCCCAACACAGCTGTCCACTCTAATGAATACTACGTGAAAAAAAAACTGCTTTGGATGTACTGAACAGGTGCTGAGGAGGAAAGTAATCTGTGATAACATCCTCAACAAAACAAGAAGCCATAAAAAGAGCAGTTTCTCCTGCACGCAACACAAATCCTCTTCAGTAGTACGACCTCAGCGTTTACAAAATGTTCCAGCACAAAGTCTGCAGGCCAAACAAAAAACAACAAAGAAACACGCACACAAAACATGACGGGGTGATTTCCTACAACTTAACCAAAATCTGAGGAAAATTTAGACAAGGTGGAGAATTTTTTTTTCCTGTAACACATCGCAAACCACGCTCTGCTCGCTGCCTTCGCTGTCGCAGTAAATCAATGACAACACTGATCGTGTGTCAGCAGTGAGGTGAAGGGAGACTTTCTCCACAGTCGCTGGAAAAATAGCCATCCACGGTGGAGAGGCCTGAAGGCCTGAACTATAAAATCAAATGCACACACACCGTGGGTATTCACTGTAATGCCTTCATGGGTGTTCCTATTTGTACATGTGAAATATACAGATTTTATTTCATAGCTGTAGTAAAGGCTTAATACGATGTGATACCTAAAAGAGTTCTATGTTTGTTGACATTTTCTCCTTTTGATTCCTTTTTAAACTTAATCTGATCATGGCTGCAGTCACTAAAAGTATTAACAGTATTAGAAAGTGAAGAGCTTATAATGCAGAAAAAATGGTGTGTCAATGCTTTACAATTTATGGATTATACATACCAGCTTTGTATGTATGACACCTATGTTGCATGTAACCGATGAAGATGTTTAGGGTTGGGATCATTTTACTTTATTAAGTTCTGGATGTTGGTCGTGCCAAACATGAATCAGCTGTGATCACGAGCTAATTAAAACGGCATGTGTTCTGTTTTGCGAGGAGACATTTTCCAGCTGATTCCAGTGTGGGGTGGGAAGAGGGGAACTCGATTTTATAATAATGTACACTGGATGACTGCAGTTACATTCCACTGTTACAAATCATTGTATATTTATTATACATTATTATAATCAGGGAGATCATTAACACGATTTGCCTCTCTAGTCCATCGTTACTTTGCTCTCTAAGAGTAAATCCAGATTTCATTCTTGAACTTAACCCCGCTCCTTACCTTGGACCTCTCCCGGATCTTCTTGTTCCCGAGCCGGCTGGCACATAAGGAGACGAGTTTATCGATCAGGTTGAGCAGGAAGTTGATCGCCTCGCAGCCGCGCTCCGACCCGCTCACCCACGCAATCTTGTCCCCGCGGATGCTCCTGCGGTGCACGCCGGGCACGGAGCCGGCCAGCCGGCCGTCCTGCAGTGCACCGGAGCGATGCATATCCTTCACCTGCTCCAGCACGGCGTCCCCAGCCAACTCCCCGAGGAGACCGTCCACGAAGTAGAAGCCGTGCGCCAGCAGCGCCGGGACGACGCGCTCCAGCGCCAAGCGCTCCAAGTCCGCGTCCGATACGTGCTCGATAAACGGCATTTCGACAGCTGTGGCAATTTTGGATTCAGAATGAGAGAGTCACAGGCTGAAGTTCTCGGAGACCTAAATGACTGTGGTGTGACAGAACACGTAGGCTGAGGGACAGTATCCTCCAGGGTCTCTACAGAGAGCCCGGGTCTCTGTCTCTGTGGTGGTTTTGAATGAACCCAGTCCCGCTGAAGTTCAACAGCAAATACAGAAGGGTATCATTACAGGTCTGATCCTGCGAGTCTGATTTCATGTTGGTGTCATCGACCTCTTATTGACGCTGCCAAGCCGTCAAGTCAGTACAAAGCACAGTGTATAAATATACCACTTCCGTTGTATAATTTCAAAACAAGGGCTCATAAGTAGTTGCGGCTTCTATTTTTGATTTTGATTGATTTATGGAAGTCTGTATTATGACTACTATATATATATAGGTTAAAAAATATATTTACACGAATATTATATTTACATTTGACTAAAGGGGAGAGGATTGAGAAATACAATAAGAGCTCTGGGTCATCGAGGTTTTTTTCCTTTGGAAGTTTCCAATTTACTACTACAACAATTCATTGATACAGTAAATAGTCAACAAAAGGTAATCAATAGACAGATTAAACATTTTAGTAAGTGACCAAGTTTTTAAAAAAGCAAAATATTTCTGGCTCTCGCCTCTCTCTGTGAGGATCTTTTGCTTTAATCTGTTTTAAACAGAGTACATGGGGTTTGGACTTTTGTTTGCAAAAATATACTGATGTAGAGCTTTGAAGATGAACTGGATGGGAAATATAATTAAACTGATAAGAACGTTCCTACAGCGTGAATGATGCTGAAAAGGAAGCTGGAGTCCTAATCCCGTTTTAAAATGTCACAAACCTCCTACTGTTAATCATTTCTGGAAATAAAACAGCTAGACTCACCTTTTGGAAGCCGTACAAGCCTAAGAGCGCCATGTCATTAAAACCAATTCCTTATTTTGCTTTTAATTTGAAAGAACCTTCAAAGAGTTCCGTTTGTGCTCTGGCTGCTTGACGTTGCAGGGTGAACGAAAGTAAACGACGCGGGAGGAGAGTGTGAGACGTGCTGGATGTGATGTTCGCCGTGAGAGGGAGGGGGGGAGGAGGAGGGGGGATGTCCCTGGCCTAAATTCTGCTGTACATTAAACCACTTTCTGTGCCATTATTATGACATCATGTATCATTATCGTTTATCTATAAACATCATGTAAATTAATTTGTAGGATATTAAAAAACCCAGAGGGGCCACGGCAACATTAACTAAAGTTAAATATTAAATATATCACTAGTTTTCGAAATACTTGATCAAATGTACATAAAGTTTGGTAAAAGCAGGCGACTGGGCTCTGCGACGTGCTCGCGCGGTGGGCGTGCCCGCCGCCATTGAGGACTCCACGAGCGGCATGTAGCACTCGCGCTCCCCTCCCTCCCTCCTATCCATGCGGAAGTAAACAGTAAACGTGAATTTAACCACGTGCCAGGAAAACACTGAGAGCAGCTGATAAGAGTGGACAGACCACACAGGACAATGATGATTATGATAATAATAGTAGCAGTAATAATAATAATAATAATAATAATAATAATAATAATAATAGTTCTCTGTCCTAAATTAACCCTTCAATTCACCTTAAATCTGACAGTTTAATCCCATTGTTGCATTGTTTATGCTTAAAAGTTTAGAATGTACTGTAAAAGTTGAGGGAAAAATTCACCTTCTCTTAATGTATTAGTTCATATTACATTCACTCCCATGTCACATGCCATTTGGTGTCCTTGAAAACAAGACTCATGCTTTTTGGTATTCTGCCACCTTCCCATCAAATGCTAACTTTGTCGAGGTTTTGCACATTTCCTCCGTAGGTTTGTCTGGTGCGCGTCTTTGTCGACTTCACTGGGATATTACATAAAGCTCTGAGGATTTGAACATGGGTTTGCACAGGTGGGTTGGTGACATTTGAGGGGTTAAATTGTAAGAATTGAACGAATCATTAAGTGAAACAATCAATTGATTAATTGATTAGCCAATACACAGGCGATTAATTTGCAATAATTTTGATCTTCATTTAGCTCTTAAGCTCATTTTAAAATCCTCAAACGTGAATATTTTCTTGATTCCCTAGCAAAGTAAATATCTTCCTGTCTTGGACTTGGGAGCAGGAGTGCAACTTAATAATAAGAAGGAGGTGGCTGAAAGCACCAATCAACACCTAGTAAAGGCACCTTTATTATTTTTAGTAGTAGTAGTACTACTGCTATATTATTTGGACAAAATTTCAGAGGTTTCAGCATTAAAGAGAAATTGTATTTTTTATGTATATATTTTAGTGCTGATTTTTTTAACCAATGAGTTTATTAATGTAGGTCAGTGTCACAACCACATGGATAACTGATTATTTCTCCTTCACAGAAGCCCTTTATCGAGCTAAAGTCCCAAAACATTATTTGGTCTCAGCTTCTTAACATGGGTAGAGTGACAATTGAGTAACTGTCTTCTGGAAAGCTGACTGGACTCTTGGTGTTTTTTCACTATTTTCAGATATTTTACTGATGACATCATTAATGAAGTCATCAGAAGCAATGCATTAGTAATAACAAGCCATAGTTAGTTGTAGGCCTTATTGCTTCTATTATAAGAATGTGTTGTAAATATTGTTATCAGTCACTCTTGTCAGCAAGAAAGTAACTGACCCTTCTGGTTCCATTCCAGGATACATGGAAAACAATCCTCCCTGTATCTGATTACAAAATACATAATAAAGACGGTGTATATCGTGTTTGAGCAGCCATTGCAGACGTGTCACATCGTGCCCCGCCGTCGCCACCACCGCTCGCTCCCAGAGCTTCATTTTTGAGGAATGTGTGAATACGTGATGTTCCACACAGCTGCAAGCTTCCTGCTGCCACATGAAAAGAGTGATGGTGCGAAAGAAGCCGTGCCAGTTCTGCCACAGGGCCTGCTGTTAATCAGTGCCGTGCCCCCACCACCACCACCACCACACACACACACACCCTACGATCAATCGGTATCTACTGTAAACTGGTTTCAGTGTAAACACTGAATGTGTTTTTTCCCTCTCTGCTCAAACACAGAACTCAGAAATAGCAGTCACACAAAGCAAAAGGTCAAAGAGCGCCAGGAGACTCATTTCTGTCACATGAGCTTGGCTGGATGCCAGCTCTTCAGTTCAGTTTCAAGTAGAACTGATGTAATTACAAGCCAGTCAACTGTTTAAATGATTTAAACTACTCACTAGGTCTCCCCCCTCTTTTGCAGTAAAAGAAGCAGTCATGGCCTCTGCACCAACAGCTGGACAGGTGTGCACAGGTGCAAGAATGGGCGGAGCTTGACCTCCTGTCATCTGTAACCTCCCTGCCGACCACAGAACCACACCCATGACCTCAGCAGTATGGCTGCAACTGAAATTTGGCTCAAAATTTGAACCCGGAAAGAGACACGCTGACTTTATCTCCAGTTAGAATCCTTGTTTTTCTGGATTGATTACTTACCACCTTGGAAGGTCAGTGCAAACTTAAACGAAAACTTGACTTTATGTGGGACACACAAGAACCCACTACTGGGTTCATCCTCACAAACCCCGGCTGTGCAGACAAGTGTCATTAAAAACCCACAGAAGCTTTCCTTTGCAAATTTTAAGGGAAATGGTGAGAGCTGCCTCAGTTATTAGGTATCTGCTTGTTAGTATGTTGCTGTGATTTTTTTGAGAAAAGGAAGTTATGGAGAAAATGGTTCATAAATACAGATCGGTGCCCAACAGAGTTTCCTAGAAAGACAAATAAAAATTCCTCCTGTTTGATTAGACAGAAATGATTGCACACTGAGTCACTTTATTTTACAGCTCCCATCTGTGGACTGTGGAGGGAAACCTGTTTGCAGGTAAAACTGCTGAGTCATTGAAGTCTGTTTGATGTGTTGATTAACATGCAGCAGAAATATCAACTAAATTAATATTAGCTGATGAGAGTATCTCTAGTGCACGGCAGCTCAGAGTCATGAAGAATCCACAATAAGAATTTCTGTTTGTCAACTGTGATTTTTTTCCTCACCTGCAAATTTCCCCTTACTTTTTCCCTTGAAGAAATCAAATATAAGAAAGCAGACGCTTCTTCTCTTTTCCCTCCTGATCAATACTACATTAACCAATAATTCCCAGCTCAACACTTCATTTTAAGGAAACGACAAGGAAAGTTTACAAGACATTAGCTTTAGTGGTTGAATGTCCATTATAATAACAAATGAGCAGGTGAGAAATGAGTGCTACAAAAGATAATTGCTGGACAACAACACTCCACAACACTAACCACAAAACAACATGGAGCTGAAGTCCTTCATGACAGTCTCAACAAAAACAACAGTTTAGAAAGTTTGCTGTGAGATATATTATGTCTTAGCACCAGATTATTATATTCCTCTAACTTGAAAAATTGCACTGAACATAACAAAAAAAAAAACTTACTTCACAAGCATTTGTGATTCTGGAGGGAAAATAAAAAGCATCACAACCTCACATTTACTGATCATCAGCCATCATCAGCTTCAATCGACACCATTCTGCTTTTGCACCCAGTCTTCAGTTTAACTCGCAATCTTTATTATTGTACTCACATTACAACACGTACAAACACTCTCTGCCAAGGACTCACTCTTTCCTTCGCTCTCTGGCATCAGTTCAATAAAGGCACCAGAGGTCTGGTTACTGGTTAACTCAGACAATGAAGCTGTTCTCACGTACGCACAACATTGTGGGAGGGACAAAAACCCACAGAACAGCCATATATACGGGACAGACAGATATCCCGAAATATCGTCTGATTTCCTCTTGTTTTTAAGCAGAGAGCTGGACTTAAACATCTCAATAAACCTCCACACATGTACACAAAATATACAGCAAAGACAATTTTACTTTCTTTTCATCCCTGTACCAAATTAGATAAGGTTGTGGCAGCCATCAAACCAAGGCCTGTAAAATATTTCCGTTCAAATCCTACATTTTCATACTTTTTCATTTTTATAGCCAAAAGAAAATCCTTATCCAGTAAAAGGTGTTTGGAAATTAATATCATTAAGTATTGTTCCAGGTAATAAACTTAACCAATTAACCCGGTGAACTTGTTTAGATGAGAGACAAATATAATTTCTGTACAAATGTCATTTAGTTTTATAAGCCCTAGATTTTGGGGGAAAAGTGCAAAAAAAAGTGATATAGAGGGTACTAAGCTAGATTTTTTTGCACCAAAACGATATTTTCAAACACAACCTTTTATAATTTTGTGCACATATATGAGGTCTAAAATGAAATCATTCACACTGCACTCCCAGGTTCATGAGCCCACTTATTCTTTCAATGTCCCTACACTGCCTCCTTCTGGAGACAGAGCTGCCTTCTTATCACCACACTCCAATTGAATTGATAAAACTAAAGAAATCAGTGGGCTTGTGTTTGGATTTTGATGCAGATTTACATTAGCTCCAGAAGACTGTTTTTGTTTGACCTTAAAACCTTTAACCTTTAACCCTAATCCTTTCCCCCTCTTTTTTTAAGCATCCAAGCCATTACTATTTCTGGGATTAACGAAATGCACTGCATAATAACTATGGATTTTATCTTATTCTTTTTATGCAATGACACTACTCTTCATTTTAATAGTATTTTCCATGTTTTCGGTTGTTCAGCACCATTAAATCAAACAAAGTGCTTGATTTCAAAGGAAAGGGAAAGGGCCTTGGAGATGATAGATAGACCAATAGAAGCGTTGACCTGAGCTGATTAGCCAATAATATTTTTCTATGGGAGGGGTGTCTGAATGGCACTTACTCCCTATACTAGTGGTGTGCGATACAGCATATTTTAGTATCGATCCGATACCAAGTAAATATGGGTCAGTATCGCAGATACCGATACTTATCAATAAATAAGGTGGATGCGTCATTGAATTGCTAAATCTCAATTAATTTTCAGTGTTTTTGTGATTTTTATTTTTTATTATTAAATAGTTAAAACCCAGGACAGAATTAGGACAAAGTTTATAATTAATAGAAAATGTTTTATTATCAAATGTTTTAAGAAAAATCTTAAATAAAAAGTGCACACAAATCAGTAAAAAAAAACCCCAAACAAGTTCTTTTGAGAAACTATAATACAAAAATTAAATTAAATAGGGGGATTTCTCTCCTCCTCTCTCTGTTTTTGCAGCTCCATGTTTGCTTTGGGATGGTTTTTGAGATGGTTTATGTAAATTGGTTGTGTTTCCACTATACCTTACGAGTTTTTTGCAAATCTCCCATATTTAGCTGTCGTTTCATTTTCGGCTTGAAAATACAGCCACTTCGTCTCTGCCATTCTGCTGTTGTGCCTGTGCTGATGAACCTGAGCCAGCAACTTGCTTGTTTGTTTGTTTTGCGCGGCTAAGTCACGTCACGTGAATCGATCTCACCAGGCTAGTATCGATCCGATACCGATACCCAGTTGGTATCGATACTATCAATATTTGGATTGATCCGCCCACCACTACCCTATACATTTGACCTGTTGCTTAGCAGGTCAACCTAGAATCAGTAATATTGTTCAATGAAGTTGCCCTTGGTACTAATGTTAATTGAAGTACAAATATGGCTACCTGGAATTGGCCAAACTTTGGTAGGATCCACATCATATTGCGCCTGGAGGGAGGAGTCGACACGCGGACTCCGGACAAACAACCAGTTTAAAACCCTACATGGCGCTTAGCTTCTACCTCCACCCGTTGGGTTTAGCAGCAGCTCGCCGGAAATACAATTCGGAAATATGTCAGTGAAATACGGCTCTTTTCCAGCTCTGAAAATAACCAGTGCATTCTCTATCTGGTTGCAGTATCCAGTTATTGTTTGTTGCTGCAGGGTCTAATAAAGATTTTCTTTTTCCAAATAAAACAGTTTCTTTCCTGGGTGTCTCGCAAAAAATATATATTGAGTGAAATACAATCCTAACCGAAAAAAGGTTGCTAACATGACTTTAAGTAAAACTTATAATGTCTTAGGAAGCTTTTGTTCACAGACCTGAGAGCAGCAGATCATAAGCATAGAATCACTGCCATCTAGTGTTTGATAACTATAAATACATAGATTAATATATATATATATATATATATATTTTTTTTTACCGGCAAACATTCAAGACTTCTCCAAAAAACATCAGTTTGTACGGGCATGAAAATTTAAGTTTATCCTTAAAAACAAAACAGAAAAACTATTGAAACATTATCTTGCATGAATACTGTAAGGCTGATACAGGTAGTTGATTAGCCAATTTGATAAATAATTTAAAGTGATTTTAAGCACCCCCCCCAAAAAAAATTTAAAAATAAGTAAACTTACTCAGGATAATTTCAATAAGGATAAGGATAAAATCAAGTGTGTAATTTAATGCAATTGCAGACATTGTGTAAAAGTACTGCAGATATTCTGAAATAGCAGAGTTTCCTCCATACAACTTGTTGTATATCAACTTACAGAAATATCAGCTCCTAAATTGCCAAAGTTCTTGAGTCAACATAATGATCATTAACAGTAAGATATGTCACTAAAGAACAACAAAACAAAACTGGAAAATTTAAAATGACACCAAGAAAAAAAACTGCTTTAGCTTAGTGAAATATCCCTTTAATGATTTCAGTTAGAGGACAGTTATTTAGCATTGGTAGGTCAAAAACCACAAATATTTTATTCTATATACCAACATATCTGACTACAAAACTTTACAAATATGTATACAAGATTATATACACAAAATTGAGAAAAATACACAATTTTGCAGGGAAAAAATAAATCACAATTTTCAAAGGGACACCAGTAGCAGTAGAACATATGAAATATGATTACATATAAATGGAACTTCTTAAACATTTAACACATCTGCTACAATAAAATGTGGAGATTTCAAAAGGACAGTTGTGTCATTTTCCATCACCACACTGATGCCTGCTGTCCAGTGTCCAGGGCCACTCTCTGTAATGACATTTACACATTTAAGTGTCCCCTTAACCCTGATCTGACCACCGTTACCAGCATATGCACAAGCTTAGCTGCAGGATGAAGAGTGGTTGGATGTATTCTTCACACAGGGACAAAGTGAGACGTGTGGTGCTGAGGTGGGGGTGTTCAAATATGACTACATAAAGGAAACATGCACTTTCAATGTTACTTTCTCAGGCTGCATTTCCTTTAAAGTCTAAATATGTCATCAACATAATGATTACTGCACTTGTCCAAACAAGCCTGAGCTTTTAACACACTGGTATATCCGTGCATTGACAGCCAATCACATGTCAACTTTTAAACTTTCAAATGAGCAGGAGCGTGAGGCGACTGCAAAGAAAGAAGTGACACATCCCGCACTATTGGGCACCTGCAGACACAACTGTGTTTACAAATCTAATAAACACTGCTGTGTCCACTGTCAGAACTTTGGCTCCCAGCGATACAGATTGGTCCAGGGGCTGCATGACTGAAGGGGCAACAGAGGTGTTAAATAATAAGCTGCAAAGCACATTTACTAGATACATAAAAATATATGAGGAAGGATAAGTGTGATCCCATCCCATCGTCCTCGGCACAGAAGAAGTTGACTGGCAGTGTTTCCTGCAGGTTGAATTCTGACAACTGACACTCAGATAAAAAAAAAAACAGAGAGCAACAGAGAACAAAAAGGACCAAACTTCCAGTTATGAAGGTCATTATTTCAACTGATACTAATGGAATGCACAAACACCATTCCTGCAGTTTCAACTATGGTTTGACCTGCAAAGGGAAAAAAATATAAATAAAACAACACTTAAATGTGTTGGGTTCAAATTCAGCCAGGTCATCCCAAAAACCCACTGGAAGAAGCAGTGCTGCAGTTCTCTGGAGCTGCTGCAGAGCTTCATGAAAAAGCAAAGACTCAAGAAAAGTTTGAAAAGAACACCCCCACGCTTTTTAAGGTCACTTTCACTGAGGGTGGTGCTGAACGTGGAACATGGCTTCAGCTAATTTGACTAATTATATTTTCGATCACGTTTGTGCATCATTAAACACAACTGAAGCAAGTCACTGGATGTGGTTAATAGTTCTGGTTGTCAATCAGTAACTGGACCCTGCACACTTAGCATGTTTCCTACAGGTGCGCATCTCCAGGAACATACCTGCATTTGTTTCTACGGGAGACCGCTGCTTCAATCTGAGCTGCTTATTAAGTAGCAGGTGATGTAGTCTGACATTTATGATGTTGCGCCAGCATTAGCATTGTGATAGAAGTGTTTGATGACAAATTATACCTTGAAAAATTGGAAACAAAATAAATCCCGCTGTACGTTGTAGCTGACATGTCTCAGCAGAGAGATGCTTTAAGACCTGATGCTGCTCTAATAATCATTATTTGGCTAAAAAAAAATGTATTTTCTCCGCCAGCCGCTTTGATTCTGGCTCCTGAATAAAACTCTAAAGTCAACAATGCTTTGATGTCTTAATGGAAAATAAAATACCCCAGTCATGTCCACACAAACCAGACATCCATATCAATGATACATTTTCAAAACTGTAAGGTGCACTTGACTCAAGAAGATAAAAACCAAAATTCATGACATAAAAATAAGAAAAATCTTACAAGGCCTTGCCTCCCAGCCAAACACTGTTCACAATCAGCAGATGCAGTCCCAGGGGACAACATCGTCGACTCAGCCTCCGGCACGACGTTCAGAGCGTTGACCTTTTACACTGAATTAGCGTTGGGAAGCAGGAGAGACGCTACTGCCTCAACACGGTCGGAAACGAATCCCCGCCTCAAACCCAGGAGAGACAGGGATGCAGGCAGATGGACGGACAGGAAGCCAGAGAGAGACGGGACCAGCGAGAGGGCAGACAGAGCCGTTGTGTCATTGGACAACCTCAAAGTAGTGCAGGATAGCCATGATGTGCTGAGGCATGAAGACGTAGCCGGTGTACACGGCCATGCCAGCCACGGAGATCAGGAGGGAGTCTGAAGAGGGGATGTCAAGGACAAACTTCTGAAGGAGCAGAGATGGAATTTCTTCTGCGGGGAGCCAAAATAAACTATATCTACAAGATGTCAACAATAAGTCAATTACTCACACTGGGGCTTGGGTCAGTTTCTAGCTTCCATGCTTGTCACCTGATGAGCAGCCAAATGAAAGAAAACCATTCATTTATTTATTCTCTGGAGATCACCAGCTCGATCCCAGAGCTGCTGTGAGCATTTGTTAACATTTGATGAGCTGTGGCGCTCAGGCTTGAAAACAGATAACAACCTCTGACTAATCCACACAAACACACCTGAGCCTGAGGGGAGGAGGGGCAGACACGCACAGGCTGAGGGTGACACCGACTGCAGGAAGACGATACATCATGGACAATCTGATACTGCCGCCTCACTGCACCGCCGCGGATCAAAGTATAGACGATGCACACACATTATTCACTGCTGATTTTTCCCTCTTGGATGAACCACACTTTTCCAGGTTTCAATTCCCCCGACTTCAACCGCTGAAGAAAACTTGTCTGGCATAAGAGTAAAAGTAAGAAAGAATTTAGTAAATTTTATTTTACACGCATGTGGGGATCACCTGACTGCGGAAGCTCATCTGACTTGTTAGCTTAGCCAGGACGCCGCCCGCACAATTCTACGTACCATATGCCTTATTTTTCTGATCATTAAACCTGTGAGTTTCATCCGTATAGATAAACAATTTTGTGACATTTCCTACATCGCAGGTGCTAGTTGACTGGTTCGGCATTTATTGAATAATGGAAACATTATACAATTTTGTTATTCAAGAAATTTCTCTTCCTACAGTTTAGCGACCTACCATATTCTATGTAATTTTAACAAAGGACAATCGATACATTGTCTATATGACAAATTTGCCATAAACGCCTTTTGTATATTCAAAATGACCTTCACCACAATTTATCACACAAATTAAACACTGATCCTTCGGAACGGTTAGCCCTCATGCACTCAGTTAAACGCTCGGTTAGCCATGCTAGCGTTCTGGCTCAAGTTAGCATATTAGCTCGCTCGTTCAGCTCAGTCTGGTGTTAGTTCACAGTAAGAAAAGGATACTGAACACTGTCCTCTCCCAGGGCTCCAGCATATACAGCGCCGTCACTAGAAGGTACTGGTAGTAGAACCACGACAGCTGCTTCCAACAGTCACCCAGGGCCATGGTCCCAACTTTCAGCGACAGCAACTTACTTGCTCTTCCTCACTGTGTTTTTTTTTCTTTAGACGTGATTCGTGGTAGGGTACTCTCTGGTGACGTCTGACGATAAGTCATGAGGTGCTCATTTTCAGCCAATCACAGCTCTGCGTTGGAGTGCCTCTGTCTCTGACACAGACCAGGGAGTTCCAACTTCCCAATTTCAAAATAAAGCACAACTTTAACTTGCAATTCCACTCAGATGTCCTGATACTGATTTGCTTTATTGTATTTTTATCTTTTTTCCATACATTGCTACTTGCACTTACTTGTTCTTGATATATTTTTTGACTCAAACACTTACTAGAGAACCAATTTTTTATTGAAAAATATAGTAAAATAAAATACTGAATAAAGCCAGTCTCTCCCTTCAAAGATTTTGGAATTGATTCATTCAAAAATAAAAGAAACATCTCAGATGATTTCAAACCATACATTCCAGAGAACTACCTTACTTTCAAACTGTACAGCACCAGCAAAAAGGGGGTTTCTCAATCACTCGTGTGATCCAACAATTTCTGGTGGATGCTTCAAGGCAGAGCAAATGATACAAATAAAAAAATAGCCAATGTCAGTTTATCGCACCAGTATTCATAGTTAGCATGTTAGTACACAATTACGAAATTTCAGTGTAGAAATGTCAAAGAAATATTTGAGATAATGAAAAACAATTTCTCAATTGAGCAGAGATCAGAGACCAGTTTATTTTTTAACTCAAAAATGTCCCACTCTACACATCATCTCTCTCACAATTCTTAAAAAAAAATAGTGGACCCTATCAAAAAGGTTTGTTTATGTGAAGAATATGTATCTGTCACTATTAGATTTTTGTAATTCTCAAATATCAACATGGGTATAGGCCTCAAAAATCCTATATCACTCTGGCTCTGGTGTATTCAGTTCAGTATTAGGACTTGGGACCACCTGAGCCTCAATAAGCAGCAGTCAAATTCCATTTTTTTCCAGATATTTTCAAAGTTTCGCAGGTAGACAACATGCTGTGGACATTCCCCTGCCTTCCCAATCCAGTAATGCTGTCACATGACAGATCGATGCACTAAGAGATTAATGGCACAAAACTCCTTGTCATCCTCAGACACTGAAGAAGCAGCTGGCCCCATTCTCCTTAAACGTTGCAGCTGAAAAAAGATGAGGTGAGGAGCCAGAGACAAACTGAAATTTAAATTAAAAAAAAAACAAAAACAAACACCTCAGTCCGTCTCAGCAGTGGCTGGCCAGGATGTTAAAGAAGTGGTACACCTCGTCCTTGTCGAACACGGCCACCTCCGTGGAGCACTCAGTGCACTGCACTGGGTGGTAAACCTCATCAGCGTCCATCCCCACCGGCGAGGGGTCGGGAACCTGGTTTGCTGGCGTTTCTGCTTTCTGTCCTCTCCTCCGCTTCCTGTTCCTCTGCTTCCTCTCCTCCTGGGTTTTGTAGCGCAGCACCTCGTCTCTCTTTACCGTGCAGTTCATGACGAACATGGCTCGATACTGCGTGCGGTACTTTTCATGCCTGGGTGGACACAATCAGTGTAGTTCAGGATCACATCAGCTGAGAAGCCCTGGTGGCAACCGGACAGCTCAAAGGTGCTCAGAGATACCGCAGGATGTAAACAACAGGAGTGCAGACAAGCTTTCACAAAACTTCAAGTGGAGAACTCTGCTTTCACAGAATCAATTTGAATGCAAACCCAGCTCCCAGTGTCATCTCAAATCTGTTGATTAATTACTTGATCAAGGGTTTTCTCTATAAAAACAGAAAATAGTTGACATTGGCCCAGAGTCCAAGGTGAAATATTTAAATCTGCCAATGTCTTTTGTCAGCCCAACAGTCCAAAACCCCAAAATATTCAGACTGCAGAGAGGTAAGACAGAGAAATGCAGAAAATCCTCACCTGAGATTGGAACCAGACCAGAATGAATGATGTTAATGATCAGTGAAGTGTCAGAGATGTTGTCAATCTACTAATTGATTTACTCACCAACTGTTTCAGTTAATACTGGAAGAGGTGCAGGTTCAGACTCAGTGGCGACTCCACATTGGCATAGTAATGACCTTTTATACGTTTTGCATATTAGGGGATTCAACATACTTTTGAAATGGCTTTACTGTATGTCTCTCCTTATATATCTTGTGAACAGACATGGATGGACAGTGCAGAGAAAGCATGACCTGCCAAACAGGCTGTGTGTTAGTCAAATCAGGAGGAGTCTGGGCAGCTGATTTGACAGGGAAAGCAGAAGCTTACATACAGCATGCCTCACTTTGATGGAGTGAATGCCCTTTAAGCACCACATGGTGAGAATTAGTCTGGTCCAAACTCAGAGTCTCACTATTGGACCTGCTGCGAAGCCTCACCTCTGACAGTCCAGACAGAGCGTCGTCATGCAGGCGGGACAGTTGAGAACGGCGTCGCTGCTGGGTAAGCCCTGAGGCCGAGGAGGCTGCGAGCGAGACCCTGCTGCTGGTCGTTTTCTGCTGTTGTACCTGAACACAAGGTGACAAAATCTGGTGTCAATCATTTCTAGCCGTACAGCTGTTTAATTAAATGTGAGTGTCCGTCTTACTCTCGCCTTCTGGCGTCCACCCAGGCCTGGTCTCTGTCATCCTCGTCGGGGTCGTACAAGAGCTCGTCATTGGTTGGTATAACCCGCCGGCTCCGCCTCTGGCCTGTGGAGCTTCCTACAGATTTAACAGTCTGTCAGATGGGTTATAGATTCAATGTAATCACACAGACATTTGTCCATTCTGACCACAGGGAGGACTGCGTCATCCATCAGGTTCTAATGCTTACTTGCTGCTGAAAGCAGGAAAACTAGTCTTTGGGAATCATTAATACTGTACTCTTACTTGGTGTGTCCTCTTCCTCTGAGTCAGAGTCAAAGTAGACTTTATCGTACAACCGAGGATTGGGAAGTCCAGGGCCTCCGCTGCCACCACCTTCTCCTCCACCACCACTTCCTGAGGTTTCTGCTGCAGAATAAACACACATGGATCTCAGAATGGACATGCGTTCGCATTAAGTCACAGGCATAATATCAGGGTAATAATTTAGCATGTTCAAACTTTTCATGCCGGTGAGTGTTACCTGCCGGTGCTGGTCCCCAGGCGCCCTCCATGGTCCTGATGGTGGAGCTGAGCTCCGCCTCCATCTCCTTCTCAAACTCATCCCCGCTGGACGACTCGCTCTCCCCGGTCAGGTACTCTCTGATCAGCTTCTTCTTCTGTTCTGGAGTCCCGTTCAGCAGCACATCCAGTTCGTCCTCCGAACTGCAACGCAGTGAGAGAGCCCCGATTCATGCTGCTTCTTTCAACACAGAGCGCCATGAGCGCTGTCCAAATGTAATGTACTGTATAAACCAAAAAAATGATATGCCGGGAAAACACATATCGATATTTACACAGAACGTTAGCTGGTGTGAACATCTTGTTCATCTCGTTTCTATCGATTTTATAAAAAAAAACACTAAAACAAAGACAACGTTGGCAATAGATTTCAGCACAGACAGCTCAACCCTCAGTCCCCTAAACGCCGGCTTTGTAAAAACACAGTACATCGGAGTCGGTTCGCTTCTCGGTTTGTTTACGTTAGCATTGAGCTAGCCAGCCGCACCTGAGCCTCCCGCTGCTAAAGCTCCACCGTTTTCATGGCTGTTTTATTTGATTCCGACCTGCTCTCCGCTCGCTCCTCGTCGCTCGGCTCCTCGATCTCATACGAGTCATAATCCTGTGGATGATTCAACTTGTTCATTTTGACGAGATGGCAGAATTGAACTACAACAAGATAAACTATTAGCGGGTTAGCCACAGCACAGATAGCAGTGGCCGTTTCTGCTGCGTCTTCTTCTTTTTTAGTTGGTTTGACAAAACGGAAGTCGGTAAACATTGAAATCTCTCACTACTGCCACCTGCTGATGTGGAGTACATTTGACATACACATGATTTAGGACAACAAAATCATTCAATCAATTTATTCATCAGTTTACACAAGATTATAAACATATATACAACTAAATAAATATATGAACATATGAACATGTATTGAACAGTGTTTCTTGTTGTTTTTATTTTGTTTCATTCATTTCCTTCAATTCATCATTGTTTTAATCTGTGTCCTCTTTCCTACCCAACATTGAAAATATTGAAAAAATAAGATCACGTTTTCTTAGACAGATGCCAATTTGGCAGTTACCGAATTCCTTTATTTTTTCACAACATAAATAATGTCATAATCTTGTAATGTTGTTGTTAATCTGAATAAATCAGTCAATAAAAATAAAATTATGCTAAGAAAATCCCCTGATCTTTCACACTGAAGTGCATATCCTGATCGATTTCACAGTTTTTCTCATTATTTTTCCTTCCCTGCACTAATATCATACTGTCCTGACACCTTGAACTCGTGACAATGGGATTGGAGGTGAAAACATGTTGTTACAACTGTTAAATCAGTTGGAAAAACTCCGACTACTTTAGCTCTTTGTGCATATATTGTTATTAATATTTTCTACATTTATATTTTCTATTCTTGCCCTGTGACAGGTGAATTTCCCACAAGTGAGATCAATAAACATGTCTTATGTGTCTCTTGCGTTTCGCCAACATCTGAAATATGATGCTGTAAATGTTGTTGCTGTTACATCAAATCACCTCTAGGTGAAGCCAACAGATCACATCAGTGTCCATTTCTTTGTCCATAGGGCTTTGTCCATGAAATGATAGAAGGTCAGAGGAGCGAACAGTTTAATGTATATAAATCAGCAAATCACCATTAGGAGCATCAGGATGTAGACTTGCAGGGTTTCCCACCAGACTTTCCCACCTTTCCCAAGTAAAAAATTCAGATAATTAGTTGCTGGAGATTCAGTCCTTTACCCATTATTTTACAGGTATAAACCCACACTGTACATCCTGTGTAATATTTGGTATTTGAAGGTAGTGACTGTTTTACTTTCTCTACAATGATGAAAAAATCCCAAATGAGACGAGGAGGAGAGGACGAGGTTTGGATTGATGACCTTGCTGCACCATATTCAAAATGATGCCTGCATTAATCATAAATAAATTAAATCAATCATTAATAAATTAATCATTGTCTTTATAGAACAATATATAACATAAAGTATTTGTTTGTGTAAACATATGTATTCGGCTCTCTGCTTCAAATTCATTCATGTTTGTGTTTACATCTTCCTCTGATTTTGTTTGTCTGCATATGTTGTTTGTTTGCATCTTTTCCCTCCAGTTTTTCTTTTACATTTAAAGGTAAATGTAAGTACTGACTTACTACTAATCTTACCACTCACCAATTTCAATTTTTGACAAAAACTACTAATGACAGTCTTTTTTACATGACAAAAATGATGATAAAACAAAATAAAAAGTACCCTTTGAAAGGGACAGCAAGAATGATATTACAATACAACATTCATGCGAAGCTGTTTACATGGGTAATGGACATGAACATTCCACTCACATTCCCGACTACCATTTCTGCCATTTTCAAAATATGTCAAGAGAAATAAGCATGCAGCGGGGATACAAAGGCTTGGATGAGGCCGATCACTATCCAGGCAGCCTGCAGTCGCCACATTGGACCTGAGTGATCTAAACACAGCTTGAGAGCATTTAATTATTACTGTTGTGTGGTCACTCCAGAACCATGTCTCAGGTTCTTCCCACCCTGCAAACAAAAATAAAGTGGTCCAAGCATGTAACTTCCTTATCTACATGGACAGACATGTGATGATTCTGTCTATACAGCTGGCATGAGTCTACATTCTCATATAGATGGATCTGTCAGTCTACAGTACCTGTCCCTGCTGAGACCCACCACACTCTGACAAATAAAGGTCCAGAGACACCACAGAGGGTCTGCTTCACCTCTGAGGAAGAGGAGGACTCAGGGAACCATGAGATCACTGCACCTCTGCAGTCCGCTCTTCATCTCTGCTGCAGAACGCAACATGATATGACGGATTCTGTACACTCCAGTGAAATGAATTAAGTTGCATTGTGGGTAATGTTGGGACCAGGTCTTGAGGAAGTATGTGTGGAATAAAAAAAGCATGGTCCACTTGCATTCATTTTGAACTTTAAAAAAGTAGCATACTGATAAATCCAATTGAGCATCTTCAACTGGAGAAAGTCACATGTTGATGACTGTTACACCCCTATGTTCTTGTCCTGAATGGGTCTGCATCAGCACATGTTGGTGAGCTGTGATCTGCTGAAACCCACTGACAAGACAGAAACATGCATGTCCAGCCACACAAACACAAGCCACCCCAACGTCAAGTTGGCTCTTGCCTGGTATTTTGGAGAAGTTGGCTATTCATTTGGTTTATTGGTATTTTAATTAAGTTTCTTAATATCTTAAGTATTTAACTAAGTATTTTATTGAAAGTATTTATCATACTACCATGCTACAGACTTAGCTGAAGCAGGCAGCCCCATCCCAAAAAAACACAAAAGATGAACCCACAATACACAAGTCTGCACATCAGGGAGGTGCAGACTTTGTTCAGACTTGGTGCCTAAACCTATCTGATTAGTTTTGCAAAAAAAACCCAATGTGGAACATCTGGGTCAGAGACCTGTGTCTCATCCATCTATCCATCCACCCTCCACCACAACTTCCCTGATTTGTGGACATTGTTGCTCTTCACACTGTCTCACCAAAGCTCACTGTCCTTTGATCACGAGACACTGTATTACTCCAAAACAACACTGACGGCGTCTTGAAGTCGGCGTGATGAAGTTAATTATTTCAGAGTTAGTCTGGAGCTTACGCTCGCTCTCACGCTCTCTCTCTCATGCTCTTCCCACTTGGTCGCCTCCAAACGTGAACCAGGGTTTTGCCCTTGGCTGGATGCCCATTGAGTGAATACAAAGTATGTACAGAGGTAATACTGGTCTTGTCTTTAACCTTGCCATGCCACACAGGCAGAGTCAGACACAGGTTGTCCAGCTGAGCCAACTAGCAGGTTTTGCTGTATTTCTTGTCCCTTTCTCGCTCAGATTTGTGTTGATAACTTTGATAACTTAAATGTTCCGTGGGATTCTAGCTCTTAGAGTGAACTCTCAAAGCATCTGTTGATACAACTCCAACACATATTGTTGTGGAGCGATACAGAGTCAGTCACCGAGAAAACAAGTTCACGCCTCACTCCCCACTTCTGATACTTCACAGAAAAGTGAACAAAGGAACAAAAGTGCTTATGTTTAATTGCCCTCTTGACTAATTCAATTCTAAAAACGCATACAGCATTTGTGCATCGTGGACCTTCAGATAAGGCTTGACTTCTTGTATAAAAATCAAATGTTGCCCTCAGTCCCTTGGATTATCACGGCTCATGGCCATGACGCTAAGCTGTATGTTTAATGAGGTGCAAATTAGAGGGCAGATAATTAGAAGTGTTCAGCATCTCGGACTGCAGCAGGCTCCCATTCACTGCACTTCTGCTACAATAAATACATGTTTTATTAGGGTCATGAAGTAGCTTGGATGGTGGTTGTAGTTTAATGGCGATGATCATGAGTGTTTGGAATGTGGAGGTTTGGAATGAAGCAGTATGCTCCCAGTAGGAAGGATCAGGAGTTCAATATCTTAACACATCTAACACCTAAAACCCAGTATTTATTTTAGTGAGAAATACGCACTGGCATTCTTCAGTGCACTGCAATCAGGGGAAATATGTGCTTTTTCACCCTCCTTTGTCTGATGCTACCCATTGTACTCCCAATCCCATTCTTTCAATTGTCAAATGTGCTGCAGCAGCAGATCAGATTTGAAGGTGAACTTCCACGAGAAAGAAAGGAAGCATTATGACCCAGAGGTAGTAGATTAGTTTCTTTCTTTTTTTTTGCCTGAAGTGACACTTTTGAGGATCTGTATTCTTCCACCAATCTCATTAATGTAAAAACATGCAAAAACTCTGTCTTGAGACGCAGGCGAGAAACAATACCGTCGCGTCAGCTCTTTGGGATAATGTCCTGACAGATACAGTTTATCTCAAGATGCCCGTCTGCTCCGATCTGTTTAAGGAAGTTCTGTCTGAGAAGTTGAATCTGTTCAGGAAGTTAGTATGGTGGCCCCGAGCCCTCTCATCGCACTGCAATTTAAGAAAACACAGAAATTTACAAAAAAAATCTATTAATATTTCTTTAAAGGGTTGTTGTGGAATATTTTGCAACACTTCATGTTAACCTAAAAACATGTATTGAATTTAAAGCTTGCATACCATTTGATCTTGTGAAATGGGTTGCATATGGAGGTATTAATTTGATTAAGGACTCATAGACTTCCTGACCACTCAGTGCTGTGTTATTTGTGTGCAAATGTTAGTGACATATACAGTATATCAAAAATTCGGCTCGAAGGATTTAACAACCTGTACAGCTCATGACACCCTCTCTCCTTAGACTGTTAAAGAAAATCACTCAAAATCCTGTTCTAAAAGTTTGCTGTAGTGTACATACAGTACATTATCTCAAGAAACTTTACAGAGAAATGATATAATGTTAGAGGGAGAAGCCCAGCAGGTCCCACAATGAGCTAGAACTTGGCAACAGTGAACTTTTGACAGGCAGAAACCTCTAACAGAACCAGACTCAAAGTTGAGCAGCCATCTGCCTCCACTGGCTGGGTTGAAAGAGAGATGGGAGAGAGAGGAGAAAGAAGAGGACAGGGTTAGAGAGAATGGAAGAGAAAGAGGAGGAAGAGGGAGAGAGAGGGAGACAGAAGAGAAAGGTGCAGGGGGATAGCTGAGTAGTTGTCAGATCTGGATCCTGCAGCTCCAGAGTCAGAGATATCTACAGAATGAGGAAAAAACACAAACCATGAGAGAGAGAGGCACAAAGATGTGTGGTATAAATGTATGGAGTGAAAGAGAGAAGATGGAATGCTCAGTATATCAAGGGAGTTTCATGGGATTTTGTCACTTGACTTCCTCCTGTACACCTTTGCACCATGATTCCTTACACTGATTGTGGGTGAGAATCTTTAAACCTGCAAATACGACTATGACTACCAACCCTTTTCACTGTTTCAGTAGATTACAATAAAGAGTGTAGTGACGGGATATTATGAATGGCAAAATCAAGGCTGTAACAATACATTATATGTCTGTTCTACAGAAAACCTGCTGCAGAATTTCAGATGGTGAGATTACAGATTTACTGATTCATTGATTTATTCTTCCTGTATTTGTTCCATGCGGAGCTAAGGAAATAAACACCCACACTATGACAGCCTTTCTTCCCCACACAGCCCACACAGGCACTCATATACATGGAGCATGGCTGGGAGAAGGTTAAGCGGAATGAAAAGCAGCACAGGAGCACAAAGAGTTGAGAGAAAAGGGACACAGCCGCCCACAGCTCCCACACATTTATTAACATCAGGTCCAGCTGAAGGTCTCTGCTCATTGACTGATGCCTGACTCAGTCAATAGGACTTGATTGAGATGTAGCACAGACAGGTCAAGCTGGAAATCAGATGTTTATATGCTGAGTGGCTAGCATCTCACTTTATCTTGTCTGCTGCCTCCTCCAGTGATGATGTTGTTTTTCTCTCCGCATGTGAGAATAAATAAGAGAGAAAGGCAATGGGGTGAATTCAGTTTCCAACATGATCTTTCAACAAGGCCTCCGGTTCTGTTTTACAGCAGGATAATGCTATGAAAGGGTATTATTAAAACTGAACATTTTCCTGAGATGGCGAAGAGATGTGCATCTGCAGCTAAAATGACTAAAGTACTAAAATTTAAAATTCTTTTTTTCACGTCATCCCAGGCTAAATGAAAAATTTGTGTAAGGTTGTGCAATAGGAGTAGTGTATTGTACATTCAGATGCACATGCAGGTGAAAGGTTGGTAATGCACAACGCATCAAGAGCATTATCACCAAGAGTACTGAGGGCTTTCTGCATCAAAAAATACATAAAAATGAGCAAGAATGATAGATAGACAGAACACAAATGGAGTGGAATCTGAAACGTCTCAGTCCCAGAGGCTGTGGCTGTTGTACCCCATAGACATTTTGTCGATCTTTGTACACGCAGACACAGACCTACACAAACAAACCTGTCTTTATTTTCTGTTTTCACTTTTGCATCTGTATACTAAGTGCTTCTATGTTGTATGACAATGTTCTCAACCTCTACTCTGCAGAAACAAATTCTGTACTAATTTTTGATATGGTAGTTTTGGTTGTAGTTATTAAGTTTAAATATGAAAATTCCAAAATAACTGACTGAAGACTGAATCAATGAATTGGCTATCCTTTCCCTTTTTCAGGCTGGTGCCCTGAGGGAGATTTAGTGTAAATTAAATCCTATTACTTATTGTAGTATATAGTTTCTGATAGCCAAAAAATGATACGCTGCTGCACACATACAAAATGTTCCACAGTATTTTTTTCTGCCTTTCTGAGACGGGGTGCAGTAAATAGGCTGGTCCGGAGTCAGGTCGAGGACCTACTGTTCAGATTTTAAGCCCATGTGGTACACACCCTATCTATTTAGTTATCAGGTCACCCTGTCAAACTGAAGGCGCCATACTGTTTCAGATCTCTGTCTCAACTTGCATACTGAGCTCCATCCAGTGTGTGATTCAGGATCCTCTCTGGGTTTGTTATGAGTTTCTCCCAAGCCATTAATGTATAAGCACATCAAAACTCAGAGAGCATCCTCTCACTTATTCTTTTAATAACCTTCAGACAGGCGTCATAAATATGGAAGGCTTCTACTCTCACAGGCAAAAGGTCTTTTTTGACATGTCCTTAAATTACCTCACAAAAACCCATGGTGTCATGCAGAATTTTACTTTTGACCTTTCCCCGCTACAACTCAGGATAAGTCTATTAAAAAGCATTTAGTGTATCTTGTAAAGAGAGTGCTGGTGAGGGAGATGTATGAGAATCCTCCTGGAACATTTTTCAACACTGGGGTAATCATTTTCAAATGTCTTCTTCTGTACAGGTTGTACTCTCAGAGGCCAAGGGCGTGGGTTGGGTTTTATCTTTGGGTGAGACATTTTTTGTCAGGTAGCCAAAATAATATGCATATACTTGTTCACTATCTCCCTTTTGTCATTCATATGCACGTGTGCACACACAAAGGCACAACTCTGTTGAAAGTTTGCTTGAATTGAATGTGTTGAATGCTGATATATCTTGCCTGAAACTGGACTGTTATTGTGATGGGATTTTTTTTGTCATAGAAAAAAAAAACATCAAAAAAAGTAAATGTAATTTTGAAAATCAGACTTTTTGGGTTTAACCACTGTTAGAAGAGGAAATCTGCTGTCCATTCCAAAAAGAGCAGTCGGGGTTACCCAAGAAAAGACTTCAATAAATGATGAACCATTCTATGTGTGTGTCTTTGGCATTACTGTCTGTCTTCTCATCCTGCGTCCTCTTTTTCTGTTTTACTTGGACTTACCCAGTGCTGCGCTTCTTGCCTGCTTACATTCAAATAGGTTTGTTGGGTGAAAATTTCCTCAATAAGTATATGCTTAAATCAGCTGAATCCCAGAAACACTTAATTTGACTTGAACACAATATGTGATTTTCATAAGCACCATATTGGGACCTGAACTCCACCTGCCTTATCTGAAATCAAATTTTTCAGCACGCTTATTTCCTTGTGCATGGAATGACATGGTAATGAGTGGCTAAGTCCAGTGAGCATGTGAAATACTCTTTGTCAGGGAGGAACAGACACGTTTCTGAATTGTAGGACCAAAATGAAGATAATAGGCAGGTGCAGTGCAGGCAGAGAAATCCAAAACTTACTGAATTAAAGAAACCAGAAAAAACTGAAAAAAACTGAAAAAAAATTGCAGGAACTCAAAACAACTCAATGGAGAATAGCAGGAGACACAACACGCATAACACGATAAACCAAAGACAAAGGGGTGGATGAAAACTTATATACAGAAGGGAGGCTGGGATAATGAGACTCAGGTGGGACAAAGGGACAGACATCACAAAGATAGGAAGTAAATAGAACAAAAGACACACTAAAAGAAAAGGCTGTGAATATTCTCATTTGCCCAGGTCATGGTTATCTCAAGGAAATTTTAATTGAAACCAACTGGTAGGTTACTACTACTTTTTCTTTTCACCTACCTCTGATAACTAGGAGACAACGAACAAAATAAAGCAGGAAACACTAAGGTCACAGGAAAGTTCAAAGAGAAAACAACAGTCCAGTCAAATCTCATGTGGGGGCAGACTGTGACAGGAAGTACCTACTCACCACTTCCTGATCCTGTCATGGAATTTTTAGCAGCCGGTGTAGCTGGTAGTGGTTGAATAGTCTCTTAAGTTAAAAGAGAGGAAAACGTATACATCCATTCTCACCAGGAACGCAGAGATGGTGAGCAGCTCAGCAGTTGCCAGCTCTCCCACCGCTCATTTGAGTAAGAAAGGAATTTTTTAATGACATTTTCAGAGCTGTCAATCCCCAACTGAATTTTCAATTGCACCCCTGATTTCCAGTGACTTACAGTAGCCTATGCTATGTGTGGAATTGCCTCTTGGGAGCTTTGTAGTATCAGCCCACTCTGGAAGACGGGGTGAGCTAATTTCAGGCCTCCCACAAGACGTAAACAGTGAGCAAGTGAGGAATACCAATGAGTACAGTTTGAAAAACCCTGAGAGTGAAAGAAAAAAACAGCAGTGCAGCATTTCCAACAGTTCCTAGTATCTGCTCATTTGGCATTATCTGCTGGAATACCATCACCTCTTAATTGTAGTCACGCTTGTCAGCAAAGTTTATCCTCAGCCAGGAGGAGTTACTGATTTTTTTAAATTGACTGGCAGCAAGCGCAGCAACTGTAAAATAAACAGAGGTGTCCGTCACTGCAGGATAGTCATGTGTAAGTGAAATAGGTTTGGGCTGCAGCTGTGTAGCTCTGTGATACAATTAAAGGAAACTACCTTGAACAGACAAACAGAGCACTTGTAAACTGATCACTTTAAAATAATAAAGCAAGTTCTCGCACTTTTCCACCAGCAAAATGAGCATGTAATGACTATTAATCATATTTGATATTTAACAAATGACACATAGCGTTAAGGCAGGCAGAGCACTGAACTCGCTTTTTTATTGGCTGATAAGCTCAGGCTATGTTCGCAGCATGCTTTACGAAGACTGTCTCATTCCCAGTAACACCCAGTCATATACACTCTGCTATGTTGCAAACATGAAGCCCATAAACAAAAGCAATGCACTTACGTAGCCTGGACCAGACACCACGAATATTCCGTTTCAGAGATATGGAGATTGAGATAAGAAACCTCGAGTTGGGTTTTCACATCTGATTGGACAACTTGTCGAATGGGGTAAAAGGGAAAGACTGCCCTGTCTTGTAAAAGTAGTTTCGTTTGCTGAGGGGCTTCTCAGCAACTGCTCGGTAATGTTATGAGACACCATGACAATCTCCAGCATCTTTAAATCTGCCAGCATAATGTAAATTCTACAGGTCTGGCCAACCATAAAATTCCTAAAGCTATAAGATACCAGGGACGTGTGCAAGATGAAGACCTTAGGTGCTTTCTTCTCTCTCTCTCTTGACTAAGTGAAAGTTTAATTAAAAGATATGATCTTCACTCCGAGCCCACTACTCCTGCTGCTAAGTCAGGAGGTTATCTTCTGTGACTGCTGCTCCGAGACCACTGCAGTGACTGCGGGTTGGAGCTCAATGTGCAGGCCATTATGTCTGTACAGGGAGTCTGTGGGGCTATTACTGACATACAACCCAGTGAAAATAACCTGCTCCATTTCTGCTCCAACACTTTGATTGTGTTGCACAAGAGAAGAAACACAACATCTCTGTCAGGATTTAGCATTTTTTTCTGGCCAGACTTCAAGACCTAACAAAGTGTGTACCAACAACGACCTTCCCGAACCTTAACCACATATCTTGACCTCAAAGGTAGTCTACTCTTATTAACCCAAACCATGATTTTGTTTTTCTGAAGAGAACCCATGGCAGATCAGTTAAAGATCATATGAATATTTTTTGAAAGTCATCTGGCACATAGAGGTGCAAAAACAGAAAACTGGCATGTGACTTAAAGATATGCAACAGACTGAGAGAGCATTGTTTTAAAGCCATGCTCGCATGGCTTAAAAAATTTTAATAACACTGAAGGAAAGCTCTGTGCTGCCCTGCTTGTATCTGCAGGTCCTTTCCCTGATATTTCCATGATGCAACACTGATGCTATTTCTGTTTCCAGCGAAGTCTGAGTTCTTTTTTTACTGGCCCATCAGATGACTCAGCTGACCATTTCCAATTTAGGAGAGTTATCATCCAGTGGAGGCTTTCATACCTTGTTTGATTATCAGAATTCTGGAGGAGCAAGCACAAGAGATCCGTTGAATGGAAGGCACCAATGGAGGTGAAATACATCTGAGTCAAGGAGAGAGGGAATAATAAATGAAGGGGGAGAGTGAACGTTGCCTTGTGTATGTGAGAATAGACTCATCATCTGGTTAACCAGTCACCAGGCTGCTGTTACCAAAGATGGAAAGACAATAATCGAGAGAATGGCACAGTCAGTCTTCATTTTAGCAATGCTAACCAAAATATCAGGTTTGCTTCTCATATCAGGTCTCCGCTAAAAGTCGTTTCTTTGATCAATCTGAGCACCAGTGTCAGTTCTGGTTATCCAGCAGAAAGTTCTTTTTGGTGACAGTATGTTTGCATAGATCTCACAGCCTTTCATATTTCAGTCACATTTCACACATGCTAGAGGCTCCTTTGGCTTTACATACTCAATCCATACCCAATCAGGGCGTTCTGCTCACAGACTGACATCAAACGGCCTTGAATCCCAACGTCTTCAGCGCTTGATGATGTGACATGACAAAACTGTCAATGATGACCTACAGCTTCCACTACATGATCTGACGTTCCTCTGCTGCCTGCTACAGCCCACCTTTCATACTTGTGTCCCTACTTCCCATACACACAAATAGGAATCTCCTGCCTTTTGTTTCTGATGACCCCCTCAAGTTCACTGACATCTCTCAGTATTCAGGTATTCAAATCTTTCTTTGTTCTGTTTTGTCTGGCTGCCTGCACACAGACTGTTTGGGAAAATTTTTACCTTTCCCTTTGTTTGAGGCAAATAACCTAACTCAATTTTGCAGACAACCTACACTTTACACAATAATCAGAAGTAACAATTTCTTCCATTGGTTTCCTGAATTTGATGGCTCAAAGCCCTGGGTCACTCTCTTAGTCTGAAAGTTTTCTTTAGCTCTTAGATAGTGACTTGTTCAGCAATAGATTGATGTAGACTTACCATCTCACTGTAGTACCTACTGATGTACACCTTGGCAAGTCTCCAAATTCCATCTCCAAAATGGATGCAGAATTTACTGTGCTGCATCATATTCAGTGGTCTGTTGCCATCCTGACACACTAACTGATATTTGTTTGTGACGCAGCAGAGATAAATTTATGAACAGTCTATTTCCCTGAATTCACCACAGTCACTGGATAAACTTGTGGAACAAGGTATGTTTGCCTAAAAATGAAGGCTGAACAGATGACCCTTTGAGCCACTTCATGTGAAGTTGGTCATTCCAAGAGTGTGACTTTAAGAATATTGAAGATTTATAACAACACTTATTCATCCAAGTCCCAAAAACTGCTGGTTGTCCAGGTAAAACAAACGATGATATGGAGACACTTGATGGCAAATGTGTTTGACACTGTGACTGGAATTGCTTGTGAATGCAACACTGAAGAGCAGGACGTTCTGTCTCAGCAAACAGTAAACCCACTCAATAAACTAGAATCACCAAGATTCCCTGTCTCCAGGCGTAGACTGGGTCAGTGCCCCTTCTTAAGGGCCTAAAAGTACAACTAAACACATTCAACTGTCTTATTGTGCAGTTCCTTCCTAATGTCTCTTCAGTAACAGTTTATGGCTGTAGCATCATACACAATTTATAATAATTTTCCTCAAAATAGAATTTGAAGTCTGCGGTACTACACTTTTCTATTTCTCATTTTGTAGCACTGCATGCTTGGGCCATCACTTTTGTCCAGACTGAAATATGTCAACAACCATTGGATGCCAAGAAATTAAATACATCAACAAAGACATCCATGGCCCCTTATCTGCTGAATACCTGCAAAACGCAGCCAAGTCCAGTCTCTCAGCTCTGTCTGGGATGCAGCATCGGTGAAGGAGGTCAGTGATAACACTCACCAAGCAGGCATGGGGCACCACTGCTTTATCATGAAGCAGCCACATGCTGCCAGCTGTAATAAAGGAGGAAAGCCACTGGTGCTCATTCAATGAAAGATTAATTTTTCCACCTTAACAAATTGAGAGTTACTGGCCATATGCGCCAAAATATCCCACCCATCATCACGCAGTTCACATGTGTTACAGGTAATGGGTTCTTTATGGAAAATTGTGGTGACTTACCCTGAACAATGTCAAGAGGAACATTTAGAATAAGCTCCATGAAACTGACACCCATTCAATTGGATTTGGTGATTAGATGGCTTTGCTTTTTTAATTGTATTTTCTGTCAGAGATGTGGCCAGAAAATCCATATTGATAAATGTCTTGATCGTTGCCCTTAAAGTTAGCAGGCCTGGGGTCAGTGCTACAGTCAAGATAGATGGGGATCATAACAGACGTGGCATGCATATCCAAACAGCCTTGAAGACAGGCAGGAGTGGTATTTCAACACTCTCTCTGTAATTGAAATTATTGATTACATATTAAATAGGCACAAATCAAACTCAATTGATTTTGTTATTTGAGACATGTTTTTTTTTAATTATTTCTTTTTCTCAACAACTCCCGACCAGATTGTGATGAAAGAATACTCATTGACCCCACACAATCTCCACACAATCCCAGGATATTTTAGTTGACTTTTTTGTGTCATCATCAGTGTTATTGTGCATTTAAATCAACAGATTAGCATTCAGAGCATGTGAACAGCCAAAAATTAACAGTGGCCATCATGAATATCCTCAAATGTGCATTTTAACTTGAGCAAAATAATGTTGTTATGCTGTGTTGCTAAAGACTGTCAGCAGATTTTCCTGCAGTCACAGAGAATCAGAAATGAAGGACACCCAGAGTTATATAATACAACTGTAAAAATGAATGGGCTTAGTAAAAAGTCAGTAAAATATTAGTAAAATTAATACCTCTACACTCTGCTGTGCTTTCTGTCTGTTATTCTTGCATTGCTTGTTTGTTGTTATGTAATTTATTTTTTGTGCATTTATCCTATTTAACGTTATTTTTTCTTCTTGTAGCTGCTGTAAAACCCAGAATTTCCCCCATGGGAATAAAGGAGTATCTTATCTTATCCTTTCTTAAGTTCTGAAAATATGTATCTGTTACCTGCTACAGCACTACTACAAAGTGGCAAACTCACTACATAGTGCACTATATACTGCATAGTGAGGGACTTGGACAGACCCAGAGAGAAACACCGGGGCTATGCCATCACTATGTCATCACCATGACATACACCTCCCTAACTGAACATAGCACAAATACCTTATCATCATTAGACTATCAGGATTGCTTACACACTGTTGTGCTGCCTCGACCAGGCCAACATCACATCCCACTGTGTTCTGTGCTCATGATCCTATGCTGATAGATAGATAGCTTGGTAAATTCTGCAGGATTCATATTGGCAGGATGTGGTGAGTGATTTGTCATGCAGCGCTGTATTTCCACACCGACTAGAATTGCTGCTCCACAGACCTCAGTTCAGCCTGCTCCAAGCCGTGAGCCTACTTCACTATTCAGGGGGAGCGCTGACTCTTCTCATAATAGAACATTAACTCTGAACTGTCCTAGTTGTGCCCTAAAACTGGATGGAGTGCCCAGCCAGGAGCTCTCTCCAGACAGGTTTTATTCAACTTTTTTAATACTTACACCGTGGTAGATGTGCTGTATATCACTGTTATGGTGTAGAAGAGGAAACCACTTTCCAACTACGTTGAAGTGAGGATCTCTGCCTTTTCATGCTGAGCAGCCATTAAATATATCTGAGCATACTTAATTGCATCAGAACTCTGCAAAATATGAAGTAGAGTGATGTGGCAGAGCAAAGCAGAGCTGGTCTGAGACAACGTATGTTGTTATTTACTTATTTTTTTTCCAAGTAATCCAGTAAAGGTTTTGTGTGTGTGTGTGTGTGTGTGTGTGTGTGTGTGTGTGCAGTATTGCATATGTAACTCAGCTCAGATTCTCCACTGAACGTCACAGGTGACTGGGTTACATTATTATTATTATTACCCCAAGGTGGTTGGATTTTCATTGTCTGTATGTATGTCTGCCTGCAGGATGCAAAGAGCACTGAATCTACTGGTGAAAATCAAAATCACTGACAGTGATGTCTGTGGATAACCCAGAGTAAGTGGGACCTTTCCTGTTGAGTATTTTGTCATTCTCCTATATATTACATCACAGACTGAACATAAATAGCATACATCCCATAAAAGCTATGCTACGGCAGACGCCACCAAAGGTAAATAAAAAAAAATCATTATGTGTGACTGTTTTACATTTTTGATTGGGTGAACAGAATTTTAAGTACAGTACAGATCCAGAAATGTTTCCCGTCATGCTTGTGCATGCATTTAGACATGACAGTACGTAAGCATTCATGCATGTGGACCAGTAGCCCTTGCACCCTCACATCACTGCCGTCAGCATAAAGCCGTGAGCTTACATTATGCAAATGCCCATTGGTTCTGCACGTCATCTTCCAATTGATAATGCAGGCATGCCTGCAGTAAATTACACTCATAAATCTGACCAAGGTGCTTTTAATGTGCTCGTTCAGAAGCTAATGTTTCCCTCTCTTCCTCTCCATGATTAACATTACCTGTGAGATTGGCTAAGACAGGATTATTGATTATGCCTGATTTGACTGTGGGAATGAAATGTGAGGAAAGTGTCCTCGACGCGATGTTTAGTTGCTGTCCAATACAATTTATCATTTATGCTACGCTGTTCCCAAAACCTGGTATTAGCCTTAATCAATCAGTTTCAGACACTCAATGAAAACAAAGCAGTGTTTCCCTTTCGCCTAACCCTTGGAAACACTCAAACTACAGCAGGCAAAATGAATCATGACACAGATTCAGTGTAGCATTGAAACTGGTACGTTGGTACTGTACCGATGCTCTCTAACATGGTATTTTCTGCAGCAAAGTGTTTCCTCTGTAATATTAACCTGACAGGAAGCCCTTCCCCCAGGTACGCTGCGAACAAAGCATAGAGCGGTGACATGCAGGAAGCTGACGATGCAAGCAGGGCATCAGCACAAAGGGCTCTGGAGGGAAGCTATCCTTGGCCAGCCAGCCGTGAGTCGGCACTGACCTTGTCCTTTTCCGGCACTGGTGACTGTAGAGGAATTAGATGTAAGATGTGGATGGAGCGGAGCCTCATGGGGTAGGAGAAATCAAGGAGATTGAAAAAAAAAAGAGTCACAAAGTGGCTGCCTCGGTGCTTCTGATTCAATCTGAAGTATTAAGAAAGATTAATTTCTTCCGTAAGACCCTGGTCTGAGCAGAACAGGAAATACAGGTGAGTTTTGCTGTATGCCTACTGGGTTACTCAATGGCAGGCGAGGAACAATGACTAAGCAGTTATTAATGACGTGGAACAGAGAAAGCATTATTTCCTGCTGAGTGTCATGGATGACTGTGACTGCACTTGAACTCGGGTGCATTGCTAAACCGCTTTGTTATAAATCCATACAGGGTGGAGAACTTTGACTTTCTTGCAGCTCTTGATCGGTCTAACTTAATATTGATTTTTATGTGAAGTTACATAAATGACATGAGGGGCTCTGTTGTCATTAATCAAGGGGCTAAAGCTGTGCCAGCGCTCTTATGCTGGTTTTGTGTCAGCACTTGGACAAGGGGTGGGATCAGAGAGACATAACACAGTATCATAAGTACGTATGATGAGGGAGGCTGTGTGTGACAGTTGTTGCCAATCACATTCATTGCTTTCATCCCTTTTGCATGCAGGGCACTCCCTGTCACAATGACTAGGATTTTGGGAATCCTGTCAGAAAAACCTTTGTGTGCACAACTGCATCCATGTATGCACTGATTAGTTTCATTGTCTGGGTGTTTTGAAATTTAGCATAACCATCAAATTCCATTCAGAAAGTCACCTTACTCAGCTGCAACTAACTAAGAAGATTCTTTGACTGGAGCATTATCGTTAACTTTAACATCCATACAGTACCCATTTTCTGATGCTGAAATGTTTCCAGGAGCCCAGGGACCTTTCTGGAACTGGTGTGAACACAATCTGCATTCTGACTTGAGGAATCAAGATCAAATTTTAATTCCAGGGTGAAAAGATTTGGCTGCGTGGGGAAAATAACATTTTCTAATGGCTGAGGAACAAGTGAAATTTCTACTGCTGATTATCACTGATAACTGAGTCACTGCTAACCCAAAGCCAGCATTGTCTCAACTTCAGACACTCTTAGGAACACAAACTTTTAGGGTTTTGGGTCATTCATACTACACTAATCGTGTCAAGAGAAGACGTTCACTCGTATCTATCAGGCAATGCTTGGTAGATGGGCAATCAGTCACACAGACAAAATTCAAAAACAGTGAGCTCAAGGAATGTTTACAAACAATAGCTGGAGTCACAACAGATTCACAGGGAAAAGGAGAAATAACTCCAGAACTCTCACAGAAGGGAGGGGAACCGGAGCTTAAATACACCAGGGACACACAGTTGCAGCACGTGAGGGTAGGAAACTTGACAGGATGTAGGATCAGAAACAAAACAAAAAAATATCACCAAAATAAAACAGGAAACACCAAAGAAATTGTGAATGACAAAACAAAATCTGACAACTGGACAGGGTGTGAAAAATTATATCATTTAATCATTTAGTATCGGATGAAAAAATGGAAGCAGACCTGGGATTTTTTATGTAACTGCAGCTGGACCCACATCCACAGACTGATCATTTCCCACAATTAATTGAGCCAGTCGCTCGCTATCCCCTCACAATTACTGCTGCAAATCATATCTTTAATAGAACATTGTGTTTCATTTAACATATGTCCTCATATAAACCTCATCAGTCATTTATTGAGGAGAGAGAGCAGACTGCGTTTAATTGAGAGGCGGAAAAGGCTCCCCTGACTTCTCTCTGCAACATTCACAGAGAGTGGAGGGGTTTTATTTGCTCTCTCCAGGGCCTCAGCAGACATTTGGCACTGGGGATGCTTTTATTCACAGCAACAACAGCAAGAGAGGAGAGCTGCATAATGTCAAATGTTCCATTGAAATCGCCAAAGAAGGATCAATATGGTAATGTGACTAACAAGCAAATGACACGTCCCTTACACACTCATGTCAATAAATATACACACTTCACAAAAATACCTAACCTCCTAAAATTTCACTGTTTTCTGCAGTGGCTCAGCCCTGCACTGAATATTATGGCAAAGATTTGTACTTCCATCTTTTCAAAGGACAAAGTGGAAGTTGCAAACACTGGAAAAAATGCACACAAAGACTGTTTCCACCAGCGAGCACAGATTCTTTGACAGTGAAGAAGTGGCAGGAACATTATGAGTTGCCCATTGAACCACTCGTCAGTGACCACTGGAGTCCAGGCGGCAGGTGACCCTGTAAATCCTGCAAGAAGCCAAGGGGCTGCATGTTCCTGTACCAAAACAAACATGGGTGACAACCAGCAGCTTTCATGGTTCATATGCAGTGACATTTATGCTGAAAGGCCAAAAGATAGTGGAAAAAACAACCAAACTGTGAGTTTGACTGATACACTGGGTGGAGAGAGTTTCCTAAAAGGTATCATATAATATTAATTCCCAATAAATGATTCACCTGGAGCTGAAGAGTGTGTTGTGGCCTGATCTTTTAGAATGGAGCAACACCTACTGTAATGCAGGGCATATTTTTCCCTGGACGGAGTGCAACAAATGCTCATTTTAGGTTCAATACCTAAAGAGGCAAAGGAAATGAATGGATGTAACATTCATTCTGTTTCTGTAACATCTGAATAAATGAAATGAAATACAAAAGAAAGTACAGTGTACAAGGGAGTTACACTGATTACTTTTGATATTATAGTAGGAACAGTTGTATTTAATCCATATGATGAAATTAACACTGTAAATATGAGATAAATATAAGTCTTACCATTTTTTAATACTGTTGACTGTTATTCTGTTATTTGGTGGAAATACCACATAGCAGTGTAGACTGTACAGTACATACTGAGCTTCAAAACATCTGCCATTTTTTGCCTGTTGCATGTTGTTTGTCTTGCTTCATTCATCCGATGAATCTCATACTGTTGCTTCTGTAAAGCACGTAGTTCCTCCTCAGGGATCATTTGAGTTCCATCTCATCTTGACTCATTTCATGAAGATCACACAGTTTTTTTTTAGTTGCACGTAGGTTCAACAATCCAGCTACTTCTCGTCTGGAGCTGGAACTGGAGCACCATATAGAAGAATGGTTGCTTTTTGCCTCAGGGGTCACTCCCACATTGCTCGGTGCGTTTTATCCCATCCAGCTCCATCTTTGTTCTCAGACCACAGAGCTCACATTTATGTAAAGCCGACTGGTTCAGATTGCCAATGTGCTCTCAGGAAGAACAAAGACCAGGCAAAAGAAACAATATTGATTGTTGCAGATATGGTTTTTGCCATTTAGATTCTAGGTCACAGCCCACAGACTTCCTCTAAGACACTTTTCCCCAAGAAGTGCAGGGCACAGGAGCACAATAGAAAGAGCTGGAAAAAACAGCAAAAACAAAGAAAATAGAAAGACAGGGTAAGAACAAGAGAGTTGTTTTTTTTTTTAATAGAATCTATGAAGAAAAAACTAAAAACAACAAAACAACTGTTGCTACTGTTGTTCTCTGTTTTAACTAAGTTCATACTACAACTTGGGAAACTTAGCCTTTACATTTGACTGGTCTTTGTGTTTTGACACTCATCAGATCTTGTTTCTTCTACTTAATAAATATCATTAATCTGACACCTGTACTTTCCAGTTCAGACATGCCTTCATTTCTTACTGTATTGACTGTTTGAACACACTCTGCTCTTTGCTTACAACGGCTGCCTGTGATCATCTGCTGCTGCAAGATAAATACTCACATCCCCTTACTGGCTCCCTGTTACATATTTGACCCAGAGAGCACTGCATGGTTCAGCTCCTGCACATGTGGCTGACCTGCTTCTTGTTCCCCAGTCAGCTCAAATATGTTCAGTTTATTGTCTGTCCCGCACAACCATTTCCAGACCAGCTCAAGATGCTCCTGTTTAAAAAGATATTTGGATGATCCATCTGTTTAAATTTATTGCATATTGTACAGTGATTTTGGCCTCTGTAAAGTACTCATGTCTGTAAAATACATTTAAACTTTTCTAACTTAACAGACACACACAGTGTCATGAGTGAAGTTGGATGTTCAGTCTCGAGTGTCTGGCTCCTCCATCCTACATGTTCCCACCAGGTTCCAGAGACAGGCAGTAATAGTTTTGTTAAACATGATGGATGAACACCGCACACTGGGACATCACCTTGGAAACAGACATGCTACACACACAGATGCAGCAGTTAAAGTAGCAATGAACCATACAATTCAAATTGCTAGATATAGTTAACAATTTTTTTTGTTAACTATATCTAGCTTTTGTTAACTATATCAGTGATTTTTTTTTTCACTGCAGTAATGATGCAAGCACAGGTAGGGCTACCTCCTCAGCATTTCTGCCCGGCGCACTTCCAACGGTGCTGTTCAGCTGTCTGCAGGGTCGTCAGCCGGGAGCCACCCTTCATAGATGTTTTGCTCCTTTAATCCCAGAACATCTCAGGGTGGTGGAGCAGCGAGAGGGATGTCTCCCTAACGCTCCCTGCAGTCTGCCTTAGGATCCCTCCCTCCCCCGCGCCTTGTCCTTCCTCCGGAGCCTGAGCCAGAAGCTTCCTTGTTCTGCCTCTCGAGCTAGGTCTTGCATTGCTCGCTTCTTCCTATTGCCTGTGAAACCAAAGGTTTTTAGGAGCCATTGTGTGGATGTGCCAGTGAAACCCCTGCACCCAAATTCCACCGAGAATGTGGTAGTCCTCCAGTCAGCTTGAGAACATACTGCCGCCAGATCCACATATCTCTTAGCAGCATAGTTAACTATAGTATACTGTACCAATCCAGTGTCAAATCAATGGAAGGATTCATTTCATGTACAAGAAACAATCAATTTCTATCTTTCTAGTAAAATATGGACTTGAGAGGACAACAGCATTGTAAAACTTTTTTATGGACTTGCTTAGACTGCCACAGCACTTGACTGTGTGACTTCAGACACAGTGACCACAGACAGGAGTCTGGATGCAAATCCTGGCATCCGGTTTTACAGTTGTGTGATTTGTATGTGTGTGCGCAGAAAGGAGGGGCTGTTCACACAGAGGGAGGATTCTGATGCAAACATTGTTTGTTTCAATGGTAGAATTATTATGTGGTCAGCTCCAAACTGTGGTTACATAAAAAGTTAATCCATAAATGTAAAGTGGTGACATGTGCAGCACTCTGCACTGTGTGTGTGTCCAGAATGTGTCAGTACAGTTGTATAGGACAAAGACTGGAGTGGAGCTTCTGTTTGACTTTGCAGCAGGGCTGTGGGTCAAATGTACTTCGACCCAAATAGTGATGTTGCTCTGAGTGTGCGTGTGTGATAATTGCTGTGGGACACGGCCAATCAGAGAACACACATATCGATCAGGACCTTAGGTGAGAGTGCTTGAGTGGCCAACAGCTCAGAGTGCTGGGGTTACCTTGTTTTGCACTTAGCTAATTGCCTCAGTGAGAAGCCAGGCTCTCATCAGCTTTACTACTGTCTGCTTCTTATTGATGTTTGCTCTTGGTGTTTGGACTGAGATGTATATTTCGCTTTCTTTTAAATGGAATGCCTGAAAACATGTGCTCTCTGGTGTTTTTCACCAGGTGGACAAGATAAAGAGGAAAAAGATGACGCTTCTTATGAAAATTCACACTTCTAACAATCTACCCCCCTCCTGTGCTAGCAGCTACTTCTTGTAAGAAATACAATTCTCATCAATAAAAAAAAAGGTTCACATTGAATGTGTCTGCAAACTGTCAGGATTCAACCCTGTCCCAGAGAAATTCTGTTTCTGTTACGACCAAAGGATTCATCAAATTTACAGTGAATTTACAATTAGAAACCCGAAAGACTGCAATATGGAAAATATATTTTGCAGGGGAGGATCGCAGATGGCACACGGGAACCTTTACTTTCATTTGCAATTCAACTCTGTGTGCGTGCTTGAGAGAGAGGGGGGCGGACAGGGGAAGACTGAACATCGCGATGTGCTGTGTTTTTAAAGGCTGTTAAAAAAAACTAAAGAAAACTTATGAAACTCAGTGTTTATATTGTGCCAGGCCACCACATATTAGTCAGTGTATGAAAAACCCTGAAATACATGTTGGAAGCAATTCCTACCTTTTCCGTTCTGGTTTTTGCATTAGAATATATATTAAAGGCAGCACTGCAATGTCATGGAGGAGTCTATAGTTAAAGCATGTCGTGCTCCACAGAAGTGAATACTGCCACTTGACTTTATAAGTTAAGTCACACATCAAATTTCAATATCTGTCAGATAATTCATAATTAGACATTTTCCCTATATTGCCCATCCCTAGTTTCTATGCCACTAAACTACAATAGCAAATGTTTCCAACACATTAACAATGACTTCAATTTGAAAGGTCTTGTTAAGTGTGGGTTACCACAGTTTATACATACAGCAATTTTCTCTGATTTAATTAGTCCAACAAAAATTTCTAGGACAGTGAATCCTATTTCATGCAAGTTGAAAACATTCAAGTACAAATGGACCGGCCCGTACAGAGTCACACTACAGTGTTCTCGCTATACCCCTGAACTTGTTGAACTGGTTACAGCTTTTCCAGGGATTACCAGAAAATCATCCACCCCACCTCAGCGGAAAGAAAGTGCCCTCAGATCAGCTCCTCCACACCTCCGTCCCGCTCCTTTATCCAGCCACGCGGCTACCACTGTACCGCTGCAGAAGAGCAATGGGAGGGCCTGTGTGAGCCAAAAGTCAGCGCAGAGGCATTTATCTTTGCTGCGCTTACTTCCTCTCAGCAGCTTACTTCCATCCTGTCTGCCTGATGGATCTCACTGGCTCCACGAGCTGGCATCTGCTTCAAAGCTGTGTCTCTTCCATGCCCGCCATGTGAGCTGGCAACCTTTCTCGCCCTGGGCTTTTTTTTAAATCACAGTTTGCTGTCAGGCTGTCTTTTTCAGGTCTTGTGTTGTGGTTCCCGTCAGTCATACCTTTCTTCATTCACTGGAGAAGAATTAAATGCTTCATTTGCTGATGGGCACTTTTAAGGTGCAGAACCATAGACATGCAGGCATACTTCTGCCTTTATTTTTACTCTTGTTTAATTATGCTGAATTTAACAAACTACAATACACTGAGGCAATTTCCAGTATCATTCTAGTAAGTGTGCAGTGTCTCTTACACACACACACACACACAGACACACTAATTTTCGATCTACTGTCCCTATACGATGCAAATATGTGTTTGCTTCACATAACTACATTTTGTGGAGATGCGATAGGCCTGTGGCGTTTCATAATGATTTCTGCTGGATGACCCGCTGTTGAGTGGGAGCTTTCAGCGGCTGGTAACTTCAGACGGCGTGGCAGTGTGAATGTCAGAGACATCGCAGCAACAGACAGACAAGCTGTCTGGAGCCTGTGGTTATTGGCATCATTGATCGAGACAGATGCTCTGCCGAGCTGAGGGACGCGCTGGAAAATGGAAGCTGAAATCCACAGAAGACAAGGCGGTTACTTCTGTCTGCTCGCTACTTCTGGTCCGGGGCATTCAGTGTGACTTTGCCCTGGACAGCTGGCATTGATTGATCACGGGACGACGGCATGATGACGGATGAGGGAACGGTTGCAGTATTTCTATTTGCAGTTGGCGTGAGAAGGCCTTCTGTCAAAATGAACAACTATCAACTAGCTTGTACAGATTATGACCAACTTCATTCAAGATCACTTGTTACCTGACATTTTGAAAAGACCATTTTGAGAAGGAAATCTATCGGTTTCTTGTCTACTGGAATAACGATTAATTCTCCAATAATAACTTGACAGGTATTCAAATAATGGGCCTAGTCTCAAATAAAACCGATACAAATTGTTGAAGGGGAGCAACACACCATACAAAGTCAAATTATACCCACAAATCTACAGTGCTGATGTTAGAAAGCAATAACCACAAAATTTTCTTTCAACAATTAATTCCAGGCATGTTCACATTGGCATTTTTTACAATTGCTGTTAAGCTACTCACAACTCCCTGCAAGCATTTCACATTAAAAGTCTACCATGAAAGGTGAAGGATTATATCCTCTGAGCTGCTCAAAAGCTTTTAATGTGAAACTTCTATGCTGAGTTTCACTCCCCGTAGTTCACATCAAATCTAAAAGTGAGGGTGACGTTAAAGCGGGTGAAAAATTCATCTGAGAATGTATATATGTGACTGCAAAGCCTCCACGGTGACCTCATCCCTCATCTCCTCTGGTAAAAGTTAAGTAGATGCAAACATGCTTATCTAAACATCATCTCTCCTTAGCCAATGGCATGCAGCGAAGTTCCCTCTAACGCTCCTCATCTCTTCACAGGAGCCTTTGCATAGCCTCATCAGCCAATAAGCTGCCCTAATAGAGAGCTCTGTGGCACTGCTGCAATTACTCCTTTCCCATCCCAGGAGCAAGGCACGTGCTCTTCATTTTTCACCTCACTTGGGCATGATGGGAAAAGTATAAAAGCTTCAGAGAAGAGGAGGAGGAGGAGAAGAAGAAGAGAAGACATCAGCTGCAAGGGACCATGGAAGACGCTCGCTTTATGGGCATTTTTAATAGTGACATTTTATATGCGGATGCACCTCATATACTCTCTATTGAGCAGTGCCTTTTAAAAAGACATCAGGGAGCCAAGGTGTTACAGCAGGAGCTGATGAAACGGAATTCATCATTGTGGCCTCAAAGGTCTGGTAATAAAATGTTAACAGCTCTGTGATCCCTGGAGAGCAGTCAGGCTGTAGATTACACTATTGTTAGTGGATGGTTACCTTCTTACAGCAGCGATACAGGCCTTTGAGGGGAAATGTCTTTTCATGTACGTAGTCAGTGTTGGGTTATCTGACACATCCTGCAAAGCAGTACACAATCAGTACTCCATGATGAAACAAGCATTAACCCTGTAAAGCCCAAATCATTAAGTAATTGACAGAAAATTGCAATTCTTTGAACTTGGGACCTTTATTGGTCCCTCTGAACAAACAAACAAAAAAAAATCAAATATCATTTTCAATTTGTATCATATTTGGTTTTTCAGGGAAAAAAATAATCACACTGCTCATGTGGAGGGCTGAAAAACTCATGTATCAAAAATGATACGTTTGGCATTATAGGGTTAAATCAACTGCAATGCATAAATGCTTGTGGAATGGTAGTTAAATGATTCATTTAAAATTTCCTTAATCATTGTTTGGCTACATTGGTTAAGCAAAACATGCTGAAGACATTACATCTGATCATCTTATATCACACATCAGAGAGCCATGATCATTCATTTGGAACCATGTTTGTTTGGACCTGATGAATTTAACTCCAATATTCGCTGTCTTTTAGCTGTGTTTTTGGTCTCCACCAAACCCTGAGAAGATGTGTCTTTCCTAACTGTCATGGCCTGAATTTTCAGCTGGGATTTTGGGCTAGGAAGCCATAACAGTAGGCTAGCAGTCAGAGGCTAAAAGATTCCATGAGACTAAGGGGAAGTGCAGAGTCAAGTGATAATGATAATATGAGTTTGAGCACGTTTCACTTCACACATTACAAAAAATATTGATCAGCACAGCTTTAAGGTTTACACCGTTGTGATTCTTCAAGAAATAGTTCAGTTTGTAATCAGCCCTAATGTTAGGGCTGATTACAAAGTGATCAACGATGCACACACACCTGGTCGTCCACGTGATGTAAAGGAAAACTGGATTCATTCACCAGGCTACCGACCATCCACTGGATTCCATAACTTCCATTACTCCCTGACACTCATGTCCATTGTAGGAGCTTGCAGTGGTGAACAGGGGTCAACATGGACACTGTTACTGGTCTGCAGCTACACAGCCTCATACACAACAAGCTGTGAAGAACTGTGTGTTTCTACCATAGCTAGTATTAAGGTTTTCAGCAGTCTGTCCTTCAGTAGCTCTTCTGTGAGACTGGACCAAACAAGTCAGCCTTCACTCCCCACGTACATCAATGAGCCTTGGCCACTCATGACCCTGTTGTGAGTTCACCAGTTGACCACTTTTGGTAGGAACTGACCACTGCATACCAGGAACACTGCCCAGGGCCAATGCTCTTTTGGAGATGTTCTGACCCATCTATCCATAACAATTTGTCAATGTCACCCTGGTCCTTGCACCATTACTCCTGCTTAAACACAGGAGCTTCAAGATCTGCCTGTTCACTTGCTGTGTAATGTATCCCACCACTTGACAGGTAACACTGCAATGAAATAATCAATGTTATTCCCGTCATCTCTCAGCGGTTTTAATGTTACGGCTGATCAGTGTAAGTCAGGCTACGCTGAGCTCATGCATATGCAGAGCTTTATAATTCTGACAAAAAGGACTTGTCTCTGTGCACACAGTCTTTGTTTTTGTTATATTTCTGGCCACAGCTCTGTATTTAGCACAGACATGAGAGGGGATGTCAACAAAGGCTAACAGCTTATTTCCAAAATGTTGCAACATTCCTTTAAACCTAGCAGGTTTAGAGCAAGGACAGGGTTTGCTGGAGATGCTGTGTGCACATACGACAGTGTGGGAAGAAAAAACAACTGGAGCTGTTTGTTCAAAGGAAATAATAACGAGTTTACTTTTCTAACTCCTGAATTCACTTCTCCATTCATTCTAGGTGCTGTGACAACTCTTGCAGGGCATTACATCAGGGTGAGCAAATCTAATTTACACATGAAGAAGAACCGTCAGTCTCAGTTATATTCATATCACTCCGCAAAGAGATGTCAAACTCATTAGATGCTCCTCTGGCTAGAAAAAAGCTTGTATGTTTATGGATTCTAATGAAAAAGAAGCTGTACTGTGATTCTGTTGTACCATCAACCCTCCAGAACCTGCAGTCATTATCTCAGGTGTACACTGGTGTGTAGGTGGAAAAGTAATCTGGTCACATCCAACTTGACACCAAGCTATTTTTTTCTTTTCCGGTGGGCTCATATGGTGTAAGGTGACTCCAAGGTTCCTGTGGGCTGTTATTTCCCAGATCACCCGTGTAATCAGACTGCCACTTCTGATTAGTGAACACACCAATCACAGAGCCCAAGCATGAGGCAGATGCAGTCTTGGAGGGGTAAAACATCCAAACAGGATGACTCCACTGGGCATCTGAGGATGTGTGGGCACACGCACGGACAGGGGATAGGAAATGCCACAATTACATTTCTGGGCCATTTAAAATTAAGTTTTCAAAGTTTCTGCTAAATCTGAGAATGGCAACGCTCCCCAGATCATGAGCGCTTCCTCCGTGTTAACAGCGTGAGTGGACAGTGTGATCGATTACTCTGTTCTGACTCATGCTGAGTGGCTCTGATTGCATCTGCATCTGTAGTGTTGTGCAGCTTGGAAATTTTGAACAGGCATTTGGATTTATCACAGTTCTGCTATTTCTATTACCCAGATTGTTCATGATGGGAATCTATTTTTGTTGCCTCACAATACCTTTTCATGTCCTTTCAGTTTAAATTACTGATGGAATGTACACTCTTTATTCACCATATATCAAACTGGGACACTCTTAAGATTAGGCTTGCATGGATACCAAGGTGGTGGTGATGGTGGAAGTTCTTGTATGTGATCCCTTCACGCAACAACATGATGTGTATTTAGTCTGTTGAAGTCAGACAGTGAGCAACATCTGATGACAATAAATCACATTTTCAAAGTAACGGTACATCTGGAATGGTAGTATTCAGTACTCCAAGTACTTGTACTTGTTCTTGGTATGACAAAGTGCTGCGTTCATATTTATGATTATAGCTGTACTTTCTTTTATAAACTCCTCATAATTTGACAATTCATATTAGTTTTTCTGCTGATATGTAACCATATTCATTATGTTAGCATTGGCACTCAGCCAAAATTTGATTTCTTCTGACAACCACGACCACATCATCAACAACTACAGCTGGGACCTCCGTCACCAGCTAACATGACCGCCATCATCATCATCACTGATGATGCATGCATTCAGTCAGCCGCAGGAAACCGACAACCAAATGAGTTCTAGATAAAAAACTTCAACAGCAGGCTGGCTTCTGATGGAGCCATGAACAGAGTTGAATGTGAGAAACACAGTGACACAAGCCCAGGTTTTCTGTCCCAGTGAACCAACTTATCATAAAACTAAAGGCACAGACCAGACACATAGAAGAGTGTTCAAATGATAGGACAGACAAACTAATATCCATAACAATCAGTGAACAAACCTTCTCAAGTCAGTGACTGAAATCTGATGTGTCAATTTTGATTTCAGCAATTTTCACTTTTGCTTACAGATACAACTTAAATGGCATCACGAGAGCTTAATGGCAGGACTAATATTTTTCTACCATTCTCCTAGGGCTCCTATAGGACTTTTAATAATAATGTGTGTGTGCGTGTGCGTGTGTGGGTGCATACACAGTTGAGTAGCAAATTGAAGGCAACGTAAGGAGTGTAAAGTAAGGCTGTCGGGCTGTTGCATCCAACGTGAATATCGACGCCTTCTTAAACTAATTGCCTAAGTCATTTTTTCAGATTTTTCAGGAAACACTTAAAACTAAACAACAACATTATGAGGAGATGATTTAGGCAAAAAAAAGTTGCTGGTTTGTTTGCTTATGGTGCCAGGAAGACCATACATTGCCAGTCCAATCTGAACAAACCTCATCGTCCCAATAAAGCCCTACAGCTGAGGTTTTCAGACTCTAACCTGTACAGATTTATAGCTACATTTATTTTTCAAACTTTAACTCTGATTGTTGCTTATTTAGTCATACACATTTTTCAATGAAATCAAAACATCAAACAAAATCAAATAAGAAACTGCATAGGTTACACTACACCATACTATGGCCTAATTAGCGTTTACTACCCTGAGCTGCAGCATAAATCCATACAGCGTGGCATATCAGTTCAAGTTCTTAGGCTTGGTTCACACTGCAGAGCTTAATGCTCAATTCAAATTTTTGTGAGGTCATTCACATTTCCAATTAAATGCTACTTGTATGTGATCTCCAATGTGAACAAAGTGTCCTGCATGTGCATTGGAGGACATGACGACGTCACACGCAGTGAGCATGCTCTCTATTTATGGAAGTAGCCTAAAGCCTAAAGTAGCTAGCATGGAGTACGATGTTAAAGTTGCTGTTGTGCCAGAGCTAGAATATGCATAAAATGTTGTGTTAAGGAGGAGTTTGAGAAGGAGGAGGGCAAGGGTTTTGTTCCTGGTGTTTTGTGGGGCAGCGGCAGCAACGTCCGTTCAAAGGAACGTGTGGGTGCGGAGTCGCAGCCAAGAGTGGTGGGATTTCAATGTGCTCCGCTGCTTTACTCACACTGAATTCATAAAAAAAAAATTGTGTTACGAGAAGAACCTTTGAGTACATCTGAGAGCGGCTGTTTGTACCACTCGCGGGAGGAAACACGATTTTGGCGGCCTATTTCAGTGAGCAAATGCATTGGCGTTGATCTTGTTGATGACGTGTAGGCCGGATGAAGGCGACCTGGCCGTTCAGACTGAAGTCGCATGTCAAAAGATCGGATATGTATCGGTTTCAGGACCACATATCCAAGTGGCCTGGTTTGCGTTTGAAAAAATCGGATCTGTGTCGTTCAGACGGTCATTTAAAGATCGAATACAGGTCGCATCTTGGTCACTTCAGGCTGCAGTGTGAACCTACAATTATATTCTTCAGATTAGTATTGGAATTAACTTTGGCCACAGTTAATTCCAATTTACATAATGTAAAGAAGACTAACATATGATTGGATCTACGCAGACAACCAGGATCATTGTTTGTAGAGTGAACACATAAGGTAGGAATCTGGTAGGCTTTGAAACCTGCAATGCACATCACTTCCATTTTACAACTGCTAGGTGTAACTGGTTTCAGAAATCTGATTGGCTGCAGTGGGTCACTGAGCATAAATCACATTGGCGGAGTTCACCTGATCTTTCACTGACTTATCGATAATGTTGCTCAGCACAAGTATGCCATTAATGCTCCCCAAACTTCGCATCCCCACAATGTTCCCCTTGTCTCTGGCCAATATCCAACTTGGTACAGAAGTTAAAATAGAGTGGAAACTTTTATTTGATCCCCGCTCTGGCCATGATGGAGGTTCTGTGTGCTCAGAGGCCACGATAGCAATCAGCTGGCTCTAAAAGGTCCCTGCTGATATCCTCTGAGGACCTCTATCAACCATAAAATCTTAATAGCTGTTAAAAATCATCTGGATGACCTTCAGGGAGACTGTAGATCGCTTTAGATGGTGCGAGCCATTTTCCCAGCAAAAAAAAAGCCAAAAACATTTTCCTGATGTTCATCAGGCTGAGCCTCTGCTGTCATTAGTGATTCAGGACGTTTCTGTTTCAGCACATACACAAGACAAATAAGGCTAAAAATGTCCTAATCACGTTGGCCTTTATATGGTTCTGCAGTAAAGGGCAGCACACGTCTGTGAGAAGTAGGCCAGCCTGGACACTAACAAAGCTTTAATTGAGAAGATTTGTGTACGTGCCACGGAGCCCAAGACAAGCTATGAATCTCACAGTTTTTCTGTTTCTACTGAGATCTGCAGGAGTGGCAGAGTTTCCATGCAGTATGAAAGTGAGTAGCAGAATCACCTGCATTAGGCTGCACTGTGGTCTTATCAATATTTTTGAATGCAAAATGTCAGAAATTTGTAAGTTTCAACTCATGACATTCATGTAATTTGAAAATAAATAAATAAATAGATGGATGGATGGATAGATGGATCATAAATAAATAAGCTGTCTACATAGTGCAGCCTGATGTTTGTGGGCTTCTGCAGGCTGGGGAGAACCTCTTCAATGAAAAACATAACCTAATTACTTTCTTTAATTTAGAGTTTATTTTAAGTATGCAAATCCTTCACTTGACTTATAGAAATATACATATTTAAGTGTCAATATCATGTTGCCATATCATATCTTAAATTGTGACAATATCATTATTAATAACATTTAACCACCATTTTACTGTTGCAGCAGATTAAGACTGCACTAATTTTAACTCTTTTGTAAACTGTTGGGTAGTTTAATCAACAACAATTTCAATAAAATGTGGAAATTTCTAATCTAAAAAATAACAGCTTTAGTGTTGTGTAGAATTTAGAGTACAGTATGTCCATATGTAATGTAGAGTACTGGTAGAAATCAGCATATAATAGAAATACAAAGGTACAAAAAGTGCACTTCAGTAAATAATACAAAATGCTGTTATAAATAGAATGAAAACATCTATGTGTATAAATGAATATATCCACTGGTAAACTGATGATGTATTATTTGCGAAAGTGTCAGATCTGACAGACCCAAACCATCACTGTTCATGCAATGTTCAGCTTCATTGCATATGTAACTTTCCAAAAAAGTTCATTATCAGTATCTCCTGTTATATTATACCATATTAACTTCACAAAAAAATCACAACATAGATTTCAGACAAAACCTGTTTAGAAAACAAATGAAGGACCCAGATGCAGACAGGCAGGCAGGAACGGTGCAGTGTGGGAACTTAGTTAACTGAAAAGGTTTAGAAAGGAAAACAAGGCAGCTCAGTAACTAAAGGGAAAATCCAAAAAGTGAGATTTCCAAATTTATAGAACTCAAAATCATGGTGAGACAAAAAACTGGAGAACACAGGGAGCTGGAAAACCATCAGGACATGGACAAAACATAACACAGCAAGGGCAGAGCCAACAGGACAAAGGCAACGGGCAAAGCTGGTCGAGCAAAACAGAGCCAGCACAACAGGACAGACGGACTGACCAAGACTATGTGTACACAACAGGGAGGTTGGGATAAGGAGACACTGGTGGAAGACAATAAGGCAGGACTGACAATCGCATACAGGAAATAAAGCAACACTAAATGTAGGAGCAAGTCGCTAACAAAATAAAACAGGTCTCGCTCAGAGTGTCTGGGAAATGACTGGAGTTTAGTATTAGGAGACATAGTTGAAAAATTATCACAAATACAATCTTGTTTTGTAACTTAAAATTATTTAATGCCTTTTCTTCTAGTCCTAAAAGAAGGACCATGTTTCAATTTTTGGCGAGTTTGGACTGATTTCCTAAGATGCTTGATTAATATGTGTGTATTCATGTGCTCCTGTGGATGTGAGACACAGAACGCAGGGAGAAAGAGAATGAGACTGAGACGCTTTTACTTTCATAAAAGAAGCGTTATTATTGTATCCAGGGGGAAATTAGCACACTCTTTGATGGATGGCGTGCTCCAGTGTGATGGTGAGTTATGGTGCAGCTGGAGCATAAAGCCATCACTGGGCTCAGTAGGGCACATATGTGCCCTGGTACCAATCACGCAGCCATATGTGGTTAACCTTCAAGATTAATGACACTTCTTCCTGGTCATATTCTAAAGGTTACAAACTCTGGTTATAAATCCACAATTACGGCATGTAAAGTCAATTTTATCACCTATGTGGAAAGCTCATGTCATGGCTGCAGTGATACGATGTTGCCAAACTGATCATACTAAATGTAGTTATGGAACACAGTAGGGTAATGGTATCATATTTACTCTTATTGTTGTAGATGACAAGGTATATCATCCGTCAATGCCAAAAATACAGAGGATGCAGAGGACAAAGCAAAATAAGACCCACTTGACTGATTCATTTCACACTGTACATTACAGCATCACACGAGGTCTGCTTCTATCAAAAGGCCATGAATTATGAATGGCACCATATGGGTCTCCTTTCCCTCCTCAACACTCCAATTATGTAAAGGTCAAGAAAAATCCAATTTGCTATTTTGCATTATTGAGGAACACCATGCAAGCACATATGCGCCGGGCTTTGGGAAGTCAAGTTCACATCTGGAAATCATTTGTCTGTTGAGAGTTTTGATCACTGATTAACATTTTGCCAGCATTACATTTATGTGCCTGTGTTTTTCATTCATAGTAAATCAGTCCATGAGTATCGGACCAAAGTCACAGTATGGGCCATCAGCTGATGAAGACCCTGACGCTTGTTTGAAAACTCCAGAAGAAGATTGTTGAGTCGATATTAGGATTAAAGGTTATAAACTGAGTGTGGAAATCTAAGAAAAATACAGAAATACATCATATTATTATATTAAAATCTGAATAATGTGTTTCTGTTGAAAATGAAGAGGGATTTTCCACGCTCTTTGTGAAATTCATCATGGTTAACCATTATGACACTGAAACAGGTAATTTTCCATTTCATTATATTAGAAAGAAGCTAAACTTCGGCCATAATTCAGACTGCACAAATGCAATAGTACAGTGATTATGCATTTTAAAACAAAAAAATGAGGAGGTAGACTATAATAGTCTATTGACAACCAGATTTCCACAGTTGATTAAAAGCTCAAGAAATGAAATAATTGCAAAATAATCCATAGCTCTAACTAATTCTGTAATTGTTTGTTGCATGTTTGTTTCGAAAACTAAACACTCATTAACTTGTATTAGATGAATGTGGTGATAAATTAGTGTACAGTGTGGCTTAAATTGAGGCCATTATAAGGACACAAAATACTCATAACTGCAAATAATATAGCACTGTATGACATTATTCAAATTATATATTACACATTATATATTATTACAAATCACATTAATATACTTAAAATAAAAAAAACAAATGAACTAATTTCAATTTAATAAGCTTTGTGGCTGGTGGGACACCATATGTCTATTGGCTGCTTTCTATTGATTTGATAACGTTTCACAAAGGTCAAAGTGGAATGGTTCAGAAAATAAGGACTCGTGAAGTAAAAAAAAACCAAAAAAAACCCCACCCCGTTATTTCGCTGGTCAGTTCTGGTTTGTCAGGAAAAAACCTATTTCTGTTGTCACACAGAAGAAAGTGAGCGCAGTATCGACCGCAATCACAGCAGCAATCTAAATCAGCTGTAGCGTCCCTTCAGAACAATGGCATTAATCCCTTAACGCCTGAATTTATTTCCAATTATCAAAAAAAAAAAAAATTGGTGTGTGTTTTTGCTTTCAAGTAGGTGCTAAATTAAGTTGAGAGTGTTAATTTGAGTATAGCACATAAAATAGATATAAATACAGACGCTATTTTGGCTGTTTTGGAGCGGAAGTGGTTTGTTGCTAAATCGCGACAATAGGGGTTAAAATCTGCCTGCAAGTGACGTTGCTGTATGAACATCCCCACATATCGCTATGAAGTGGTGCTAATCACAGGCTGGTTTTCTGTATTCACACAGGAAAAGTTGGAGCCATGCATTTCTGTTAGAGTTCATATACGCTAACTTATATTAGCATGAGGTAAAACTTTTGACCCAACCTCCTCTCTGTGTGGGATTTGATAAATATTCATATGATGTTTTATCTGCTGTCAGCTACCTTTGTAAACTTGCTCAGTGAGTTCATGTGGCTGCAGGTTACAACTCTCCAAAGCCCCCAGTCAACCGGGTTTTATCAGCTTTGATTACCGCAAAATCTAACTCGCCTCTTAAAAATATGAACGTAATCATAACAAATTGCTGAGAGACCACAAGGCAATATACAAAAATGTAGCCAGAACACTTGCTCCCATTTGCGAAATAATGAGCGGGAAGTACTGCGCTGTTGTGAGCAACGGGGAAAAAAAATCAGTGCAAGCTCTCTGCAGATACTGAGCCTCCGCGTGCCTCTTGGAAATTGCTGCCAAACATATCTCCAAGACCACAGCTATTACCTCTGTTCAGTGGCATGCAATTTATATGGCACTCCCTGGGGAAATTAACTTTGTGGTGACAACTCACAAGATCAACAATTCTGAAAGGAATTCAGGCCATTTCTCTGCAGAAAGGAATAGTATAATTACAGGCCATGAACTTCAGCGTAACCCTCCTGCAGAGGAGTTTTCTCTCTCCAGACTATTTATATCATTTTATTCGCAGGAATGCTTCTTCCTCATAAGTGCTGGTGAACATTTTGATTTGTCCATAAAATTCTTCTGTATTGTTGTTTTTTTTGTTGTTTTTTTAAGTTCTTGTAAAATGTTACTTCTTCGAAAGCAGGGCTTTTGGCACATGCAGGGGAGGGGTAAAGGAAGTGTGCACACGTTATCATGAGACTTAGGTGACGATTATAGCTCGTCGGTGTTGAGAATCATACCAATGGGTTGTGGAAATTCACTGACATGCAGATGGGGTCAGCCAGAGGATGATTGTTGAGCAGCCTGCCAACGTCTCAGGTATCTCTCCTGTCAAACGGCCTCCTGTTGCATAATGAGGGAAGGCTGAAGCACAAAAGAGCTTCTTATCCACAAAGCAGTTACAGCTACACTGCCAGAAAATCCAAGTTTGTCCACCAAATTTAATTGCAACATGTAAAACAAATGAGATGTAACCATTCCTCAACCTTAACTGTATGTTTGTTATTGTCACTGTTAGCCTGATTCTTTTGTTGGAAGCCCAAGATCAGACTGGAGAAACCTACAGTTCAGAAACAGCATAATTTATTATGGTCACAAATTGTTGATCCAGGTCACCGCACTAAATTGTTAGCCGGTCACAGGTAAAGTATATCAGCGCTGGGATCAATGTGACAGAGATCTCACAGGGTCTCAGTCAGAGTGAGCCTCGATCTTTGGAAATGGTTCACATTCATCTTCCTGGGCTGGGTGATGTACACATGACTGAATGTAACAGGCCAGTTCCCAGGGACATGGGGAGGACGACCACTGTCCTCGTCCTGTTCTTAGAATGTGTTAAACATCACGTGTGAGGGTTGTTTTGCCGTGTAGCTAATGCAGCAGACCTTACTGATAGAACAGTGAAGTTTCATCTGTCTCCTGGTATGCAAAACATTTCTAACCGGTCATTGTGTGAAAAGTACAAAAATGGAACATAGGTTCAGTGGAAAAGTATATTTTTTTGCTAATCTGATTAAACAGACCTAATGTAGAAACCTATGACTAAATGCAAGTTGTAGATTATTAAATTACCCCAGGTAATACTCTGACCAGTGAAGTTTCTTTTTCTGTGCTGTTTTAGAGGGCAACCATTAGAAGTTACCCAACTGCTTTCACATCTTACTTTGTTAAAGCTGACAAAACACATTTGGCCTATCCACATTTCATTTGCCGTGAGCTCTCCTTCCACTGTCCTTGTCGAGCAGTGAGCATCCAGCTCCAGGGCAACTGCTGCTAGTCTCCAAAGATGTCGCACACACATCCTACCTCCTACTCATTGTTAAATGTCAGGTGGTAGGACAGTAGAACCTGGCAAACTGGACTGCAACGACTGGAACTGTGGAGTTGAGTCTGTAATGTCTGAAAACAATCAGAGTACAGAGGATTCAACTTGATTTTTGATACAACATGACCTTTTATCTGGGCACCACTATGAAGCTGTCAAGCTGTCTCATGGAACTGCTTCCTGTCCTGCATGTTGATCCATATCAGTGTACCCAGCATCCACTGCAGGTCAAAGCTCATGTCATTTATTCACTCTATCCTGGCCTTCAGCACTTTGCAGAAACGCCCTGCTCCTGCTTCCTAATCCTGCATGGAGGGTTTATTGGCATAATAACTGGTGTATTGGTGTAATCCTTCATTTCCATAAGCTTTCTTTGTTTTTGCAAAACACCAACACACATTTCTTTTCCTCTCCTTTCGAACAAGCAAAAACTGGTTAAACCTGACGTTATTGATAAGCATGTAGCTCCCTTCCTGCGTGATGCAAAGTGACATTTTCACTGAAGATGGGCCCTTACAGGTACCCATACTTAAATAATCTTTAATTTTAGCAGTATCCTGACTTTTCCCAGAACTGACTACAGTGACCATAGTCTGTGTAAAAGAGTGAGATCTGCAGCTGTCAAACATCATCACCAGAAAAACTAAGGAATAAAATATTTACTATTGATGCAGTAACCAGTGCATTCTGGGACATCATAGAACCACATCCATATGAATGGCCTGAAAGTAACAGGGGGAAATGGACAGGAAGTATCCAGACATTTCACACCCAGATTATATTCGTGTAATTGTAGATGACTTCACAGCTATTTCTGATTATCCTGAACATCTCAGTGAAAATGACCCAATGATGCTGGAATGAGATTTTTAGGAAAATAATTGTGTCGTTGTGCTGGCATATGCCAGCAGTGGCTTTGGCAGAGAAAGAGTCATTTATGCATTACATGAATTCATTAGATAAACAGCCTCTGAGCCAGCACATTCTCAATTTACATCTGTTCCACATTTGGAGAGGCCTCACAATCTCCCTAAAACAGAGAGATGGAAACATTATTAACTGCTTCGCAGATGAAAGAGCCGGCAAATAACGTAACAGACTTCAGGTCCTTTGTGGATTCATTGCTTTGTCTTGGAGCTCTCAGAGGCTTTAAAACAACAAAAATATGTTGTCTGTCTGATGCAGACAACTAGCTCGGGGTGAAAGAAGCAGCTTTTCCATCGTGCTGCCCCAGCAACTTGATTAGCAGCCGAAAATATGTCACCAGAGCCAGGACCTTACAGCCGGGATTATGACATTCTAAGTAGATCAAAGTCTCTCCCTGTCACAGCATTCATTTCCAGCCGTATCAGCTCTCAAAAGCTGAGGCACACACTTGAAGTAACTGCAGCCTCGCCAAATCTCCAAGGAGAAAGTCTGACAGAGAGATCTTGAGCACAAGCAGCTGCAAGAGAAAGAGAGAGAGGAAGATTGACAGTGTTGCACTAATGCCTTCTGACACCAGTGAAGGCTTTCTGAGAAAAAAAATCAAGTACATTACACAAACAAGGTGCTACAGCCTAATCCACTGCTAACCTGATTTATGCTCCGAGGGAGCGGGCTACACTGAGACAGTTGGTGAAGTTGCTTTGAAAAGCAGTGATAAAGACCCTCTGTTGTCAAGGTGACGCAATCGCATCTCTCCCATCCCTTTCACGGCTCACGCCGTATATGCTGTGTGCACAACTGTGGTTGTGCATAACTGTTGCCGCTGGATGTGAGGTTGTCATCAGTAATGGATATTGGTTGGTTTTGACATTAGTTTTATGGGACCCACCTATAACAGTAGAAAAATGACTAATTCAAATTATTAGCAAAATGCTAGTAACCCAATGTAGCAACTTAACAAAAGGTTTTTCATTTAACGTTTTGACAGTGATGGATGATAAAATTGGAAATACACAAACTGACCTGACAGTGTTCTACAATCCAACACAGCATCTCTACAAAGCTCATCATTCTACTCATGTTTATCACTGAGCTCACAGCGTGTGCTGATGTTGTTCTGACAGGTGTTCCTAATATTCTGCTCCTCTCATGGTGTGGACAGAATATTGGAAACAGCTCTCAGTATAATGCAGCCCAGCAGCCTCTCTGACACTGTACTGGCTCACATTAGACTGTACAAATGGACCTAATGAAGTGGCCAGTGAGTGTACTGTATGTGTTACATATGCATGGTTTATAATTATTTTAAAAGCTATGATTAACTTTGACAAAAGTGTTAAGCTTGATGCTCTCTCCTGTCAGTTTGTTTCCCTCCCCTTCATCCTGTGTCATGGCTGCTATTCCCATTGGTTAAAGAGGCTCAGCAAACTCAGCCTGACCCAGGTGATGGTGTCTTGCGAGTGCTTGAGTGTGGCCATCAAAAAGAGGATGGGGCAGACTTTGTTCACACAGCTCATATGACCCCCGCAATCTATTTCTGTCAGTGAGAGCATTGAATATTCATCAGCGCTTGCCTTGCCAAGGATAGCGGCCCTGAGCAAACAGGACAATAAGGCATTTGGAATGGCTCTGTGATGATCGCACCACATATCTGTATGGTAATCAGAAATTAAACAGACACAGAGAGCGATGGAGCATGTCTACCTTCAGATGACTTTCTCCCAGCTGTTTGATCTCTGCGGGCCTCATACTTACTCTGACTTCTCTCTTCACTCAGATCATCTCAGCGCAGACATGATTTTGTTTGAAATGTGCTCCACAAAGACAAAGCTCTTGCCCCCCCTCCCCCCAGCTACATGCCAAGTGGGAAGGGGGGTGCATGATGTTTTGATGGGCGCAATTAACATGCTATTCAGTGCAGCCTCGGAAGTTCTGTTCGTGCTCTCTTGAGGCGAGACTGGAGAACTGAGCAGTGCGGCACTTTCAATAAATAACTTCCTCTAATGGGAGGCTGATTTGATTAGGTGCTGCTTACATCATGTAACTTCCAAAAAGTGGAAGTGAAAGGACTGGATTGAACTGCTGATAACAACACAGTCTTACCTCAAACTGTACGACAGTAGCTCTGGAGATTTCATCATATCAAATAACATCAAATTCAATTATTACATCACTTGTTCAGGAGCCACTTTGGAAACTGAGCTGCAGACTGTCTTCCTGGTGACATGTTTTCTGCCTGTCTTTCACAAGCTACAACACATCCCTGACAATGCCCCCCCCTCTTTTTTAAGATATTCTTGCTGCTGCTGTTTTCCCAGTTGGTCATTTACCTTATAAATCTGTCATCTCTGCTTTAACAGTGATACAAATTTAATGTGTGTTTGTGTGTGGTAGTTCCTGACAACCTTATTCTGTGTGTGCTTGATTACACACTTCTGTTACAAGTCACAACAAGCATGAAACTGTATTGCTAATTAACTGACGAGCCTCATCTCCTTGACATACACTCATCTGTCTGTCAGTGTGTGCAATGATATTTTTGTGATGTAAATTTTGATGGAATGTTGTAGTGAATTAACTAGTAGTTAATTCACTACAACATTCCATCAAAATTTACATCAACTACATTCAACATCATTTACATTCAGCTTTCCCATCTGTGTATTTGTTCTTTGAATCTCTCGTGTAGGGTTATTTGGGGTGGAGTTGAGGGTAGGTGATTTGCACTAAACCTGGAAAATCTTCCTCTTTTTCACAGCCTTAATTAATGAAAGCTGAAATACACAATTTTCTGCATATTGTTGGTTTTAAACTACAGCAGCATTCATAACAACTAGTAACTGAGTTGTAGTGGTTTTTGAAGTCTAATTCATTTCATTTTTACATTCACAGTTCATTCTTGCACGCAGAATAAAGACTGTGCAGGTGTCTTTTCTGAACTGGAGGGTTAAACTGAAAAAAAGAAATGGAGAAGCAAAAACTAACATTAGTTTGAAAAGTTGTGTCAAGAATGCAAAATGACAGCAGAACCCACAAAGTTGTGGTTACGTTAAATGTCCATTTTTTGTTTAACATTTAATTATGACCCAGTTATCCCTGCAGTAAACTAGTGACATAGTTAAATAAAATGAAAAAAAAATCATTCAATTTCATTCTATTTCAATTTCCTTTCTTTCTTCTCCATAATGTGACTTTTTCTGCAAACTGGCACAGTTATCCTCTGTAAATAATCTGTGCGGCAACACAAGTCTGCAGCGGACCTTCACTCCATGGAAATGAGCTAAGAGCTGTGAGGACACAGGCTTTGGTATAAAGTTGTGTTGGAATATTGTTGCTTGAGCAGTGACCTGTAAGGCAAACGAAAAACATCCAGTAACAGGTAATTTCCAACTATGTGTATAATCCAATAAAACAAAACGACAAAAATGACTGACAGAGGACACTGAGCGGAGGGCAGAGATGGAGAGAGATTGGGGAGACAGCGGGAGGTCGTGCTCATGCAGAGCTGCAGAACTGAGCCCTGACAATCATCAAACTCTGATCTCCAATCATCACATTTCATTGGGAGCAGGAACTTAATTTGATTGGTAGTAATACAGGAGCACTCCAGTCTGATTTTTCTTTTTCATACACTCTGAAATCAAAGCAGTATAGCAGGGAGGCACCGTGATTAATCTGCAAGATTTACCTCCCCGGCACTGCCCCTGCGGGGCTCATGGAGAGCGAGGGGTTGCCGTGGCATCGAAACAGTTGTAACATATGCAAGGGAAGTCATTAATGCATGTACGGGGTGGGAGTCTGACACAGGAAAGCACTGCCCTAATGCTGAGTAGATGCACTGCTGCAAGCCGAACAGCTTGTATTCCCTGGCAATCGTTGTCAGTGCTTTCTGTTATGATGGGTCCCTCGTGCGCTATTTCAACAAATCAATAATGTGTTGAATGTTTCCTTTAATCAAGTCAGAGAAAGATAATTTATCGGACCCAGGTCTGCTGGTAGGTTTCTCCAACATGATCTCTCATGATGTGGAGATTTCGGTCCATTTAGTGACTGAAAGAATGGCCCGCAAATCCACGGATATCACAGCTGGCAACTTCAGCTCACAGCACCACACCAGTGGCTAGCTGAATTTAGATGTGTATACGAGCATGTCTTCTGCATCTCACTCAGTTTCTTCATTCTTCTTTCTCTCTCACAGACACACTGGACCAAGCTGCTAATCTACTCTCCCATCAACCGATTATCAAATACTATTCACTGAACACCAATCACCGCGAATACTGGAAAAATCTCAATCTGCTGAAAAACAAAACAAGGAAAATAAAATCCCTGTCCATTGCATTTTTTATGGATATTCTTACACCTCATTAAAAGGTCACTTTCTTCTGATTGGCTGAACATGCAGAACCCCTGACGAGGGGCAGCAGTGCATCCAAGTGCTGAGCAACACTTCATTGTCTTATCAGTCTGGACGTTTTGATGTAAACTGTAAACCTGAGAAACTGGTAACTAAAACTAAGTGACAGACCAAAATTTAGTGCAAGCCCAAAATCCGACCCAGAAAATGAGAGCGAACAGCACCATCATCCAAAGCAAGAAGGATTACAGAATGTCATCTATGTTTGACCAATATTCCGCCCATTACCTCCGAGCTGTGGTGCTGCCATCCGCTCGGCCTGCTTTCAGACAGTTGAATCTGTGGAAAAGATGCAAGAGGGATTGAGGATTTAAAGAACCGTGCATTGTTTCTATCTTGGTATTCTGCCTGTTTGTCAGATTACTGACTCATTAATCCTGCACCATGGGCTCCTATTCTTTTTTCAGTTTTTATCTGTTTTATTCCTTGAATGCATTATGTTGAAAATGATGTTGTATCATATTTATGCTGCCTCGTGTTCACATCCGGCCAGTGCGTGTCATGGAATAGGGTTGTACAAGGTGTTGTCAGGTTTCTGATGGGGTTGCAGTGAACCTGAATCAGCGCGGTTTGTGTGTCTCTCAGCAGTAAAACCTCCACACCTCTCCTCTGGCTGTTTTGATTGTGACTGAGCTGCTGTGAGAGTTGTGAGCTGTGGCATCGCTTCAGGCGTTCCAGTTGAGGTTTCACTTTACCTTGCCAAGGCGGTAATGTACCACCAGCCTCCCTCCCTCTCTCTCCACGCCCCGCTGCAGACAGAGACACACTTGGTATTTTAGGCACACGCCCAACAGTTTAATTCCTCTCAGGCATTTTGAAGGTCTACTGCCTCAATCAATAGCCATCATTTAAATTAATCCCCTGCCTTTTTGATTCACTGAGGTTGGCTGGATTAGATACATTATGAGGGTTATCAAGATACATTCAGGGGCTCCCTTCTTAGCCTTTATTGAGGGCTTTTTTGTCTGCACTGTAATAGTTGATGTGCCATTATTTGAGGATGGTGCCTTAAAAGCCTCTCACATGAAATGCAAACTGTGCCTGTGGCCTTAATTACCTTGATAAAGTGAAACTAATGTTTATGTGGAGTCAGAGGGGTACAGTCAAAATGGAACATTTCCACAGTGATGGAAACAAACTGAGAGCACAGAGGTGGAGTTATTATTTGCCGCTGACTCTTCGTCTTCTTCATGTGTCTATTAAATATGTTGACAGTACATTATCACTCGGGAGCAGTACGGATGACATAGACGGGTTCACCTTTAGGTGCTCTCTTCAAATGAACTGCACATGGCTCACAATCATCACCTTAGTGACTGAAAGATGATTGGCTGGATGACTCTTCTTGCCTCTGAAATACTTCCTCACACCTAAAATCCCAATGAACAGTGTCATCCAGTTCCTCATTCTAGGTATATTTATCATCATGTCACTCACTGCAAAATCGGCTTGATCCTGCTTTTATCGTGGGTATTTTTCAGAACCTCATTTTTGTTTGTTGTCATTTCTTGTACTGCATGTAATGTTTTTTTTATAGATTTCAATAAAAGGAGATAACATGAATTTTAAATCAAATATTAATATTATTTTAAAATATTTATTTAATATTAATATTAAGTCAATTTAAGATTAGGCTGAGATTTGCCATCTAATTTTGCTAAGATCTAGACTTTGTGCGAATCCTCCCACCAAATAGCTCCTTTTGCTCACCTTAGCTCACTGTGGCTAAACTCAGCAGATTGTTACTGACTGTTTGTCTAATCATGCATACACATCACAAATAACCACATCCCTTACTGCACTGGGTTACATAACAGAGAAACAGCACATCATAATATCTTCATTGAGTATTGATTGAATCTAAATGACTTTCTCTCTGATTCTGCCCTGGAAAGGGTTCTCATTTAGTATCCCAGCAGTGATGAATGACACGTATGCAAACGGCACTGGAATGAAAGCGCGGAAGGGGAGGAAACGGGGTCGGGGGTCATTACTAAGAAGCAGATTTGAAAGGACATCAGGTCTCTGCAAACGTTCCAGGGAGAATCTCATTTTATCAGAAAGATGGAATGAGAGAGATGGTGAAATAGAGTTCAGGCCAGGTTAGGGGATAAGGGATGTGCTGAGATTTTCTATTGCTGAGGCCAGTCACTTGGCTTTACTGAAACTCTTGTCTCCGCCCTCCCAAACTTCACGGTCCTTCCTCCAAGCTGAGCAGCTGCACCTCATATCTGTCATTACTGCAACTGTGGACATGGAAGGAGCAAGTCTGCAGCAATCATTTTCTACAAAATCCTAAAATAGTAATTGCCATCTGTGACTGTGCTCTGTCATATTTTACCCTGGCAGGAACATTTCTGTCTCGCTGGGTAACCTAAACATTTCCCAGAGGTCTCCACAACCCCATAGTTTTCTTTATAATTAGACCTTACACAACAATGCAATTGACATGGTGGAATATGAAATGCTTCGGTTTATCACAAAGACAACTCCATTCCTCTTCTATCTATTTCTGTCACCTTGATAGAAAACAGAAACAGATAAAGAACACTCATCTAACAAACACACTAACCAATAAATATGGCAAAAGAATTCAGAACAAGGGAACTCATTCATAATAGACAAAATCCCTGCACAGTCAAACCAAAATCATGCCACAAAAATAAGCCTCATCTGGAGGAGGAAACAACATGAAAGGACTTTAAATATCAAGCACTCTGAGATCGCACACCTCCGGCATGCCTGAACATTTCCCCAGAACCAGAAGAGTATCTACATGATTAGATTTACTTTATTAATGCCACAATAGGGAAATTCACAATTAATGTTATTCTGTAAGAGAAGAGAGCATTATATTATAAGGGAGCACTTAAAAGAATTTAAGTGTACAGGCACACAGGGGGCACCCAGATTTGAACTAGGGACCTCTTGATCTGCAGTCAAATGCTCTACCACTGAGCTATACCCCCTTGCCCCTACACACCCTTGCCCATCAGTTTGCAATGTTTTCCCGGGAGCATTTTGATAATGCCCCCTAAACTTTCTTCTATCAATTTGTTTTGCCGTTCTAGCTACAGTGCAGAGAGACAGGAAACTTTTAGGGGGCAAAGTAGAGGGAAGACATGCAGCACTTGCTCTGACCAGCTGGGAGTCAGACGGGGGACCTGCTGCTCAGGAGCTGCAGCCCATGTGGTATGCTCCCTAACCATACTATCAGGTCACCCACTTTATTTCAAATCTTTATGTATTTGTGGAGATATGGCTCAAAACGTGAAATGTTGCCCCATCCCACAGTGGTGGAGAATCCTGGATGATCCAGATGTTGATCCATAACAAAACAAAATACAACAATAACCTGTTTGGCGGAGTCAGTGTGGAAAGCACTGCCAGCCTATTTTGAATACTATTCCCAAAATTCATGGTAATTGACCCAAATGGTCCAAATACCCAAACAGAGTGACCATGTATCATTAGACTCTGCACTAGCGACATGACACACCTGAAAGACTTATAATTAATACATACATATCAGTATATGTGTATGAAATATCCCACCTATTGCAGTAGCTAGTGAACAGTGCCCGATCGCAAACCACTTAGCAACAGTCACCATTCTTTTCAACACATGACAATAGGCATTAGCTATCTCTCTTCTCAGTGTCAGTGGACACAGTTGTGGGGATCTGTCCAAGACGTCCATGTGTTATGTGTCATTAGACAATTATTACGCTTGAGAGAAGGGGATGAACAGATTAACATCAAAACCGCTCCAGCAATCCCAACACCACGGGCGGTGTCACTGCCAGATACTCCTCTAATGAATTAGAAAATATGCAATTCTCCCTCTTATTTATCATGGCAGTCTGTCTTTATGCTGCAGAGAAGACAATGGACTGCTCACACAGCACTTCATCCCTGATGTGTGTGGAGGCAGTGGCAAGCAGACAGCCTCAATGAGCATCACATATCCTATCACATATAATATCCATCATGAAACATATCAGTATCACACATAACTGTCAGCCTGTCACTTGTCTTGGAGAGAGTGAGGGCCGGGACAAAAGGAAAATAAAGAGGAAAAAAACTCCTCTATCAATTGCTCAAGTTTTTGTTGTCATCTTAAATGTCCATTATCATGTGGTAAAAACTCAATCCTCAGAATAGGTAGTCACTAACTTTTCCCTCTGGTTTTCACTTCACTCTGCATGTCTGCCTCTGAAAGAACTACAACTGCACTGATCGGAGATGTAGTTGAACAAAAACCTACACATAAGTATATCCTGATCCATGTAATCTTTCTTTCACGTTATTTTCATAATGTGAAAAATAAATATAAAAAAGTCAAGTGCAAGTGGTTAAAAAGATCTGTGGGATTGCAAGAAATTTAATTTGACTGTGTAATTATCAAATTTACATCTGTAGTAATAAAGCCTACAGCAATGATAAACTACGTGATTAAGAGGCTTATTTTGTTTTTTTTCCTTTTAGTTGCCAAAAAAAATGTGTTTTAGTTTGCATGTGAGGTCCCTCAGGGTTCAGTTCTTGGCCCTTTCTGACTCTACATGTCCCATAGCTACAACATGCTGAGACAAAACATGTTATTGAAGCAAACCTCTGAAGACTGGAGGCAATTTCAGATACTTCAAAAATGCTGATGATCTGATACACATCCAACTATCAGACAATATCAGACAGCAGGTAGTCAGTTACAGTAGCTAAGGATGGATATGAATAGAACTAAACAGCAGGTTGACCTCACCCTAAATCTCATGGCTCTGTTGGGCAATTTGAACTTCTTGCAGATGGACAGCTTGATACAGACAAGTCTGACTCAATTTTGTTGGTTTCTTTTCTTAACACACTCAGTCTTTCACTGCGCAAAAGAACTGCTATACCACCAATGGTGATGACGGAGAGCTGAGGTTGTTGGGGCATTGCCAAAACTATGAGTAATGAAGCCTAGCAGTCCAGCATGTTCCAAACCAGAAGGGCTGCATCCTATAACTAAGTTTTTGTCCACACCAGGACTCACATCACTACACACACACACAAACAGACACACACACAGTGCAGGCTGATTACAGGGGTGAGCTGGATTCTATAGGGCTTTGTCAAGGTCAAAGGAAGTGACCACCTACTTTTAACAGCTGGGACAACAGGATTTGCTCCGTACAGTATTCCTCTTCACTGCGGGCCAAGAGGTTACTCTCCAGCCTGAAATGCTTGGAAACAGTGATGCAACAATGTTTAGTGAAATAAATTTTGCAAGAAAAATCCCAGTGTCATGGTGCTACCCATCCCCCGTGTTTCTCTGTGTCTCTCCACATTTTCCTCACCGCTACAAGCTCTAACCTTTCAGCTGGACCCTGCTCTCAAAGGTTATAAACAAATTATAATTCACCCCAAGAAATCTTATTAATTTTCCATTAACCATCCTGTCTTACTATTGATTTCAATTAAGAACCATAACTACGCTTAAACAGGGGGGGCCATACATCTCTCAGACAAGCTGAAAGAATAAAGAAAATAAGGCCCAGTTTGGTTGACGCAGGGGAACCTGGTGGCAAACAGCCATGCTGTTTCTCTTTACCAACAAGAGTGTACATTCATATTCATTCATATATATTGAATAAAGCTGAGCATCACACCATAGCAGATTATGGCAGACTAAAGGAAAAGAAGAGCGGATCAGGAATTCTCCATTCTGCTGGCCTACTCACTTGCTCTCAACAGCTCATAATATTACAATAAAATGACATGACTCCTAAACAGCTGATTCTCACCAGGCGTACTGCAAACAACCGACTTAAATCTGCAAATTAGCTTATATCAGACTGTGGGGATATACTGCATATATTCTTTTTCTCTTGTGATGTGCACATATTTATAGAATATAAATTTCTATATGGTCACTCTCACTGTACTGTGAGGATGGTGATGAAATTCAAGGGGGGAAGTTAACATCATGTTGCTGTACAAATGAAAGATTGCCCACAATACTATTGGAGTGCAAACATTTCCTCTAACTTTGATTAAATGACTGTCCCGTGTGCCGTGATGTGGGGCTGTAACGCCACCAAATGACCCTCCACACTGTAATCCATTAATCATTTCCAGCATAAATTATTCCTTTATATCTCTGTTTCAACAGTTAATCAATGCGTGAAGATACAGGGACAGAGTGGGACAACATTTTACCACTGATTTCCCTGCGCATGCATTTTCAGCTCACTACAAAGTGGTGGAGAGAGGCAGTCTATCTTAGGTGAAGTGTCATTATGGTCGCTGGCCATTTTTCATAATCCAGTGAAGCTCCAGAGATCAATACTTGTGTGTGGAGTAGATTTGTCTGTGTGTGGAGGGGGTGGAGGCTGTTAGTGGCCCTCTAATGCAATTTAATGCAAGCTGACCACAGTAATGATCAGGAGAAATGGAAGCCAAACATTCCCGCGAATCAGAGGCCTATTTTATCCACCTACGGTGAATTAAAGAGGAAAAGACACTTTAGTCCACTTCTATTGCTGTTGGTTTAAAACCATTTACAGCATTATACAGACTGAATCCTCCCCTTTGAGAAAGTGCATTTGTTAAGTTAAGGTACTACAGTGAAACCCTGTGGAATATCCTGGTTTTCTGCAATAATTGGTATAAATTGCGATCTCATCTTGACCTAAATCACGAAAATAGACCAACACAATGTGCTAATGAGGCATAAACAATTATAATATACATGCCCGTCAGACCTGCACAACATTCAAGAGGAATTTTGGACCATTCTTCTGACAGAACAGTCAGAACAGTCTTCAGTCAGGATGTCTGGTGTGAACGTTCTCTCACTCATTCCTCTGTAACTCTCTTGGGTTAATGTCTGGGCTCTGACTGGGTCACAAATGACACATAACTTGAAAAGACAAGTCAGATCGAACATTATATGCATGAAACTATTCATAGTTCCAACAGCGCTAAAATCCTCAGGTGGAACAGCGGGTGGTAACAGAGATTACACAGATTTCACAAGAACACAATTGCTTCTTGTACCTGATCCTAAAAGGCATAAGTATGTTTAATTTCACCATCTAAACCCGTAGCATTGTCTGAGAGGTGGAGTTCCATTTAAATTAACAGCAGCACTCTCTGTTTTATTCACCACAAACTTTCGTTTTCCCACTGATGAGTGCCCCCATTGCTCATTAGCAGTAAACAAAAATCCCAATGGTGAAAATGTCAGCAGTTTTGCAGTGAATTCGGTCTTGATGACAGCTATCGACTGATGGATCAACATCCTTCTTTCCAAAAGTCCCTCTGCTAGCATTTCTAAAAACAAAAGCCCCGCACTGGGAGTCAAGGAATGATGTCAGGAACTTCTCCACACGTTCCACTGTCCTGGGGCTTGTTCTTGATGACCTTCACAGGGCACTGTGTGTCACTCTGAGCATCCCTCACTGTCAGTTGGCTGGTGACTACATGTACATCCCTCCACACGGCCAGTTACATGTCACTCGACATATCTTCTGGGCTCATGACAGTAACAGCATTTGAAAGGAACTACTACTGAAAAAAAAAATCCACTCCAGATTTTTCGTGTTAAAATATGTAATCAGTAACTTACTCCAAATATCACTAAAGTAAATTAATGAGAGAATAAAAGGTGCATTATCTGTGTATGTCTGTGTATTTTTCAAACACACAAAAATAAAATCCACTTTTCCATTGCAAACAGGAAATTCAGTTTTATTTTAAAAATAATATAAAGAAATAACTTCCGGGATTCTGAATTTTAAAAAGACAAAAAAATAAATCCAAAGAAAGAAAAGAAAATGAAATCGGTAAGATAATTAGGCACAGACCTCACCACCTGAAATATGTGTCAGGTATTAAAATGGCCCAAATGATGTCAACATCAACTGTGACATGAAGTGCTCAGGTTTTTCGCTTTAATTACAGGTGAGCAAAAAACTGATTCCAGTTAACCTTAGTTGTGTAACCTTTCATGACAGAAATCTTGCTATTATCACTCAAAACATGATTTCGCCCCTCTAAACCTACCCAGGAAAATAATGCGGAGGATAAACAACAATAGTAGACATACTAAACACATAAACAACAAGACAAGATAAGATATCATCTGAGATATTACGCAGTATGACTGCTTGATACAGATAAAAACATCTGTTACCATATTAGCTATATGTAAATAGGATGAGTCAGGTTTACAACTAGTTTTCAGTAGTAGATATACATAGTTTCCAGAAGTACTTCTACATAGTTTTCAGCAGTACTACTACAGGACAGTAGTTGCAGTAGCAGCAGTAGCCTGCTGACATGGTAACAAGCGAGCAAAGATTAACTTTAGCCTCTTTGGGAAGATTAGCCTCCTTACCTTCAGATGTTTCTTGAAGTTGGAGCGTGCACTTAACGTCCTTATCTTCCAGTATATTGTCACTCACATTTAGGTTTCACGTGTTAGTTTTTTGTGGCGTTGACTCATAAAATGTTGCACTATATCCACACCGCACATGCATCTGCTGCATGGTGGTAAATTAAGTTTAAAATGTAACCCTGTTAAGTAGTCAGTATACCAGTAATCTGAGTACATCTTTTTCTGTACTGTAAAAGAGTACAGTTACCTTATTCGTATCGTAATTACGTAACGCCAGTACACAATCCGTTACTCCCCAAGTCTGATTTGCATACACATAACATACAGTTATTTTTTTTGCAGAGGACCGGGAAATAAACTTACTGTATTTACATCTAACACATTTCACCATGTGTCCTGCTAAATGTCAGTTATGATTGCGACTTTGACATTAAAGTGAGTAGTATTGAAAAGGGAGGAGCTAGTAATTGCAATAACTGACAATATTAATCTTGCATAACTGTTCAGTATTAACTGGAAGTGATGTACACAAGTTATTGTCAGTTAAATTGCTATTTTGGAATATCATTACCAATAAACCTCTCAAAGCGCAAGTCAAATGTTTGTACGTGTAAATTTTACATCTTTGTAAATCCTGTATCTTAATTTATGTCTTGTGTTTCCAGTGAAATGAATAAAATAACTGTGCTGATTATGAAATAAGTGTCACATAATGTGGAATTAAATTTGTGTTCCTATATGAAAAAAATTTGAATTGTTTTGTTCTCAGTTTTTCAGAACTGTCTCAATAATACAGCGAGCTTTATGTTCCTTCCTCAGCAGTCAGCTCACTTGTTTCCACTGCATTTTATGGTTGTGAAGAACTGGAGTGGAACACAGATCATTCATTACCAACAACCAAACTCCACGAGCGGCAGCAGATGGACACACCTGGCTCCTGTACCATGTCACTACAATTGTGCAAAATTGTGCAAAATTAGCGCAGACAGAGAGTAAATCCTTTCAGCTGTCCTATATGTACGGATTATATTACCTCTTTAAATCTTTAAAGCATCAATTACTGCATAAACCCATCATATCATTGATGCATCTCAACCTAAATTCAGTGTTTTTACTACGATGTGTGTGCGAAGCTGGAAGAATCTTCTCTTACAGCCTGTCTGACTGCTCATCTTTTTCCCCATCTAAGCCTTTTTTTGTGAGCACAGTATTTCTATTACAGTTAGGAAGTTTGCCCTACCATGTAAATAAGACCCAAGATGTAACCAACCAGAATTATCTATTCAGAGTTGGCTTACAAACAATCAAAAGATATGGTTGTTTTATGAAGGTACCACATTTTGGCAGTCCTCTCTGCATCTTTTGTTCCTACCTCTTTGTTTATATACCAAGACATACTGGAAAGATCTGATATCTGATACACAAGGAAGAAACATGGAGATGTGGCCATTGGTAAGATTAATGCAGAACACAGATTATATAGAATAAAGAATTTGGAGTAATAGGATCCTTATTGTCCCAGAGGCACTTCAACCAAGGAAGGCCAGTATTCTGTCTCACAACTTGTTCATCATTTATCATCTTACTGTAGTTTTGAAGATGGATTTTCAGCTCTAATCAAAAAGGATAAAAAGAGAAAGAGGGTCTTTTTAGATGACAAAATGAGGAGTCAAGGGCTTTAGATCAACAGAACTCATTATTTGCAAACTTTATACAAAGCTAGAGATAAGACACCCAGAGCTGCACTGTATGAGGAATAACAATTATTAACAATAATGTTTGGTTTTGATAAAAAGATTCACTCACACCTACTACTGGTATCTACCCATGAAAACTCTCGGGAACCTGTATAGTTCAAATTTAATACGAAAGAATACAAACACTTGTTGAAACAGATCGTACTGTATTCCTCCTTGATTAGTTTATGAAGCTATCACCACAAGGATCTATTTCTGAGCCAACTAAACAAGCTAGCTATGCACTTTGAGTTAAGATTTTTTTTTAAAAAATATATATAAATAGATACTTTTAGTGGTGAGGAAAATGTGTTGGGTTTTTTTTTTGGGGGGTGTACATTCTGGTGAGCTGACCCTTTAGAATATCTGAAAACAGCCATTACAATTATGACCAACTTTAAAAAATAGTATAAAATATGATTTACTTTTTATCCCCCAGAGATGTGACGTCCTTGTCCTAAAAATCACTGATTAAATCTTACTACAGACAGCACTGGTGACATAATGATAAAAGAACATAATTGCAACATAAGAACATCAACAATGAAGTGAACAAGAAGAGAAATATGGTATCCTCCGACAACGAAGAGTTGGTTTTTAGTTTGCCACTCTATGGGTGTGAAACAATTTCATAAAAGAAGATCACAAGATATCCTAGTTACTAACACCTCACTGTAAACCTCTCCCCTTGCAACTCCTGAAGAGATACTCCTTGGAAGACTTGCTGATGGCATTTTTTTTTGGACTGTTTATGGACCACCCCCTCAAAACTGCAGGACATGCCAATACTACGTTTAATATTATCATATAGTTTGTCGATCAGTCAACATTGATGAATTTGTCTTTTTTTTCTTTTCAACTGTAACATGTCCGTCTCTCTTGGCTAGATTCTTTGATAACCAAATGTGAGGGACTCTCATCACAATATTTGTGTCCCTCAAGTTTCTGTAAAAACTGAAACTACTGCTAAAGGCCAACATCCCCATTGTACCAGAACTGTGTGTACATGCTCATGAATGCCACTTTGACAGCTTCATACAGTATAATGTTTCTAAGGAATGACAGATTTGAAGCTTTGACTTCCATCACGTTGCTGGTCACTCACCAAGGCACAACCTAATGTACCACATCAGTTTCGGATTCAGCCTATTGGTAGATTTAGTGTATTGTTTGACTGCTATTGCAGGCAGCCATAAATGTGTGTCCACAGCTGCCCCTGGCTCAGCAGTGAGGATGTGTACGTGTGTATGTGAGGAGCTTGTACCATTCATCCTCAAAGGACCCTTTGCACTACAGACCTCTGCTACAGTCATACTGAACTCTCCTCCATGGATACTTTCTAACAGTTTGAGAGAGTGGTCTTTCTGGGACAGATCAAGAGCATAAGTTCACTTTTGCAGGTATGTTTTTAATTAAATGCACGGTGACAAAAATAAATAATCAAGAGGTTTCCGAGAAAACAACCATTCAATTGAATGTACAGTATATACAGTACACCTTTAGTGCAATATATATAGAGATAGATATATACTGCATATATGTATACTGTTTAACTATAACATTATTTTTGCTGAACAAAATGGGTTCTTAATTCTTAATGGGTTAAACATACAATGGATGTTGTGCTTTTTTGCTGCTCACTCCCGTCAGTAACACCCACCATCAAACACAGCGACTAAGAATATGACCCAAAAGCTGTGACAAATAACTCATGTAATCTTGAACAGTAATTAAAAGCACATTTACTTTCTGTGAATGTTTTATGACTGTGACCATTAAATCTTCCTCATGAAGATACAAAGAAATTCCACTTTTGAATACATCCTGTCACGACAGCAGGAATCTAATAATCTGCATCTCTGTTCAGTGCAGTCACAGTTAAGCAAATGTGTCCTATTACTATTATGACTTAATTAGAAAGAGAAAGTGTGGTGGACTGTATGCTTTCCAGAAAGATATGCCCTCTAGTGGTGATTGTGGCTGATTTGTCCCTGTCTCTTTTCTCCTTGTCTCATGAAGAAGTTGACGAGCAGGTGTCAGTACTCCTGTGATGTAATGCAGCAGCGATGTGGTTTCTGTATCTGTCATGATCACTGTATACAATAATTCAAAATCTTTTGCTATTATTGAAAATCAAACCCATCCTTAATACTTACATATATATGACTCCTCATTGTACATGTCTGTGTGCACAGAACTCAAACAAATAACTTAACTGAATTCAATGTTGATATACAAAAGATATCATCCAGCCAGTTGTATAAATTACTTTTCTTGAAGACACAGGGGTTTAAAATAATATTCACACTGTACAGTGTCCAGTAAATCATAGGTAGTAGTCAGTAAAAATACTCCTGATGCTGTCCAAAAACATCATGTGTGACCCAAGCCTGCATCTTGAACATTGTTTTTGCAGTACACTGTGCTGTTGTTTCCCAGAGGGCAGTCTCGGAAGCCGATGCCCCCATTAGCAGTGTAAAAAGGCTGTATGCGGAAATCTCCCTTGAGGAGCTGCTCATTGTTGAGCGAGACGATCTGGAAGCTGGTCTCAGTCATTTCCAAGATGGAATTATCTTTCTTGGTGCCTGCCTCGCAGTAGTCATCTTTTCTCCGACCCCGGTTGTATTTCCACTTGGTGGAGGACTTGGCGTGGCTCTTCTTGTGCATGTGCCAGCAGAAAATGCTGAGAAGAACAACAAGCACCACAATCACAGCCCCACCGATCAGCCCGGCCAGCAAAAGGGGTGAGCCGGGTTCTTGCTGTGTGGCCTGTTCAGGCCCAGATGGTCTTTTGTTGCTGTCCGGGCTGAGAAACGCGGGTGTGGTCACAGCCTCAGTGCACACGGTATCATCTTTGGGCCGGTAATTATTGAACGCATCCAAGGGAATGACACAGATCCGATACGTGGACTTTGGCTCAAGATTAGCCAGTCGGATACCCCGGTGATCCCCACCCACTATCCTCTCCCTGACGGTGTCCCCTGTCAGACTGGGGTCCATCCTGGCCCAGGTCACCTTGTAGGCAGTGACTGGAAAGGCAGCCACCCAGGTGACATGGATAGCTGAGCCATTCAGAATGGCAAACGTGACCTGCACAGTCTCCCTCCTAGGATCAAGAGGTTGCTTAGTCCTCAACACCCCCTCTCTGGTTGTGTAGATAGGATAGGAGGGTAACGTGGAGGGGGGTTGCCTTGTGGAGGCAGAAACATACTGAGTGACTAATGGGGAGTCTGTAGAGGATGACATGGATGGGATCAGATCTGAGTTGGCTGGTGAGCTGGACAGGGGTGCTGTCATCGTGCTCTGCGGGCAGTGGACCAGCTCAGCACTCAGCTCCCTGATCACCATGCCCCGGAACTTTTCAGGTTTATGGCACATGAAGCCGCGCACATTGAGTGATGCTGGCAGAGATCTGAGCCACGACACCACCCATTTAATACTACAGTCACACAGCCAAAGGTTGTTTCGAACAGTGAGCTGTCTGAGGCTGACCAGGCCATCAAAGACTCCCTGTGTCAAGGACTGCACCTGGTTGTTTGAAATATCCAGCCTCTCTAGCTTGTTCAGCCCTGCAAAGGCTGTAACGGGGAGCCAGTTTATCTGGTTTTCCTGAAAGTTTAACTTGACGAGCACCTCCCCTGGGAGGAATGGTGGAGGGTATGTGAGTGAGTTGCGAGCAAGAGACAGTTCCCTCAGAGTGACCAGGTCCTGAAATGTCCCTGGTGCAATCCCGTCATCTGTCAACAGGTTTCCATCCAACAGGAGGCGCTCTAGCCGAGTGACATTCCTAAACGCTTCCTCTGCGATAACCGCAATCCGATTCTCGTCCAATCGCAGCTCTTTTAGATCATCTGGAAGACCAATAGGCACGCTGCTGAGGTGGTTTTTGGTGAGGAAGAGCATCTTCAGGCTCACTGCCTCACGGAAGGCCCCTTCCTCCACCCCTACTGTAGAAATAGAATTATCATCCAAATGCAGTTCCTCCAGCCAAAGAAGCTGAGCCAGAGCTGCTCGAGAGATAGTCTGAATGTTGTTCTCCTGGAGATGGAGAACCCTCACATTTTTGGGCAGGTTAATGGGGAATTCATCAAGCTGGTTGCCATAGAGATACACAGTTTCCACAGAAGCCACGTGATGGAGCTCCAAGGGAAACCCAGCGTTATTGATTTGGTTGTTGTGGAGGTAGAGGGTCTTGTAACCCTCACCGATTCCCAGAGGCACTGAGGTCAGGCTCCGCTCATTGCAGTAAATAAATGTGCGATCACAGCGGCACTCTTCAGGACAGTTGGAGGCCCGAGAGAACTGGAGGTGAAGGCCTAAAAGTATTGGTATCCATGGCCTTAGGAAGGTGGCCCAATCCTTACTCCATAAACGCCACTGTATCTCCATTTCAATTCAAACAGATCCAAAAAATACAGAAACCAAATCAGAGACAAAAATTATACATATGTAAAAAGAAAAAATGGGGACTATAAAATTCCGACAAAGCAGTCATTACATTTTGGCCGTTGGCTCAATAACACCACTATGTCCAGCCTGGTGCTGAAGAAGGTCTTGAGTAATCCCTTGGTAATTAGTTGTCCCAAGCTTTCCAACACGAGAGCAATGGTCTCATTATTAAAAAATACGATTCCTTCACCAGCCACTCTCCAACATTGAGCTGGGGCACATGGGCAAAGTTCACCATATTTTCACACTCTCTCCGGTTTTATCACCGAGCAGAGAGCTTTTCACAGGCCTCAACACTGACAGAGCCATGTACAACACACTAGAGAGTCATCACTGGACGTCCTCTTCCTCGCTTCCTTTCCCTTTCACGTCACACACTGCTGGTTCCAGAGCGATAAAGCTTGTCTCAGACTTGACATTTGGATCCAGAAACCTAAAATAAAAAATAATGGGAAAATCAGCCTTTTTTCCCTTCAAAATGCATGTTTTTTTACTAAAGACCAAAGGATTTTTATTCTCCTTTCTATCCAACAAGTGCAAAGTGAGGCACTGTAAATTGGGAGAGCAGAGAAGTGTCAATACAAATGACTTACAGATCTCGGACATATTCCTCAGACACACAGCTAGAGGGAAAGGATATTTGAAAATATACCAAGGGCAAAGTTGTGGTAAAATGGTGGGAAAAAATCTATGTGTAGATGACACCTAAACTAAAATGAAAACATATGCTGAGCAGAGTCAAACACTTTTTCTCCCCCTCTCAAGCTGATAACCACGAATGTTAACAAACTGAAAAAAGAACACTAAAAAAACCTGCCAAATTCAAAGGATTTTGTGACCAATGAGGTGTGAAGCAAACTGCCGAAGGAGATGACCCGTTCGTGGATGAGCACCATGAAAGTGATACCTAGCAGCCCTGACGCATGTAGTGTCCCTGCCCCACAGAACTAGGAAAGAATTATTCTCAAAGGGAATTATCAAGAAGTTAAAGAAGGGTTGCAAGGTAGATATTAGATAACAAATACTTGCTCTTAACAATTGTTGTTTTACACTTTGTATTCCTCTCTACCCTTGATTCATGAAGTTTAACTGTGCTGGTGGAAAGGAGGCGTGCTAGATGGTGATGAAGGCAGCCTGTCAGCAGAGATAAGATGAGACAAATTCCTCGACTGGGACAAAAGTAAGATTGATGTGGGCCTCTTGAAATGAGGAAGGTGCTACTATGAGAACAATGCCATAAGATTTATATTAAACAGATGGATTTTGTCTGGAGAACTTCTGTGAGTTGAAACACAAACAAAAGCCTCATTATTCAGCCTTACAGAATTCAAGATAAATATCAATAAAACTGTACTGCTGCACTCAATACAGCCCTGCAAAGGAAGTGATGATAATGTATTATTAGTGGTTGTTAGCTGGGTGCTAGTGATGATTAATAAAATGGTACCAGGCAGCAGCAGCAGCAGCCAATTGACAGATTGCATTGATTTGTGGCCAAGGCAGTTCAATAGTTATGTAATGTTCCTTGGGGGTGGAGTGGTGGGGGTAAACAAGACATCAAACTGAGTCCAATTACGGTGACCCGATGGTGGTGAGGGCTTTCATCAGCAGGGTCTTGGGCATTGGTAAAAAAAAAAAAAAAAAAAAAAAAGTAGCCTACATTCATACATATGTACGTATTGATACATAAAAAGCTTTGTCCCAGTTTGGAGAATTAACTGGTAGTTGTTGTTTTTTGTGTCATTTCAATTAGCCTCTTTTTGTTTTTTTCCAGTTAATATAAATTAAATATAAATATATTAAAATAAGTGTATAAAATGTAACTCATAACATTATAACAATAGAGTGAATACAACAATTGATGCACTTTTAACGACTATTCGGGTTGGAACTGTTATTTTTGAAAGGCGTAAGTTTATCCTGTAAAAGAAATCCCAGAACATTAAACATCTCTGCAAACACGATGTTTAAAATGACATCTTCGGTGTAAAATGCGGTAGCCCATTAACTTGGAGTCTTCCTCACCTGCAGGAAAGCACATCCAGACGTCGATGCTCGTCTCTCCGCAGAGGGGCACGCTCACACCGAGCACAAAGTCCGCATCCTCCCCGCTGGGTCCGCTCTTCGCTCCCGCCCCGGTCGCGGCTTCGGGCTGATCTCACTCCTTTTGCCGTAGGTAGAAAAGTGAGGCATCATGCCAAATGCACGACGTTCTGACTAAAAGAAGCACCCGGGCACGGCTGGAAGTTCGGGTCACTGGCGGTCTGTCCGTCTCTCCAAACGTCATGAGAGTTCCCCCCGGCCGGGTCGCTCCGGCAGCAACCCGTGAGGTTCCCCGCTGCCTGCAAAAGGACGAGAAATGGACATGAAGCAGAGAGGAGAGGAGAGGAGAGGAGAGTTACACACTCCAAGCCTGACCCTGCACCATGGTGGAACCCGGGATAAGAAGTCCACAGGCTGGGTAGGTAAACTGCTTCAGAGACAGCCTGGTACCTCCTGTCGACCCGAGACACTCACTCTGTGTTAACACACGCTCTCTCTCTCTCTCTCTCTCTCTCTCTCTCTCTCTCTCTCTCTCTCTCTCTCTCTTTCTCCACCCATACATCCAGTTTTCTCCCTCTCTTTTCTCACAGCCACAGACGTTTCTGTTTAGGTGTAAAACTCAGATTATAAAACACTCCATTTTTGCCAAACCTTTTGACCAATCGAAACAAAAACTGGCCTTAACTCGCTGTTTCATAATAACACATGGAGTTTTAAAAAAAGAAAAATAGAGATTCATAATCAGCTGTAAGAAGGGTTGTGTTAACAGGGGACAGTCCCCGTCTCTCTTTTCATATCCACAGGCTTGTGTACTTAAAACTTACAGCATGAATTCATAAAAGCCACAGTATGATGATGAGAAGACAGCAGGGCTGGTTTAACCCCTCTAGGGGGCTCCAGTGCCAAAATGAGCTGTGGGCCCCAACTGAGCCCTGATGCCTTTTTCCAACCAACTTTGCCAACTGAACCACAATTCCTGCACAGAAACATGCGACCCAGGTAGTTTTCCTTTTTAAAAGATTTTGTGATTAAATACAAGTTTCTTTTAGACTCTGCATGTAGTTACAGTAGATCTACTTAAATATTAAGGCTGGTAAAATTACATTGTGGCCCAAGGCCCTTGTGAGATGGTTATTCTATAGCACTGTGTATGTGACTGCACACATTTTTTTAGAAATGAGTATGACTTTTGTGACTGTTCCTTCATGTGTTAATAAACTTTCAACACTCTTTTTTTATTTTACAATTGCAAACTGTCAAGGGAATTTAAGTGACTTAGACAAAGAAATGATGGATCATTACAAATTATTGAGGAATAATTTTTCCCTAAATCTCTTTATTTTATCTCTCACTTTCTTTTTGGTGTTTTGTTCAATGTTTTACAAAATTGTTTTAATTATTTTTTCGGGTTGTTTTGGATGTGTGGGATGTACATGTTGTATCTTAAAAATGAGCAGCATTAGCAACACTGTGCATTTGTCCTCCCAATGCTATCTGCTGTAAGATTGTGACTTTAGACTTTGAGTCATCAATAAGCAGGTTGTGCATGGTATGTTCATTTCACCAAGTTCATTTTCTGGGATTATCATGTTATGCTTTACTTTTTGTTTTAGAAATGGAAAAGTAAGCCTTTTTCTGTGCCTAAAATATTCCACAATAAGCACAATGAAATGTCTCATTTTGAGGTTTCTTTTTAAGCATGTGAATCAGATTTTCTCCTCAGGAAAAATAGAATAAACACAAATATCTCATTTGCTATTTCTCTCTGACTGAAATCTTAAGCTCTTAATGCTCTCATTTCACATTCTGATCTCACTGTGTGTCACCCACTCTTGCAGCAGATGAGACATCTCACCAACTTGTCCAAATACTTTTTGGTTTTGTGCTCATTGTACATTACCCATGGAAAAGATACATGTTTGCACTTTGAGGCAGCTTATTCCCTTTAATGAAGGGCTTCTGTTTGTAGGCGGATCCATTGTGCCAAAGACAGACTCAAACATCCAGCAGGATGATGAAACAAAACTGAATCGCCTGAACGGTTTCTACACAATATTGTTTCATACAAAAGAATAAATTATTTAACATTAAGCTCATTGCTGCAAAGGTCTTATGAGACTTTTCCATCATCAGACATCAAACATCACATATAGACATACTGCTGCACTGATAAAGTTGTACTCTAAACCAAGCTGAATCCTTCTCATAAAGCATCAGTGTATAATGCTATAACATAGTGCTATTCAAAATGACTGCTAACCTTCAACCATTCTCCGTGGCATGCACATAGACATACTCATTCTGTGGTGTATTTATACCCTCTATTCACAGCTCTCTGGGTTTTTAGTGCTTGCTGCCAAACATCACATCTGCTGCTGCCTCTTGCTGCTCCAATCTATTCAATTAAAATTCAGACTAAATCTGTCTGCAGTTTATGGTAGTGTATGTGGAGTCCGTGGCTAGCATGACGATGTTGGTTTAGCACCGCTGGCATGTGCTGTGTAACTGTAATCCGGTGTGTGCGTGTGAGCCACCTGGACAGCTGCTCAGAGGGTTTAGTGCAGGGGATGGGGGTAATGGATTACCTGGGTATGTGACCAGATAACAGGAATCTGTTTACAAAACAGAAAAAAAGAGCAGAGGAAATCCACTGGTTTGGTTATAATTGGCTAAAACAAACACTCTCTCTTTTAAAAATAAGGAAATGGCAGTGGTTATCTCCAAATCCCCAAATGTTACCAAAGACCACTCTTGATGTTAGGTAACAGGTAATGGAAACAGTTGAAGAGTTACTTTCTACTCTACTCTACTCATGTACTATGTGTTTTGGCTGTATGGGAAAACCAAAAGTGGCATAAGTGTCTGAGGCATCAGTGCAAGATTTTTCAATGGGGCTTTTCAATACTAGCCTTGAGAATATGCTTTATAAATCAGCCATTTTGAAGTTGTTCCATATAAGCCATTTTTCAGGGGCTTTCATTATGAGGATGCAGGAGTATGGGAAGACAGTAAAATGAATCAACTCTATCAACATCGAATTTGTTACACAACCTTGCAGGACTGAGATACACAATTTTATTATAAATGGGTGAGATCGGTCCAAGAACATGGTTGCCATCAATCAAAAAATGTTGCCAAGGGCAGGGCTTAGCACAAAACTGACCATAACTCAGTAATGAATTGTCCAGTCACCATGAAGCTAGGTAGATGTTTTCAGTCTGTGTGTGTTTGAGAATAGGCCTGCCAAAGCATTCTGAGCATAACCCAGGGAACGCACCCTGGATATTTACTCTATGTTTTTTTTAACAAAATCTTTGTGATATTATGGCTCAGAAATATTGTTCAAATGTTGTTGGAATATGTAAAACCATTAGAAACTGATATGTGTGATATGAGAGAGTCTTGTTTTGTTTTTTACAAAAATCAGTATCACAGTACTGTGAACTTTCAAAATTTCATTTTACACATGTATTACATTTTTTACATTTATTTACTGTTTTATTCTTATATTCACCTGCTTATGTTAACCTAAGACCATTCAGTCAGGGGTGGATTGTCGGGACCTAACTCCATTTCAAGCACCAAAACAATATGTTTGCATGAATAAAGGTATGTTTTCACAAGCGTTTGAAAAAATTTCCAAGAACATGGCTGTATTCAATCAAAGACAATGCAAAGGGTGAGGCTTAGATGGAAATTGGTGATAATGCAAGTTATCATAAAGTAATCATGATTAAACTGAGTGGAGACATCTGGCACTGTGTCCTGAACATACACACACATATGCTTAATCCTAAAACCATTTGTGAAAATAACAAGAAATCAAATCTACTACACAACCTGGATCATTTGTAGCTGGAACAGGGCAAAAAAAACCAAATGCATACTGAAGCTGAGTCTAAAAATATATACATAATAGTCATAATTATGAATTATATGATATAAATATCTATGGATTGCATAAAACACACATATTATATTAAGGACACAGTGTTATAAAAATACGGACCACATGATAAAGTATAACAAATTGATATGCTGTCGTGAACCACAATATTCTACCTCCAAAAGGTTATTTTTTGTGAAACCTTTAATAAGCTTCAGGGACACTTTAGGAAACATTCCCTCAAGGTTACGTGTTTGCTGGGGCTACAGTGCAGAAAACACACAAAATGTTCTGTTGCCAGGCAGTGCAGTGCTTCTTGCCATTTTCCTACAAACAGTGAGTCACATCAATTAGTGATGTGGTGTTGTGATCACCTGCCTGGATGTTACACTGCGGGTCTTCTTTTTACCGACTTTGTTACTGTACCGTAAGCAAATGTTCCACCCCAGCCAGCTGCTTTTTATGAGCCAGCAGGGTGTTATCATTGTGCATGGAATGTTTGCAATAATCCAAACACCACCACAGTATCTTGGGCTTTTAGATATGTCAGGAAAACCCTGCTTTGTGCGAAATTCTTGGCATACATTCCAGTCTTGTGTCAAAATAAAATACTCATGTTGTGTCTGAGAGCTTTGAGTCTCATTCGTGCATCACACAACTGTGAACCTGCGGGTCATGCAGAGCTCTTGGCTATTTCTGCCGCCTGTTTCGAATGGTGATTCGTAAAACCTGAGCGCTTTGTTGGATCCCCATACAAGGATATGACTTTAATAGCCGTACACCCTGAAAACATTTCGCTGACCCTGATACATTTTTCATCCTGGCATCCGTGTACATAATTTGCCTATCATGCGCTGTCGCAGACATCCATAGGAGCCTGCATTCCCGTGCCGTGCCTCAACCTCTGAGCATGCAGCGCTGCCGCCTTTCCTCTGCATCTTTTACTATTAATAGAGGAGCAGATTGCAGACAGCACTGGAGAAAACAACAAAGAGGTTTTTGTCAGGACTTGGGGGGGTGACAGGCAGTTCAATCAGTGTCGGGTTTCTTTAATGAGGGTAAGGCTCAGTCAGGGGTGGATTGTCAGGCAAGGAAAAAAAGCCGTCGACCTTCCATCTGTTTGGGTAATTTTTTCAGGGAGGGCATGGAGGGAGTCAAGGCAGTGCCCTGAGAAAACCACTCCACATTTTCTGTCACTACAGGCTAAAAGTATTTCAATTAGTATTTTTTAGACACTGACCTACTGATGAACAGGTTATGACAACAAAACTGAAAAATATAGGAGTAAACATTCAATTAAGCAGATCAGAAATCCCTTCAAACAGATTTTCTGGATCTCTGCAACTTCACCTGGGCTTCCTTGAATACTTGAATGAGATACAGAAATATCTCATGTTTGAATTTGCATCATTTTGTGAATCTCTCTTTGTGTCCTCATAGCCTGTTTTGTTGACAATGTGAAACAAATTGAATTCATTTTCACTCTGTATTTTAAGCTGCAGCACACCGCAAAATGCATCAAACAACTGAGCTGAATACTTTATGAAGGGAGAGTGCCTGAGTGTGTTTGTGTGTGTAAAACTCATGTTGTGGGATCTTCTGCAGGTATGTGTTTTCTTTTGTATGATGTTATAGTTTTGCTGAGTCCCTCTACTCAATGTACAGCTACTGCTTTTGAGATCTATTGTTAGAATTTAGGTTAAAAGTTTCCCTGTGAATGTTAATAGCTCTCATCTAGTACTGTGTAGATTCAGACATACTGAAATATCTTGAGTGAAATCTGCTTACACTGTTGTTTTTGTATAGCTGAGTGAAGTGCAGAAGTGCAGGGAAAGGCCTGAAGGCAATTAATGGGTTTTATATTGTCTTCTGCAGACAAAAACTGCTGGAAAACAGTCCCCTGAACTCTTTCTATGCCCAGCCAACATCAACTACACGAGGATACACAAAATAAACTTCTTTTAACCTCATCTCATTATAGGGTAAGGTTTTGTCCAAATTGCACTAGAACGAGGGCCAGGGGGTCACGAAAACCCAAATAGTCTCGGGTCTTATAAATACCCATTTATAATTCATAGCAATCTGAGCAGAACTTTGTTTCTCTGGCACAAAATGTCCCTTTTCTTTCAGGGAATCTGAAGAAGAGTGGTTTCAGGGTGGTACTTTGCACAGATTGCAGCTTACCTTTACCATCCACCTCATCAGCAGCTCCCAACGTGTGCCTGTCTTGTTTCCCATCTCCAATGCGCACCGGGCTTCACGGCTTCTACGCCAAGTAGGCCAGTGACTGATGCTAATGCAACGTGTATTAATGAGGTAGGATCACTTTCTGCTCCAATTATTTACCAGTGGGTTGGACCCAGTGAGATAATTCTTTGTCGGGTGGCGCTGGGCCAAGTAACAAGATTAATGGATGCTGGACTCCCTCAGATGAATTACATATGGTTTGTATCAGGTAGTTCCTCTGTGACAGGCAGTCTGGGCATGCAGGAAAAAGGATGATCCAAGAGGGCAGCATGTCAGTCAACATCATTGTTAAGTTTTGTCTATTAGTAATCACATAAATTTTATTATTTCAACCGACTGAATGCTTCACTTTATTTAGTTAAGAATTGGAGGATATCTCTGTCCTGTACCATTTAATTACAAAATAATGTACTATCGCTCCAATTTTTTATAGCCTACCTGGGCTGTAAAATTTACAGTTATCAATAAGGACTGACATTGCTATTCAGTATTATCATTGATGGATATAATGTTTATCATGCTGATAGACTGATGGTGGTGGTTTTGCAATTTACACAGGATTGTTATGGGAGGACCGACTCCTGGAAACATGATGATATTCTAAAAACTCTTGATAAATCTAGAAATGTTATCTTTTAGAAGACAGCAGTGTTTGCATATTACTTAAACAAGAAATTTTCATATTTTCTTTCGGTATTTTGCTTTATTAGATAAATTCAGAAAAGATATGGTAAGGGAAAGACAGAGGGTACATGAGCATGGCTCTCCACAGAAGGGCAAAGCTGAAGCTAGAGGTGGGTGGAATCTCTGGACAGGTTTTCTTGAATTAAACTAGAATCGTCATTTTACAACTTTCCTCAGTGGACATAGAGAAGTCACTGAAATGATTCCTGTATTTGTCTGTGTCCTGCCTGAATGTCTGAGACTGTATAGCTCTAAAGAAGAAATTGAAACCTCCATCAGTTTTTTTCCAGGAGGCACAGAGGTGAAATAAACTAAGTTCATATAACAACTTGAAGAGAAAAGCGTGCTCATCCTGTGTGTGTAATTATTAGCTTACGGACTGTGCTGTAGAGGAATTGTTGGGTATGGCTGGCTCATCACATGGTAGACAAAATTAATTGATGTGGTGCTGGGAAGCTGTGGAGCCAGCACCTGTCCCATCCAGGCTATACATCAGCATTAAGAAATCAGCCCCTCTGTGAGCATTATTTATCTGCCCTGGCTAAATGCCCCCACAGCTCCCATAACACAGCATGCCACTCAGGAGAGAGAGGAGCATTTACCATGGCTTTCAAAGGCCTGGCCTCGAGACTCCCACGCCTAAACAGGGGGAATTATTCTTATGTCGGCCATGAGGAGCAGCTCCACTAGGTATTGATATGTGTAAGTGTGTATCCATTGAGTTCGAGTACTGTGTGTGAAATAACCTTTATGTGCAAAAAAAATTCTGCTCTTATACACCTAAATTCTATTGATGTTTTGCAGGTTCTTTGTTGAACTGTGGTTTTAGATTTACTGGTGCAGCAGGGATCAATAATGTTATTATTGTATATTATCGGTTTTACTATCATTATCATTTACTTATACTACATCCTAATGCCGCGGGGTTACTACATTAGTTTATTGTACACACAATTTTAGAGGTTTCATAAGGTAAGTTTGATTCACGATGACACAAGCTGAAACTTGGACTGTACTGTAACAATCGGAAAATCGTTTAACACTGAAGCAGCTAGACAAATGATGGCAACAATTCTCAGCACTTCTGTTCAGGCTATATTTTGTAGCATATTTAAATATGAAGAGTTTTTGTCACTGACTTGTCCAGCTGGCTTGGTCAAAGCTGATTGGGCTGTTGAAATAGGTGATGTGCCCTCTCTCTGAAAACCAGTCCCTGGTCTCTTGACAAGCTCATGTGATATGTCAAAAATGTCAGTCACTCAAACTGGTGAAACTGGTGAAATTAAAATGAAATGTTCCAAGGCAAGTGAAGAAAAATGTGTCTTTAGCCTACTTTCAAAGGCAGAGATGGAAGGAGCACATCTAATTTATAATGGAAACTGGTTCTACAGACATGGAGAAGCACCTGCAAAAGCTCTGTCACCTTTTAGTTTTAGCCGAGAGTGTGTGAAATACAGAAGGCATTTTTGTCAGACCTGAGGCTCAGTGAATGATATCTAAGTGATATAACATGGAGCCTGACCATTTACAGCCTTGAAAACCATTAGTAAAGTCTCAAATTGGATTCTAAGGTAAATGGGGAACCAGTGAAGATAGACCAGGACTGGGTTGATATTCTTGCACATTTTTAGTACTGGTCAACATCCTTGCACCTGCATTCTGGACCTCCTGTAAGCACGTTAGGAGAAAACTCAGATTTAGGGAATTACAATAGTCTAGTTCTTTCATCAGGTGAGGTGCATGGTGGTTGAAAAAGGGGGGAAAGAGCTACATTAAAGAAACTTCATGCTGGTCAGGGGCTCTAAAGGAAAAAAACATCATTTTTATTTTGAGTGCTCAAAACAAACTATGTTTAAAAAAAAAAAAAAACAATTTCAAGCTCTCCACACACACAGCTTGGACCAGTTGTGTTGTCCTCAAATATAACCAAAGTGCCCAGGAAAAGGGCACATAAGTACTTCTCCAACATTTAAAAAATGTTTGTCATTACCCAACTCATATTTCCCTTTACCAAGTACAGATGGTTATTGCATGACACATTTTTAAATTAAATCTATATTGAAGTGAAGATAGACCAAACAAAGCCAAACTTAACCCCAAAATAACCCCCCCTCTCCTTCTTGGCCACTCGGGTCAACCCAATTAACCAAGTGGCAACTGCTGTTGACAAATGGCTGCTGTCAAGTGTGCACTCCATGACAATACAAAGTCAGAGAGAGCGATAGAGATTACCACATTTTCATAATCACAACACAAAACAACAACAATAACAAAAACATTTCTTAGTAGAAAGGCTCAGTTATTCGGGAGGGAGTTGCTGCTTCCTCTCAGTGATGATTTTTAATATCATGGAAAGACAGAATTAGACCGGGCTGGGAAATGGTTCTTGGTGATAATAATTATTCCAAACAACAGAAATGATTTGTTTATCAAGAGTTCTGAATCAAAGATAACACCCAGATTTTTTTTCCCTGAGACTTCACATACGGGTAAGGTGGTCAAGCTTAATAGCAAGATATCTTCTGGACTTACATGGGCCATAATTAGTTTGGTTTTATCTGAAGTAAAATGTTTGCCATCCAGCTTTTAATGTCCTCAAAGCAGTCCAGGAGTTCAGGCTGCAGTGAATCCCCATGGAGGTATAGCCAAGAATTTTCAGCACAGAAGTGACAGGAGGTATTATACTTTCTAATAATGTTTCCAAGAGGAAGCATGTACAGGCTGAATAGAGCTGGCCCCAGGATGGACCCCTGAGGGACCCCATAGGTTTAGGGGGGCAATGGATGAATACAGCTCAGCTATAGCCAGAGAGAATCTGCTATGTTTCCAATTGGATTTGAACCAGTTTAGTTCTATAACCCACTGTTTGTGACATGTCAGAAAGATGTCAAGAGTCACAGTATCACAGGCTGGACTGCATTTTCCCCAGGGTCAGCAGAGAGTAACAGATGCTTTGTCACCTTTAACACAGATGTTTCAGTGCTGTGAAGGGCGTTGTACTCTGATAGAAATGGTTCAAGAGTCAAGTTGGTGTTCAAGAAAGGTAGCGAGCAGCAAATGAGAAAAAGAAAAACATTTCTACAGTTGTATTAGATTATGATGCAATAGGCTCAGATCATGCCTTTACATCTGAAAGCATCTCAGTCTGTGGATTCTTGCAGTGAAGACTGAACACAAAGTGAAGCTTTCCCTTGTTGCAACCCATTTCACTGATGGACTGTTGGACTGCACTGATTGTCCTTTTTAAACTGCACAATGATGGGGAAATTGTTGTCATGTGAGAAGCTGTCTTGTTTCAAGGGTTAACTGCTAGATTTGAACATGAACATTGAACTATCTTTCTTCTTAGTTACTTTTACAGAGCTTGGAGTTAGCCATGCAAGCAGGATGTTGGTCAGTCAGACAGTCCACTACTTCATTGCAGACTGATGTGTAACATGATGTGTATTTGGAGTCTGCCTGTGGCATTCGTGCAGCTCAAAACAGCAAATGCAGTTATTTCTATTGTTTACTCTCAAAACTCCTCTAAAATGTCAGCACATCTGAAGCCTCCACATGAATTTGCAGTTCGCACCATCTACACAAAATTTACTGTAGTTTATGTGTGTTTTTTAACATGAATGTCCTATTACTTACTACTTATTTTTTGTCAAGTGTAAATTTTCAGTGTGGAGGGGAGGAAACTTGGGGAGGACTCAGAGGCACCACTGAGTGCTCTTTTCACAAACATCCCCAGGATTACTACACCAGGGTCATATATGTGCACCTCCACCAGCAGGTGTGTATCTCCACACATGCAGAACACCTCAACACACACACGCACACTACTCCACATTCCAGGGTCAGACAGATTCTCTCACTGCAGGGTCATGGCGTGCCTCTGGTCCACTGCCACTGATAGATAGAACGCATTAAAGAAAGACTTGTTTTAATGAATGGCCTCTTTCTTGTGTGTCTGCATGCAAAGCGAGGGGAACATGCAGTTCTGCCTCCTCTATAGTCAGACCTGAGTTGGGTGCTTTATTGGAAGGGGTCCTGCCTCCACAGCTGGCAGACTCCTATTGTTATTATTATCCTCCCCTTGGGAATCTGAAGTCCTTAAAAAGTCCAGGTATTGTATTTTTAAAAAAGACTGAGACTGTATGATGTATAGAGAGATGAAGGTAATATTTGTATGTGGAGGCCACAGGGGTGAAGAGGGGTGAGGAGATTGAAGGCAGCAAAGGAAAGTAACCCTGCCTTCTGTGCACCATGTCCATCTCTCAACAGCATCCACTAATTAAGTGCTTTGTTCCATTGACTGTGACCTAAACAGTTGCCGCGTCAGGGAACATGTGCTGTTTTTATGCTTCCTCCACACATTCAGCTCTTCTTCATTTCAAATATGTTTCCCAGATATACCTGCTTCTTGAAATGATGACTCAAAGGATCAATCAATGTAATTATTCACTTGAAATGATTACACTCTTGGATGTAAGGTGCTTTCCAAGAGTGCGATGAGAAGTTTGAAATCAGTCTCATGTCAGGTACAGGAAGTACATGGCTGGAGTCAGGAGGAGCATTTATTGTTTAATCCATTTACAAACAGATATGTTAGCATTTTAATTTGTGGTTTTTGGGGGTCAATAAACACATTAATTACTAGTTCCTCCAGGATGTCACGGTGTTACAATCAATTAACACAAATTCAACAAATTAATTCAGCACAACCTTGCAATTTTGTCCAATCAACACAACTTTAAACTGCAACATATATAGACTATTTAGGAATTTCAGTTGTCTTATTTCCAGACAACAGGTGATCATTAGCACAGCCTTTTTGATTACATAAACATCGGCGAAATATGTGTAGGGGAGACATAATTCCATGTGGATGATCTATTTGTTTAATGTACTAAGGACAGGTTGTAGTTTGATGATCACATTCATGGTACGGAGAGGGTGCTTGTCCTTCCAGCATTCATAGAGCTGTTATTCACAGTGCAACCATAGCAACAGTGTCAGTGTGGATCGTATGAGCAGAGAGTTGCTCTGTCTACATTTCTATTCTCAGGTGCTTACTGACTTAGAGACTTCATATGCAGTATGTGTTTTAAATGTTGTTTGATGACTACACAAAATGGATTTGTTAAATTTGATGCCACTCTCATTGTGTTATAAATGCACCTGTTACCCATATTCTTCTAGTTTTATACACCTCCCAGATAGAAGTTTTTACTCTTGCATGTCATTGAATATAAAATATTTGCCACACTTTAGCCTTGCACTAAAGCTTTAAGTTCTTTGATTAATAAAACTCTTCAAATCAAAAAAACTTCCAGGCTTGCTCTCCAGTTGCTCTCCATCTGGGATGTGACTCTTGCTCTCTCTTAGTATGGATTCTAATCCCCTCGAGTTCTTCCACTACACGCTTGTCGGTACAGCACTGCCTCCCTCTCCCACACTGAGTGCTCTTATCACAAAAAGCCCTGTGGACCCATACAGCTGTCAACACCCTGCCCCTCCGTATCTGCGCTCTGCTAAGAATCATCAAACTACTGCCAGGAGGTTGCTGGCTCCCTGAGCCATGAGCCGGGTGCTGAATTTCTCCCCTGATTCATAATGATCTAACACTGCAACAGGCGAGATACGATGTAAACTACAAGCCTTTTATCTCATGGACTTAAATCACAAACCAGGGACTTCAGCGGAGAAGATTATCACATCCCAACTACTTAACAGTCAGTAGATTCACCCTGTTTGCCCAAAACAAATACTTGCTCCTCTTACGTGACAGTAGGGAATGATTGCACATATGGGAAGTGAATATGAATACATAACTTAACAGGGAAATTGCCAAAGGGGGTTGATAGAATGGTTCATCAACTTGATGTATTTAATGAAATTTCTGTCTAACCTCACTCTGTGTTATGTGATTATGGAAATTACTTCAAAGAGTGCTCCAACAGCATCCTTTTTAGTTCTCACATGCTTCTTGCTTGTCAAAACTAGACAAATATTTTATTCAGTATATGTAACTTGACTGCCAATAATTCGTTCAGAGATTTGAATGTGTTGTGTACTAGTCATGGCTAACATAGCCTGGAGCACAGATATTCTTACAAACTCCACATCCCCGGGTAGTTTTTACTTTTCTGACTTGTAGACTCCATAGACAACTGACACTAATGCTAGTGACATCACCTGATAACGTTGATCAGGCTTCACACAGTTCTGTCTGGAGTCACAAAAGGATGCATATGTGACCCAACCCAGCATCCAGATATATTGTCTACAATGACTTATGGACACCTGATTCCAAAGGTGTGGCACAATACAATTTTACTGATTTAAGGAGAGTGGGAGACATGCATTCAGTTCAACATAACCTCTTTATTGATTATAAAATGGTTCACCCTGAGAGGGCCTGTGAAAGAAGAAAACAATATACATTTAAAAAAACAAGATTTTCTTTAAGGATAAACAGCTAAAACTATATATTGAAATGCAGGGCTTGAAGTGGAAAAAAATAAGTGCCAGTACTCCCCTTATTCACATGCGGCATGCACATCAGCTGGCATTATTATTATCTATTACATTATTAATTTTGACAGTGAATAAAAGTTACCAGGAGATATGAGTGATGTCCACAACATGAATTTAAATCTGAAACATTTATACATTAAATCGTAAAAATGATGCAACTAAGCTATGTTTCATATATTGTTGATTTACAAACATAGACTGTCCAAAATCTTTCCAACAATGTTCAAACAACAGTCCATTTTATAAAGAATGTGACAGTAAATAGTTAACTGGTTTCTAAACACCTGTGTCACAAAACAATCTTCTAAATTGATATTTTAAGGTGAGAGCATTTAAGCTATCCTATCAGAGTAGTGTCTGTTTCAATTGTCCTTCAGGTTATACACTCATGTCGATGTGTGGTGTAAGTCATCAGGCCTGTAATAAAGAACTCCACTGGGGGTGACGAGAGTCTTGCGAGAAAAAAGATTGTTTCGTTCACGAATGGCTTTCTTGGCAACATTTACAGCATAAAGGTCCCCTGGGCTGGAGCAGCGCTCTTCACAAATGTTTTTGGAAAACGATAAGCTACTGAAATGCCATTCGATTCCAAACAGCCCACGATATTACCTCCTCCAAGGTGGTGGTAAAAGGCATTTGTCAGGTGTTGGTTGGTCTGTCTGTCTGACTATTCATCAGAGTCAGTAAGATTGCACAAAGTTACTCAGGCAGTTTTCAGGAGGGGTGGGAGAGAATGAACACAAACTTTCCTAGCCTAAGCTGTAGAATGACACTGTGCTCATGTGAGGACAGGGAAGCAAAAAAACAGCTGAAGAGACACCTTGGTGGAACTCTGTGCTCTCTGAGTGCTTTCTTGTTGAGGAAAGTCACGCTTGCTCCGAATAAAGGCAGTTTAAGGAAAGTGCCACAAAGCAAGAAAAAGTCCCGGTACTAAAAAGACAAAAATCTGGAGCACTACTAAAATGCCAACTGACTACATTGTATGATAAGACAAATGTTAAACAGAATAAATAGGCAGAGTTATTACTGAGGGGAGATGTAATCTTATATTTTTAGCACGGTGATCGCAACTACAACCACCACAGCTTGCACTACAACCCCCACCCTGCAAAAAACACTGCAAGGAGAGGCAGATTGACCAACACACATTGCTCAACACCTGTGACCCCCACTACCAAGCATACCACACATGCAATGCAATGCAATGAAGGTGTGTATCCCACACATCCTGCCAGCAGTTCCTCCCACTGCCTATAGAAACAAAAGAAACGCATTTGTCTCAGCTTCACAACCAATTACAACTCAGTTTTAACTTCAGGTATAAGCAGATTTACATTCAGTCTAATATGTTACAGTTAATAAGCACACACAAAGTCTTGAGTTAGATCCCCTTCAACTAAATGGGAGCCTCACATCCACAACCCAGGTGGATTGGCTCAGGTAATATTGGACAGTTTTCTGGCATAGCAGCAGCCTGGCACGAGTTCTGTACGCAATCTGGGATTAAAGGGAAACACTTTAAAAGTTGGCAGGCTGAATATCCTCAACAGGGGGGGACCAAAGCTGAATCTTCCTCTAAAACCTGACGCTGCAGAGCATACATCCTGTCAGGATGCTAGCTTCCCTCTAACAGCACACCCCAGCAGCTCTACCTCTTATCTACCCGGGTTCAGGTGAGTGGCCACCATTTTCCTCACACCTGTCCACACAAATTCCAAGAACTTCATAGGGGGCAGTGTTTCTCCCTTGGTCTCAGCCAGTGGAGGTCTTTCATTTGTAGGAATGTTTTAACCCGCCATCAAGTCCTGTTGGATCTCAGCTCCACTAGCTATTTATGTTTTTTTACTTTTGTTAATTTGATGCAGGTCAGTTTAATTTTATATCTAAAGGTAAAATTTGATTATTATCAGCTGTGGCTGATGAAATAAAAATCATTAAAATTAAAGTTATCTGCAGGTGTTTGGCCATAAGCCAGACAAATTGACCAATTTGCAAAAGTCTTGGCGACGTTGAGCTTTACACATTATGAAGTTTAGAATATTATTAATTTTGTCATGTTTTGAAATATTTGAAATGAGGTCTATATAGTTTGCCTTTGTGATAGTGGTATGCTAATACATAGAGAAATGCCTTGTGATTCAGACCCTTTTACCTGTTGAGAAAAGCCTTCTGCCTTTCCTCCAAAAAGCATAAACTGTAGGCTGAAAACATTTATGCTCTGTGGTAAAATCTGGTCTTTAACATTCAACTTTGCCCTGTCGACTTACTCTGAAAAAGAATAAACTGATTCCCACTCAGAGAGAACATTTCTTTTCTCCAGTCTACAGTCCCTATGCTGCTCAGCATGATATAATAATTTATTGTTGGCCTGCACTTGTTTTTGCACTGGCCCTGAGATTGACGACCACATTACCCACTCTAAAGCAAACAGCATGGGAAAGAAAATACTCTCACACCCTGCCTGCAGTGTACATTACAGTACACTGGCTTCCTCACTCAACGCACACTCTATTCTCGAGTGTGCCCAGCAAAATACTGGTTATTGTGCTGTTTACAGAGTAAAGCTATCTCCTGAATTCCTGACCGAAGTCCCTTTAAACTCAATGAGTCTTCATGCTGCTGGGAAGTCCAGGATGAGCCCCAACATTCAGCAGTGTGCAGTGACTGCCACAGACAGTTTGCTGTCATCTCAACACTCACAATTAGATATGGGATTGTGAGGTGTTTGTAATTGTAGATGTCTGTTTTTTCACATTTGGAATTAAATACGGATTTCTGCTTAGGCTGCAGATGGTAAGGTCAGAATGTGGCATCAATATGAATTCATGGACCAAAAAGCTGCTGGTGGTGATGTCATGATGTGGGGAATTGTCTTGGTCTTTGGCCCCTCAGTACAAATCAGTTATGGTTTGAATAAAATTACTTCTCAGAGTAGTGTTGCTGACCATCTAGATCCCTTTATTGCAAAAGTCAGTTCAAACTTTAGTGAACTTCAGTGACCTCCCCAGATTAGAATGCAGTAGAACACCTTCAGGGTGTGGTGGAACAGGAGATTGGCAGGGTGAATGTGCAGCTGACAAATCTGTAGAAATGATGTGATGCAATCATGTCAGCAGAGCAGAATCTTTCCAACATCTTGTGGAATCCATGCCATGAACACCTGAGGCTGTCTTGAGAGAGGGAGCAATTATTTATAGTGTTCATAATAAAGTACTTGAGCGTATATGTTACACTGGCGTTGTTGAGATGGATTGCAGAAACTTTAATTGTATTAAATGCAAATCAAATACTGCATCTGTCTCAAGAGGACACTAAATGTGCACCTGCATCACTACTTACTGTATGTGGCTATTGACTACTATCCACAGTTGCACTGAAGCTGCCGTTGCTAAATCATCCAGAGTGGACATAATTGCTTGGGATACAAGGCATATTTAGCCCTAATTTGGGATTATTTTATTCACTGTGTGGGAGACAGTCCTAGATGTGTCCAATATATGCTTAGGCCTCATCCTTGAATCCAACATACTGTTTGAAAACACTACCAATAAAGCATAAATCTCCACTTTGTAAATACGTTAATTGCTGCATCTTTTGGCCAAGCAGTTTTCACCAACCACAGTTGTAGCAGGTGCAGAAATAAGCGTTGCTGTCCTCGCTCGGGCAGAGTGGGGCATTAAACCTCTTGCAGCATGTGTAAACCAGGCACTGCCATGCGTGTATTCTGTGTGAGGGCACTTCAAGATGATGAATGACTTCACCTCCCATCCTCAGAAAACAACTCCCTCATCATGACAAAATAGGCATCATATTCAAGTTTAAAGGCGGATGTGCAACCTTTTAGCCCAAGTACCAAAGCAAATAACCATGGTAATACTGTATTGGCCTGAACCTAATAAAATTAAGTAAACAAGCAGGGTTTGGTTCATATTTTAGGACTACATAGTTGCATATTATTCACAGTATTTAGTATTTTTGAATGTAAGACACTGTTGCATTATGGGTCGTTCTTTTAGCCTTAATAGTGTCTTCACATCTGTTCATAGTGAGTCTTTTAGTGTGGGGCAGCAGTTTAACCTGCAGGAGAATGTGAAGACTTGTGTAACAAGACATAAACATTTCCAACATTACTATTGGGAAAATGTGCCTCATACCTTAAAAATAGCTTTTTTCAAAAATAGGATTATTTTATAATCAGGCCAATACAGTACAGATCTATTACACTTCACATTCCAGTTTCTATCAATCACATCTTTTTCCCTTTTTCTTTTTTTAATGTTATAATTCCATGACAGATATGAACATTCTTTGTGACTAACAAGACAGGGGCTACACTTTCGTAAGCAAACCCTCAGTCTTTTCTGCATGTGTTACATATAACTCATATCTGTCAAGGTTGTGTAGCCAGTTGATGCATTGTAAGGGAGAAGCCTTCTCACAATAAAACCTATTATATACATAAAATTGTTGGCGTACAGAATGCACTGACAGCGCAAACAGCCACATACTCCCAGCTGTCATTAATAGGAGCGCCTTCTTTCTGTGTTAAAACACGCCGGTGTATTGTCCCTGCAGGTTTATTCTGTACTCCAACAGGAAGCTTGTAAATTGGAAATTGTAGCTCCCACGCCAGAGGCCAGCTTACCCTTCCTGCCTCTAGCCAAAACACGCAACTCTAGCCTTCAACTTGTGTACCCGAGGTTACGCTAAAAGATTTTAAGTCTATTATGTCCAGAATATTGGACAAGCTTGGCATAATGCTGTCAAAAAAGTTATGAGTTTCAGCTGATTCCTTTGGAGCACTGATAGTGATTCTGTTCTAATGGGACCAGTCATAGGCAGATGTACTCTCACTGCAGGCTGTGTTTCATGCCATGTCCACACAAGTTTCAAATATAGACAACACTTAGAGTTTCTTGTCCACACTTGTCTTTATTGGGCAAAAGCAGATTGAGCAAAAATTAAGCAATTAAGCTTGGTTTACTAAAGCAGCCTCTGTACATGGGACAAATATCTTGACATATTTTGAATCTGAAAAAAAGCTCTGAATGGTTTAAAAATGTGTTTCAAAGCTTGAAATCCAGTGTTTTGATATACTGAAAAAATATCTCCACATACATATTTATTTCCTTCTTCACAGCTGTAAGATTCTTCTGAGACTGATGCTCGCACATATTTTCAGAGTTTTGGGTGTTCGTACTCTTCTCCTGTCGAATGAATTTGTTTTCCAGGTTATAAATCTTGTGAACCTGTTAGTGGGATTGAGCTTGTGCTTTGTCCAAACAGTGTACTGTGGTAACGTTTAAAAGACACTCACAAACTTCCTGGAGCAATAACTCATAAGTAAACCGTTGTAAAAACACCAGTGTAACAGCACAACCACCAGCCAGAGTTCAAGCTCCCCTCCCAGGTCTGGCAGGTGTTGCACTTGGTGTCTTGCCACTCTAGCGGTCTGAATGGCTCTTTGTCTGGCCATTCCCTTGGGACCACTTTGCCACTTGCCCAACCGGGCACTAACACCCCATTTCCTTTGGAAGGCAATTTCAAACAGTTTATAATACTGTGCAAAGGTCTTATGCCACCGCCAGCTTCTCCACTGATCTTCTTTCAAGTCTTTAGCATTTCTGGGCCTTTTCACCCTGTTCCCCTTCTGAAAAACTGGTTTCTTGACTGCTGCTGTTCCAAACAGACTGTTCCTGATCAAACCAAGGTCCTGCCATTGTTCAAGTGTAAGAGGAGCTCACACTCAATACTTGACACTTCAGACTGTGGAAGCTGTTTTTCTGTTTTTTAATGCTGCACACATGTTTCCTCTACTTTCTGGATATGTTGTAATTAAGGAATTGAAAAATAATTAGATATGGTCATTATAACATTGCTATATTTACAAATAGTGGCCTAAGACTTTTGCAGTACTTTAGATTTTGTGTATGAAGGATTTTGGACTTGGTTAAGTCTCCAAAATCAGCATAGACACAGGTTAATATTCAGTTTGAATATTCAGCTGTATACATTGTGAATTTACCAAATAAAATGCACACACACACACACACACACACACACACACACACATACACGCAACACTTAAAGAGTCTACTGTTAGACTGGACTCTGCTCTGATTAAATGTGGCAAAGCGAAAGATTCCAAGAAGTCAAGAAGTGATTCAGGTTATGTTGGCAAGCCTCAGCGACAGCCAGCAGGTCAGCACCCCCTCCCACCCACACACCTCACACTCCATCCTTATTTTAACTTGACAAGCGAGTATGAGCCTTTCTTGGCAAATATATCAGTGAAACAATATCCATTACAGCAGGAGATGGTTTGTGTATGTCAGGAGGCCACAGCCCTCACTGACCGCAGCTCTGAGTGATGAGGTGTCATCAGTCAAACACCACGTTTGTCCCATTGGACCGGTCACAGTCTGACCCCACCACAGTGACAGCTTATCACTGGAATGTTCTCTGCAGGCAGCTCCTGTCAACTTATCATGCCAATTTCTTTTAACACAATCAGTTAAGACTTTGGTTTAATGACTTTCTGCTGGATTGAAAAATGGAAAAGTGAAAAAGGCTGAATAAGATGGATCATATATTTACCTCTGAAAAGGTATGAGTTTTTGGGTTGTCATGTTATCGAGAATTTCCATAAATTATATTTATTCATTTTATTAAGTAATGATGCCAATTTAAATGTTGGTAATCTATTAATATAAAATATATTTAAAAAGTTAATAAAAATATTTTTTTTGGAAAATGCCCATGCAGTTGACTCAGAGATTTTTCACAAATTGCTTTCATGATCAGGCATTTATAATTTATGTACTAAACATCAATAAAGTCAATGAAGTTACAACTCATAAAGACTTTATGAGGGAGTGCCTCAGGGTGGTTCAGGTGAGGTTGAACTCTATGAGAGTTAGATTTTTATATGGGTCAAAAATGAATGATGAATACAATTTTTTTAACGTATACAGCGATCTACAGTTCAGTAGCAGACTTCAAAGAAGAATAAAGTAAAAACTATTGTGAAAGGTCTTGTACAACATATGTAAAGTTGAAACTAAGGGGCTTTGGGAGGATTAATTACATAAAGTAGTAATAGAAAATGTATCATTGAATTCCGGACTGGGGTTGTAGAAGTGCATGAGGGCATGAGTCATAAAAAATCCAGATTTATTTCAGAGAAAAGTGGAACAAAATCAACTGTATGGGGATTTTTTTTCCTTTTTTAGCACACCACAAAAATGGCAGCGAAAGTGTTAATTGCTATACCTGAGTGTTTAATGTGGCGTGTATACAGTGTGTATGTGTGTGTGTGTGTCTTATCTGAGCCACTTCATCATCATGTGCAGCTGAACAAATGGAGACTGATGCTGCCTCCTCCTCTGCTCTTGTGCCTGTGACTCTCTCCCACATGTCACCGTCATCCACTCCAACACGTATGTCACAAGATATATGAGCTGCTGCTGCTACCACACACACATACACACCACCTGCAAACCCACAGATAGCACCGAGTTAATGGCATAATACAGGGATGGGTTCCATAACAGCTGCTTTCTATAGTATACAAGACCTTGCTATTTAATAATGACTATACTGGTACCTGATAGGGGAAATACATTCAGTTCTGGACCCAGTGTTGTTACTAATACCAGTGCAATAATGCACACACATGTTCTGCAGTCCACGGTGATTTGAACTTACATTATCATCTGTCTTTGTACAGTTAGGTCAATACCTTGAAATTGAGGCCTTCAGTTCAGTGAGAAGGCATGCTGCAATACGCTGCACACACTTTCACGCATGAGGAGATGCTGGTTTTCAGGCACAGAAAGAAGGAGGTGAGGAAAAAAAAGAGTTAAACTGAACATTCTGCTCCCACCCCTCATCTCAGTAATCTTTCTACAATCCTTAAGTGGTCTCAATAGTTGAAAAAGCTGAGGCACACATAGTTAAAGGTTTTATCATAGACTGAGGTAACAGGGAGGGACTGGTAATTGAAACCTTGTTCCTCCATATCTGATCAAAAACACCTTTCCAAACCTAAGAAGATAAGTCAGTGTACAGAATTTCATTAGACATACTGTTGCTATTACTACAAGTATTGGGCTATATTGGAGTAAAGTTATACTACCTTTATGAAAAAGCAGACTTAAAATAATCAATTCTTTTAGAGTTCAGAATAATATTGCACGTTCCTTCAGAAAATATAAACATTGTATGTGCATAAAATACATTGTACTATTTGTATTTAATACCAGATGGAGTAGTAGTACTGAGACATGTTTGCTGGGGTAGTAGATAGGTTATCAGAAAGTGGCTGGTAGGTCAGGATCAGAAATTAACAAAATATTAATATTATACAATAACCTTAAGGATATGAAGGATTTGGAGTTGTGCATTATTAAATATTGTGCAAAATAAACTGGACATTGTAGGCTTATATCCAAAAGCATTGATTCAACCACAACAGGTAAAATCAAATATCTAATGTAATGTTTAATGTTATGATTGGCCTATACTTCAGAATTATGACTACTTCATTTTTGTGGTTTAAAGTACTTACTGCCTGTAACCACCTGCTTACCGTTTGCTCTTTGTGTCTTTCACAGCTGGATAGAATTCATTCAGAACCAATAGCCCAAAACCAAAATAAATGTTGAAATTTGTTCTTAAAAGAATAGGATAATATGATTTTAGGGGATATCTTGCTAGAATATAACATTCGTAACTATGTTACCTTCAGAACAGCCAGCCAGAGCAGCCGGATCAAACGTCACCGCAAGCAGTGTAATCAACCCAGAAAGTGAGGGAAGGGTGGCTGGGACGAGAGTGAAGTTAAGTCAGTTTGGACCTGAGGCTGTTCCTCTTCCCAACCCACTTCTGGCTAATGTCCAGTCAAAAGAAAAGAAAGCGGATGGAATAAGACTCAGGCTCACTCTGCAGTGGGAGATCAGAGACCTGGGTCTTAACAACATCCTGCATGGAGCTGTTGCACTTTGAGTGGAGTGTGTTCTGTGCTCTACACAGTCACATGTCAGAAAAACTGACGGGTATTTTCATTGCAACTCGTGATTTTTATCAGACAGACATCAGGATTGTTTACATAATTGTACCAGTGTGTCCACATCCCCACCAGAGGAAGAAATAAACCTTGGAAAATGTTTATGCGAACATTCGTGGCAGCTGAAGCCCCCCACCCTAACCCCCACACGCGCCTCATGTTGGTCTATTAGACTATGTTTCCCTGCTTCTTCTACCAATTTACTCCAAGCTGATAAAAGGGTCAAACCATCAGTAAAACCACAATAAAAACCACAAGAACCACACAATGAAATCATCCCCCCAGCCAGGAAGCCTCGATGGAGAAGTGAGTGCTCTGTCTTTTGGTCAGGTGGCGAGGAAACTTACAACACCGCTGGACAGACAAGAACAAGACAGTTAGTAAGACTGACGGCTGGCATCAAAGAGACATCAGCAGAGACTGGGGAGAGATATGAACACCAACAGCACCAAGGGTCTGTGGCAGGTTATATAGAACATTATTGGCTACAAAAGCAGGAGCCAGTGACACACACCAGTCAACCAGGAAAATATGATTTTTCAGGAATGATGAAACCTTTGTCATCATAAATTTATTCCAGGAGACATAAACACTGAACAACTGAGCGTGTTTTACAAACAAATCCAAAGGGGAACTTGACAATGGCCCTTCTCGTTCCTCAGCTTTATTTACCTTCAGTGAGCCTGATCCTTATCCATAAGGCTTTGGAGCTTAGGGGCCTGTTTCACAAAAGCTTTTGTGTGCACTGTTTACACGCATATTGCAAACGGTGACAGCATCAAGCTTCACAAATAAAACACACAAAATTCATTCATTTCAATAGTCCAACAGGGGCACATCACCATCACGTCAGAGGCACCTATGTGGGTTACTAGGGTGGCATTTCTTTTGTTTCACATTTGGTGAAACTGGTCCCAGGTTAGTAATTAGTAGGAATAACTAAGGAAGGATGGGTACATTCTGGGAGTGCAATTAATGGTGCTTTTTTTGAATCATCTGTAAACCTAGCAGAGCTGATCAGCAGGCTGAGAAAGAAATCATCCTCTCAGTAAAAAATTCACACAACCATCTCCTTCCTAAAATGACATTTTTTAAATCTTCTCACACAAACTCTGTTACTGTACTTTGTGTATTTGCACATTATTCACTCTGACCAGTGACCCACTGGTTGATGAAAATATAACCATTGATGCAAAATAGTTGCATATGTAACTTGAATGAGGTTTCATGTTAGCTCCCTCCATCTGTTAAACTCCTTCATCTGGACACAGGTGTGACACTTGGATGTATGTACTTCAAAAAGAACATTTTCAGAGCAATGTGGCGACAAGCCAGTTAAAAGTAAAAAATATTTGAATTTTGTGGTCTAAATTCTATACACTCTATTCTATACACAAATTCTATACACTCCAAACTAAGAGGTGAAGGCTACTTTCAGAATGTGTATAATATAATATGATTTATAATATCTAATTGTTTTTTAAAGTATTTTCTCTGTCCCTGCATTGCTTAGTTTGTAACTTTCAGAAGCCAAAGTTGCCTCTTAGCCTCAATATGTCTTGCCTCATTTATGTAAGCGCATACCCCGGGAACCATCTCGAACCTGCTCCCTGCTTCATTTTCCTACATTGTATGTTCCTCCTGCATATTTCAGCTCTGCCCTCGGGCCGGAGCCCACTTTAAATGGCCTCCCCAGCCAAGACAAGCGGCCTGCCGAGTGCAGATCTGCTAGCATACTTATATTGTGCTCATTATGTGCCCAGTCACTGTACTGTCAGACAAGGTAGAGTGTACATACGTCTTAGCAACTGTAGGTGTGTGTGTGTGTGTGTGTGTGTGTCTGCTATCAACATCCAGTGTGTTATCACAGTGGATGAATCACACAATGCCAGAGCAAGAATCCACTTTCACATATGAGTGACATGAAAAAAGTAAATGCATATTTAAAGTAAACAGGCAGGACTGGACCAAATCCAAATTTCCGGACTTCACTGCTCTTGCATCACAGACGAGCTCCCGAAAAGTCCATGAGCGCTGTCCGATTCTACAATTCATCAAGTCCACAACTGACCTGAAACAAACTGATGGACAGTGTGAAACAAAATGAAGGAAACATTTTTATAAAGTGAGAGAACACACCCAAATACCGAAAGCAGGTTTTGTCAACTTGATGAAGATTATTTCTTATTTACATGTGCCTTCTTATGTTGCAGTATTTTGAGCTTTCAGGGCCCACCTACAAATCCCCCAAAGGGATGCTTGTTTGTTCTAGTGAGCAAATTTCATTTCCATCACAAATATCAACTCCAGGACCAACAAACAGTGACTTCTTCCTCTATTATCGTTTGCCTGCGAACTCTGTCATCTGCTGCGGCTCGACAAAGTTCAGCTTCAAAGCGAGCATTTGGATACAGCTCTCTGAGTAAGCCTCTCCCCCCCAAAACATCTTCAGAAGTCTTCAGTAAGCTTCCCATTGTTAGCGAGGAAAGACTCTTGCGCTTCTCACGCTAGCATCACTGGGAACGTGTGTTCTGAATACTGGTGGACAGCCAACCCCTTGAACAAACTCCAACAAACTTGTTTTTCTCTCTTTTATGCGAAACAAAACTTCCTCTTGAAACATTTGAATGGTTTCTGTTGAAGTGAAGGCAGGTGATGTGCAAATACGAACCAGCTACTGTGATTCAGTTATCAATTTCGGTACATAAGACTGCAAGGCTCAGACTTAAAAGCACAACTGACAGGATTGGGACCCAACTGCCGTCCGACCTCCATTCGATACTCCTCTTCAGTGCAAGGACTCAGAAAATACAATATTTCCCTAAAGTCGCCACATGACTGAAAGCTCAGGAGACTCAATGACAAGATGATAAGCTGCAACAATTGGATGCTGTTCTCTGTTCTGTCAGCGGCAAGCGGGAGGCTTTGATGTTCTTGTGTCAACATTGTTTGATATCTGTTATTACAGGCACACCTTCCATGGAGAGAGTGCATGTGTGCAGCCCTTTCCTTTCATGGACAATGGCAGTGACTGGAACTCGCACAAAATTCAAAGCGCTAATATACATATGTTTGATCAATAGAAGACCATGAGGCTTTTTTCCCCCACTCAGAATTGTTAAATATAACTCATGAAATAGGTCGTCTGTTTGATGAAAATATGAGACTGGGTTCACTCTTCAAAAAACAGCTTTCAGTTCTGCCGAGGCCACACAACAAACAAATCTGACAAGAGCAATATGTAAGACACTGGGGACTCATCAGTGGAATTCAGCAGAAACCTGATGTGAGCATATGCTCCATAATCATGTTCTGCCATACAAATTCTTAGCATGTATTAATAGCTTTAACAATTTAAACAGATTTTTGGTTGCTCAACATAAAAATGATCCTAATAAAGTCAGGATGAGCATGTTAGCAGACACAGAACATTTGGAGTTGTGTTTGTTTCCACTTAATAAAAGTGAGTCTGTATTCACTTTTATCTACTGAACACTACAAATTGGGGCCAGAGTGTATCAATGGCATAATGAATTGATTGAATATAAAATTTACTGACCAAAGATCCTATGGGTTCCAAGGCTATAGCCACAGTAACAAATGAAGGGTGTTCGATTCCCTTCAGTTTTTCACGAGTGAAGTCTTCAGAAGGATGAAAATGTTTTCCTCTTTTATTATATAACAATGGAAACATGAAGTCACACACAAACTCTCCCTAAGTTTATAGTGTCTCTTTGTTTCAATGTTCAATGTTCTGTTTCAATCAAGTCCATTAGTATGGTTTCTCTCCCTTTCAACTCACTGTCAAATCCACCACAATCTTCAAACCAAGTGAACATTAATATTTGAATCCATGCTGCAATAATATCCAGTAATCCATGCTGCAATAATACATGTGTATTAAATATTGTATTAAATAATGTATTATTTGTTCTCTGGGCAGCATAAATCCACAAGCTTTCCTTTAATAGTTTAAGACACTAACTCATTTCAAAACACTCAGCGTATCACTTAACTCACAAGATCCTTTTGCTTTAAACACACAAAGTTTAAGATTCTCTCTTTAAACTCAAACTTCTTTACTATAAATTTATCAACAAATGATACAAGCATCCCACCAACAGAGATAATCTGATGCAAAATAGCAGAAATTACAATGTGAAGTATAAACAGACACACTATTACAATACACTGCTCAAAGTGCCGGTGGCGTCTCACGTACTTCTTTTAAAATTTAATATCGGTCACTTATATCAACTTAAATAAACTCTTCCTGGTCATGCTAGATAAAGTTTAGCTTTAAGAGGTTTTGCTCTCTTGTCATTGCAACAGTGTCGAGTTTTCAGAAGGATGACGACATGAACAATACATTTCTCTTCTCAATTTTTGTCTTTGTGAGGAGAGTGGAAACCCCCTGAGTTAGGACATTGGGCATGTCACTTACTGACACTCTTTGGTTCCACTCTTCTCTTCTCTATCGAACTAAAACTCCTTCTAACAACCGATGTGAAAATGAATTATTATGGACCTTTGTCAGTCTTCTGCACTGTCTTGGTTATTACAATTATCAATAATAAAGAAAAACTTAAAATAATGTGTACACAACTTCAAAATAAACAACACAATTATCACCTATTTTGACTGTACTACATGTACATAACTGGGTATCAGTGTGCAGTGCAGCTACTGCATTTAGCAATAAATTAAATGATTGATTTTGAGTTACATTTGATTTTCTTAACAGTTTAACTGCTTATGCTTAAGATCTTATTAGTCTGTGTTTCAGTGGAGAGATGTAGTGCACTGTGATGCTCTAAATAAAAATCAAGAGAAGTTCTACCTTTACAGCGTAATGTAATGCTATTTTTAAAAAAAAAGTTTTTACTTGGTTTTTTTTAGTATGTTAACATATTGAATATCAGTACAGAACACTGATCATGAGCATTTCATCATTAAAACAAACATATTGACATGTGTCCTCAAAACCCCATCCAGGTCAAATCATGGTGTGAATTTTTAAAGTATGTGAATACAAGTTTGATATCTGCATATTGCGAAAGTGCAATGAGATCATAACACTCTCCAAGATAGAATGCTGTCTTCATTGCATCACCAGATGCGGTATTCATTACTGCTCAACAGCGCTGAAGCACAGTTAAGTCAGCTGTTCCAGATTCGTATGCATCCTGTGCATTGGCCTCATACGCCAGGAGGTTGGTGATGAAGCAGTATCATGAATGTAGAGCAGCTGGAAGGACAAAGACAGGAGACAACGTGCTTTGATTCATTGAGTCTTTTGGAGCACAAAGCATTGCCACAATTTGAGGGAGACATCGGAGGTAATCATTTAGTGAAATGGAGGAAAATGTCCGCTGTTCACACAATAGACATTTTGACACAAAGTATAGGTTTAAATAATAAGATATGGCTGAAGGTGGCTGAGGTGCACTGCTTAGGATGGCCCCATAATTGATGTAAATAATTTAAAGAAGCTGCACACCCATGCTGTACCCACAGGGGTGTCGCTTATTGTAGCTGACTGACTGACTGACTCTCCAGACTACAGACTGTTTTGTTACCTTTGCTGCCCGTACATAGGAAAAAGTAAGTTCAATACCTGGTACACTCCATAACCAACTGATGGTGGTACAGTTTCCACTCAGTTTCACACAGCACAAAAAATTGCATTATGCTCAATCATTAGTCAGCAACTGTATCTGTTTCTGGACTTGTCATCTTTTCATATTTCTTGTTGACTGTATGTCTTTCAGATTGTCTTAGTTTTTTTTGTTATTGTTTGTTTTTGGTTGCACAGTTACAGTCTGTAGTTATCAAATCACAAAAACTCCAGAATCGCCTAACTTTACTTTCCTATCTACATTCTTGGTGCTTTGAAATGAGGGCATCAAGGCTCTGATCTATTAACCGTCTGTCACTTTCCTGAGAGGAGAGTGGACATTTATGAGCCTCCTCATCAGGCCAGATTTTGACATGGATCATTTCTCAGTTAATATCTGGCTGAAACAACACAATGTCCTTGCACTCATGCTGAAACATTACCCAAATGAATAATAGGCGATTAAGCAGCCATTGTCTCTAGATGTTCTTACCAGGCCTGACTGCTTCTTTTCATTCATTCATTCTTTTTATATGGTAAATAAATAATCCTTCACATGCTGGCTGGTGGTGACTTTTTCCCAAAGGGCAAAATAACAGTTCAAAGAAAAAAGTAGCACTCCTTCAAATCAGCATCCCCTGCATGTCTAATCTGTCTTTGTCTGAAACCATTTTCCAAAACCAGAGGTGGTCTTGATCCTGATTAGAACTTTTATATCTTGAGTTGGTCCTGTCATCAATTTGACGTGGACTCATTCAGAAGGCCCTGGTAGATGTCCTATATTTACTTAAATGTACACATTATATAAAATCAGGCTTAATATGCCACCTAACCAATGAAACAAACTGTTGAAACATTCAAAAGGTTTGTGGTTACAAGAACAATAGTCCTTAAACTCATTATCAGTGAGAAAAAAGCTCTGTATAAATGCAAATAAGCAGATTGGTGATCATTTTAAAAGGTCATGATCTACTCACACTGAGCAGGACCAGATTTAAAAAATTCAGTGTGAGACATAGCCTATAGTTTTCAGAAGTGGTGTTTTCCATTCATCATTTTCAGTTTTAATTGACTTTTCCACTGAACTCTGAACTATGGGTTGGAGACTTCCATTACTCAGATTGTATCTGTTAAATTTATGTCAGTTTTCTTGTGTTTGTTAAAAAACAAAATTAAACTGTTGACTGTTATCTGCTAAAAAGGTCCAGTCTGCTAAAGATTATTTGTCAAGATGAGCTCAGACTATGATCCAATTACAAAAGTCTGTTGCATCATGCATACTTCACAGATGCAGATTTTAAATCTATATATTACGATTCCCTAAAAATACTAATTTCTTTGGTGTAATTGAACACAAAAACAGGTGAGTATATGTCTAGAAAAAAAACAACTGTAATTTGACACTCAGCACATAATCCCAGCACAAACACTCGTGGCGTAATTCCAAACCATATTCATCCTTAATGAAAATACAACAAAGAAAAACAATATCAATGGTTAAAAAACAAAAAAAAATCAGTGAAAAAAACACATAGTGGCAATTCTTAATTGTAAATGAAGACAGAGCAGAAATTGCCAACGGAGGTTTCAGAACCGTTAATGAATCCACGTGTCTGGGCGACGACAAAGAGACGGAGGAAAAAAGGCCTCAACCGAGGAAGTTGCACCATCACAAGATCTGCAGAGCTAAGCAGCAGTCTGGGCTGGAAGGAGGAAGTGCTGCCTGTTATCTCAGACTTGTCCAGGTCTTATGGGACTAATTAATTAGACTTGTACATGTTTTGATATGGGCAGAGAGGAGATGGAGAGGAAGACAGGGAGGAAAAAAGCTGAAGGAAAGCAGGGAAATCAAAGGGCTGTCTCAGGCGACTCCAGCCTGCATACTGACATGCGTTGCTCTCTCTGTGCCTCCCCAGCATCTCCCGGCTGGTATCAATGATAAAAAAAATATGGATCATATTGAGTCTGTTGCCAGAAAATGAGTATAGTTCATATCCACACCTCCCGCTGGCTACCACACTGCCGCTGTGCACACTCAAATGACGAAGTGCAGTCATTAGCACAACGCTGTTAAAAAATGCGTGGGCAACAGAGTTGCAGTCAGGACGGGATTTCGAGAAACATTACTTATCCAGGGATCAATTTTGCACATGATTAAACACAGTTAACTAATTGTGGCAACAACATGAGTTATAATTATGAGAAAATTATATGAATCACAACATAGCAGTGTAAAAACCCCTGGCTGTGATTTATTTTGCGCGGGATCATTTGGGGACCAGAAAAGAAAAATGATATTAGCATATGCAAAACATATTAATACGTGGCTAATGAACATCCCACTGAAAAGCATCAGTCACCATCATGTTAATTTTGCATGATGTTCAGGGGAAAAGAGAAACACAGTGGAGGAAGAGTAAAAAGTTGTACAATGACTGGTCATTTCTTATAGAAAACGAGCCTGTTCACTGCTGTCTGAAAAATGATAAAAAAGAAATGAACCCCATTAAGTGTGGGAGGAGAACGATTTCAGGGTTGATGATTAGCAGGTTGAAGCTTTGCTTTGGCAGCCCTCAGTCAAACAGAATCATTGTCATGCCTCATTGACAGAATAATGGGAAGGGCTTCACAGTCATGGATGAAATGATATTCAGGTTAATAGTTTGCCATGTGCGAATTTTTGATAGTTTCTCATCATCCTTTAGGTCCTAAATAGTTTTAATACAACATTCAACATAACACACAAAACTGTCCTTCATCATTATAATAGGGGTTAGAAAAAAATACACTGCCAGTGCAGTTCTCTAATTCCACATTCTGCACCCAAATGGGGTTCCAATATATCTTCCTCATCCCTTAAGAACATGACATGTTGTTCTGTTAGTGATCTCTTAAAAGGAACATGTGACCATTACAAACATTATTTAATAGTGTATTTCTGACCTTCCACATCTATGGTTAGGTTTTAATTAACTTTAGGTAGCAAAAGTCAGGATAAATGAATGGTCATTGATTAAAGTTATGAGGGGAGAGCCTGGTTTTCGCTGTGAAAACATCATTAGATGCCCTCCAGTGTTACCTTACATCTCAGTTTCTGTTACCTCCCGCGCTGGCCCCTGTTCCCTTTCCTGTGGGGTGATCACAGGGCTGACTCGGGGGTGCCAGGCCCTGGGCTACCTTCCTGCCTGTGGGGTCTCAGACATTCTGCTGCCCCGCTTCTCTGCCTTACTACTGTCCGGGGTTCAGCGCAGGGTGGCTGCGACCCCCAGGTTAGTACCCAACAACATCCAATCATAAGCTTTCACACACACACACACACACACACACACAACAACAACACAAACACCCATACACGCACAGACACATGCACACACACATACCCTAGGTTGCACCTTATCCAATCATACTGTTGATAACATTGTATATGTTGCTAGTACGGCTGCTATAGTGATCAATGTTATTGTTATTGTTGCTGTTGTGGTTATTGTTATTGTATTTGTTGTCTTCTCTTTTCTTCCTCTCTATGTCTTTCTGTCCTGTCTGTTCCCCTGTCTGGTCCAGGTCCATCACTCATTCCAGCATTCCAACAATAATAACTAATAAAGTTTAAACATACAAGAGGTGGAGTATGGTATGCTACACCTCTTGTAGAGTAAATCTGTAAGGGTATCCAGATCTCTCTCTGCATGCCTAAGCTGCTGGACAGGACAGGTTTGAAAAAAAAAAAATTCAGTTACCTTGTTTCATCCTCGGAAGCATCATCTGGACACATGAAATGTGCCCATGAACTCATGTAAAGGTGCTTTGTTAAAGGCTCTTTATGGCTCCAAACTGCAATTTCATTTTAAGAGTCTCCTCAGTGTTGCTCTCCCTTTACCCAACAGATGAAATAGATGACAACAATCTCTTGAGCTTGTAAGTGTCGTTTGGCTGTATTCTATGTAGCGCTCTTGCTGTACTCGCAGGTGAACTCACTTACAGTTTAAGCTTTTGTTCAAATGTTGGTGTTCTCACATAGCCCATGGAGTGAGTTACTGGTTGGCCTTCATAAGCCTTTGAAGGGCATTGTTGTGTTTTCCAAATAATAGTCCATTTAATGAATGTTGTTGCTTCTGACTGTGATGAATAATTCAGTTTTTGTTGCTATACTTCTCTATGGTTGAGTGGCAGACCAGTGACTGTCAGAGGAAGTAAACAACTTGAAACAGAGGCCCTAAAAGCCTCTCCCAGGAGGTCCAGGGATGTGCAGTTGGAGGGGTGGCCGACTGTTGCAGCACTGATAAATGCTTAGTGCTTACATTGTTTTCAGATGGATTAAGAGATTTTAAATCTGTGGGGCAAATCAAATCATTTTATTTTCTATTCATAAAATTCATAAGGAGAAGCACACAGGCTCACAATTGAAGGGACCTGCAGAACCACTATGAATGATAATTAGTGTGTTTGAGATGTCACTTTCCATGTTAACATCGACTGATATCATTCATTCAGTCAGTTCACGTGTCTGTGAAATTAGTGTAATTTAACATATAATCTTCCTTTATCCACATTACATATTTTACTTCCAATCACTTCTTTGCCACTAGTGATTTGCTAATGTTAAAGAAAATTGAAATTGTTGATTCAACAATTAAACAGACATCCAAAGTAATTAGACAGAACCCAGTAATATCAAAGACAATTTGATAAATCCTCATAAGAAAACAATGAAGAGCTCATGGCAATGTTTCATGATGCCACCATTAGACAAAGACAGCGCAGTTAGCAGAGCTGGGCACAAAGAGGCAGGGACAGGCCGACAGTGGCAGAGTCTCAGGTAAGTTTATTTAAAACATTTGGACACGCTGGTACAACCCCAAACCCACTTATCTATATTATTATTATTATTTTGTATATATAGTAGTAATAAGGGTTTCTTCTGTTGGTAGCACCTTTGGTGTCCCCATCAGGAATTGCTATTTTATTGCTGTTTTATTGTGCCAATGTACCAACAATCACAGAACGGAAATAACTGCCCTTGCTGGAGAAAGGTAGTAACCATGCACATAACTTAACATAAAACATCTGTGGCTCCAGGACTACAGTGATGTCAAGGCATCCAGGGTATTATGGCATTATGGTAAGTTTCCCTGCAGCATTCCTGTAGCCTGGATAGTGTCAAGCAACAAGTAAATGTTCAGAGCAAGAAGTTGTGGCATACGGTACTGCAGGCCATGCACACTTTGCAGCAGGAGGTGAAGGGATTTAATCAGAATGAAAGCTACATTAACAACAATTTAACTGACTGAAAAACACATCCCCAATGATGAGTCCCTAGTGATGAGGGTACACATCTGTTTCCAATGTTGAAGTGAACCTTCGAGCTCAAGTGTTTCAAGCAGTGATTATATGAACAGCGTTTGTGTTTACCCCCACTCATGCCTCATGCCACCAGGCAATGTGATTTCCTGAAGAAGCTTCCTTTTTGTTTGTCAAATGTTTACTGTGATCAGTCTTATGATTGGATGAAGATGTATCTCTCAATCACCATACAGGTACAATACATACATATGTTCACTGACAGCCTATACCAACTAAAATGACCAAAAGACCAGAATTTCCCACTTTCCATTGGCTGTTGAGCTGGCATCATTAAAATAATTTGATTTCACTTATTGGGGCACAGCTCCCTCTAAATAAAGAAAAGTACAGAGTTCTGCCATGGTATGCTCAACTCTTTTTGAAAGCTCAATTCAGCTCTGCTCCTGAGCGAATAAATGTCAAACCTACTTGATACGATCAGTGCAGTGCGGATCAGTCAGCGGTTCGGTCTCCAGGGTTAGGACTGAATCTGTGAATGCATCACTCAGACACCATCATAACCAACCATCACTTTTGAAGAATGCGTTCAGGGTTTTCCTCTCTGTCAGCAGGATAGACAAATCTGCTGTTAATCAACACATTCCTCCTCCAGCGTGTTCCAAGACAGACGTTTCAACCAGGGGAGTGTCTTGAGAGATTTTCCAGGCATATGGTAACACCCCCATTAAATTTACCCCACAGATCCATATAACAAATACAAGGAATGTGAAAGTAAAATTACTTTTTATGAGTCTAAATTCATAGCACAGAGTAAAACACTTTTAAAAGAGTCTAAAATTCAATATATATCTCAAAATGCTTGTTGTGACAGGTGACACATGGTGACATATGTCACTTGTACATCACCTCTGTCTCTTAGTTCCCATTCCATTTGTATCACTATTAAACTGGGACATTAATGGGATAAATTTTGGGTTCACTGTTGGAAAGGAAAATAATCTCAGGTCAATTTAACTGAGTTGAGGAGATTTGTCTTTCATCATTTTGCACGAGTAAATGACGTTTCATCAGGAGTAGAGGACCCAAAATTGATAAGATTATTCCATCATTTTTCCTCACTAAACCTTAATCAGTCCACTGATCTGTTTTGGTAAAACAGATTTTAAAAAAGGCTTGCTATGCTATTGCTGAGAGTACTTTAAATTTAGCCCATAAACACAAACATAAAAGTGGTGCTGATTCAGGGGAGACAAGGAAATGTTTCTTGTGTACCAAGCACGCTGCATTTAGGGCAAACAAATTTGAGTCATGTCCTCTGTCACTAATATTTTAAACGAAGTGGCAGAATTTTCCTCCATCTGAAACTCAGTTTCAAGATGTGTTTTAACTAGAAAAGAGAGCAGCTGCTTGACGATATGTGCCTGTATAACTGTTCATGTGACTGTGTGACTGTGTCTTTCTGTTCAGTAAAAATGTTCTGACTTGCCTGAGGCAAAATATAAAACACTGGTTGACTAATACCTGAAAAGCTCACCTGGCCATTTTGCATGTACTTTTGATGCAGTTCCTTATTTCAAGTGGGTCCGTCTATGGCCAAGTCAAATAAGGTTTTCAAAGTAACACATTTCATAATTATAATAAAAATTACATCGGTCAAACTTTATTCTCAATTGTATAACAACTGTTGAAAGATACTGTAAATTGCTGTAAATTGTATTACTGTAAAATACTGTCATATTTTCATTGAGGAAAAAAGGGTTTTTGGTCTAAAATGATGTGATACCCCAAGGTTAACTTTGCAGAATCAAGAGGCTCTGTCAGAAGCTGGTTTACTTTAACTGTGGTATGGAATTTAGATAGTAGACCCTCAGCATTTAGTGTTGACTGTGTTGAGGTTTATATTTAGATAATGATATCCGTCCCCCTTATCCTTCTTCATTTGCCAATGAAGACTTTGAGATACAGTTGAAATGTCACAAAAGGCCAGCAAGTGGACCTTTGAGACCTTTGCGATTCTTTTATTGTTCCCAGTGGCTAAGAATAAATCTCATCTTCAAATCTCAATTCTGGTCACAATGCTCCTATTACTGCTACCCCTTGTTGTGTTGTGTAATTACACACAAAATTTGGTGCACAGCAATGTTAAAGATATGTAAATACAGAAAGGTTTGTCTGTTTCTGGTTAGTGGTCATCTGAAATAAAAAAAAATAAAAAGGATGACTAATATGGCTGAACAGTTTATAAATGTGAAACTTTCAGACTTAGAACTAAGAGTAAATCTAAAAATAGCTGACAAAATCCACATCAAATCAACAATAAAACCCATATCAACCCTCATTTCTGAAAACAAATCATCAATTTATTGTAACACATTACTCGCAAAGTCCCCCAGATAATGATATTTTTTTGCCTTTTGACTCTAAAAGACTCTAAAGTTTAGAGCCACACAGTGGCAAAGAGTAATGCTGCTGCAGTGGAGAACAATGCAGGGCCATTTGACTGACAGCATGGAAAGACATGTCATCTTTAGACTTTGCTGCGAGTGCTTCCTCTCAGACTTCCTCCTGACAGGGTGTCCATGCCAATGTCAGACTCATTAAGCAGACACGTTGACGGCCACCTCTGACTGAAACAGATACCTCTGCGCAGACAGACTGACTTCAGCCCAGGGACAGTCGGGGGGTGGAGAGGGAAAGCAGAGGCCTCTCTTTGTCTGAGCTTTCTCTCCTCTTTCACACCAAACTGTAATCTCATCTCTGCTGATTATACAACACACACATACACACCCACATTAAACCTCCACCCACTGAACAAAGAAATGACCTGGTGACCTGATGAGAGACCTTGAATTATTAATTTATGTCCTGTCAGAGACAAGCAGCAGGATGCTGATTGGCACTGCAGTGTTTTCTGACTGATAGAAACCGACTGGACATGTCTTCTCCTTTCACAACAGCGTCCAGTGTGGGGGATCTCACTGGGTCTCCACAGAGATGCAAGAAGTGAAAGCAGATTTCTGTTTCAAACAAACGCTGTACCATTCACAAACATATGAATTTGTTTTGCAAATACAAAATGCACCTATCAAACAAGCAAACAATACACTTGTAATACATCCTGCTTCAGAAAAAGATATGCCTTAGAGGTACAAAAAAGATCCTACAAAGAAAAAAAAACCAGAACAATATTTATGATGTGATTGTGTTCAGGAAATAAACACTGACTCTTGATACCTGACGTAGCTGATATGAGTCTGTGTGCTTCCACTTTAGAGAAGCAGAGAGATGTACGGGCACCTACACTGTGCCATGTCAGGTCAGCAGCAAAGCATGCTGCAGCCACCTTAAGAGAAAAGAAGAAAAATTATATCAGTGTGTACTGTACTGTGCACCGTCAAGAGGGGCCAGAACACAACATGTAGACCCCATCTCCCCCAAGGATCCCAAGGAACATAGATTTATAACAAAGGAAAGGAATTTCTTCCAGAAAGTACATGTTTAAAAAATAAAGTTTGAATTAGGAATCCAGAGGGACGAAGGTCAACAGACAAAACCAACTAGCAGTAACAAAAAATAAAAAACCAAACAACAGCAGCTTACCTCCCTAACTAACATATACAGGAACAGAAATTGATACCCCCTCTTCAATATGCACAGAATGACAGATAACACAACACACTCTTTTGATTTTCTTCACACATAATGTAAAAAATATCAATGTGACATTTGTGTGTAACCCAATATAATGTATCCAGTGTTGTAAAACCAGCCCAAACAAAATAGTAAACTCACTTCAGGGACCCATGATGGGGTAATATGCCAGACCTGGAAGTGACATTCTGTCAGGAGCAATAACACTCTACTGAAAGTAAATCTAACAGGAGCAGCACAGAGCTGTTCTCCTAACCTGCTAATCCCCTCTGCCCTCTGGGAGTCTGCCTTTCAACATCTGCTTCCAGCTCCGGCCAGCAATCTAATGTGAGTGTCACACACTTGGCCAACAACAGCTGGCTATGCTGGGGCCGCGTCGTCCTGTGACCTGCAGCACTGACCTTCACGCACACACACACACACGCTCACACACAGGGGGACGTGAACAGACTGTAGACAACACACTCCACCCCAGGGTTAGGCGAAGAAACCATAAACCACTGTTGCATATAGCACAGAATACCAAATAAACACACAGAAAGAAAGAAAAGTCTCCCAGATAAAAAAAAAATGTTGTTTGCTTATACATACACATTTCTGCAACACTCCATGCCTCCTTCCATCTAAGAAGTACATGCACCCACTTTCGACAAAAGAGACAACAAAGATGAAAGTGAGAAAGCAGAATATTGCAGCAGGGCAATTTATTTCTCACTGACTGAAGTACGGGTGGAAAATGTGAGAGAGAAAAAGAAAAGAAAAGTGAAGAAGATAGCAATCACTGACATCCATAGCATCCCTCAACTTTGAACTTTCAACATTAGTCAGAATCATTTGAAGGAAAAGTTAAAGATAACAACACTTGGGCTCATTTTTTACTTAGTGCCAGCCACCAATGTGTGTTTTTCTCATTATTTTATTTTTTATTTTTTCATTTTATAGGGAGCCTATGGACCTGTCTCACTCATTGATGTATTTTTTCATTTGCGTAAATATAATCTGCTGCTAATTAGACGTGGATTAAACTTGGAGAAATCTTAAAATGTCTTCTTTCTGGTATTTACACCATTTATTTGACAGTTAGAGTACATGAAAGTCAGCTTGTTGTGCCAAAAAAAAAGGGGTCTGCAAAAGAGGCAGACAGTGAAAATAGGGTTCTATGGGGTAGGATGTGAGAGGACTTTTTCTGGTGCCCAGGGTACAGAAGTAAAAGTTCATTTTTTGCATAAAAAATGTGAGGTGACTCATAGCTGGGGCACATCCAGGGATGGACATGAACTATGAATCATCAGTACAGAATAGCACAACTGCATCACATAGTATCTGTCTCTTTCATTTAAAAAAAAAAGGCAAAGGTACATGGGAGCAGTCAACTACTACCAAGTTGGGAAATTCTTTCTCTGCATTTAAATGATCCTATATACTGTAGGATCAATGTCAAAGAATATTTTGGGTGTTTAAGTCTTTGCTCAAGGGCTAACAGTGGTGATGGAAGGGAGAGATGATGAGCATTTTGCCTTCCACTGCAACATTTTTTCCTGCTGTTACAGGGATGGGAACCTTGATTTCTTGGTTGAAAGCTCCCCTCCTTAACCTCAAGACTACCACTGCCCTGAAGAACAGGGTACTGTTCCCAATACTGGGCAAATGCATTGAGTTGAAAGAGCAAGCCCCTAATCCAGCTCCCTGTTCCAAAAAACAATTTAATATATAGTCCCCATATAGGAGACATGTCAGCCTAACTGATAAGAACAGACATAACACTTGCTCTTAGCCAAAAGGCCATGAAAGTGATTTTCGTAAGAATCACTGATTTACCTTGCTTTTTGTTCCTTGCATCACACTGAAATTCAGAAAACACAAAATCATTCAAAAGGGAACAAGTTGGCATCTGTGGTTAGTCACCTAGCAACACTGTTCTAATGACTTGAACCACCTGTACGCATTGTCTATGTGTGTGTATGTCCACTAGTGGTGTTTGACAGACATCAGCTCAATGAGCTCTGTGAGAACAATACACACTTGACAGCCCCAGGGCTTAAAAACTTGCAGTAGAAAGACACTTGCACAAGGACTCACTGCTCTATTCAGTTCAGCAAGGTGTTTTTTTCTGCAATCATCAAATAAATATTTAGACATTCAGCTGTTTACCATGATCAGAAAATACAATATTAGTTAAACTGTCTGCTTAGGACCATTGTACATGAGCAGATAAAAATACTAAAGAACAATCATTGTGACATTAGTTGTCAGTAATTTCACATAAGGAAGTGTAATATTATTGTGACCAAGTTGACAGTTACAGTATATATCATATTGAATATGATATACTGTATATTGAAGGAGATTGTTGAGGGTATATATTAATAAACACCACTGAATTGTTGCAGTTAAAGTGAGATGTAAATTGGTATGTGAGCACTGACATCAGTTAATTGGTCATTTTAGACTGTAAGATCTAAAAGTAGTTGAGCTGTGAGGAGCAAGAGATTCAAAAACAATCACACTATGAATGGTGTCTGGCTGTCAACCTGGAGGAAGCAGTCCAAATTCCATCGTATGATGAAGTTGTTGATTGAAGCTCTTGAAAAAGCTTGTATGTGGACCTTGATTACATTTTGTTGAAGTTTTTTTGTCAAAATAAACAAACTGATACATAATAATGCCAATCTGTTTTGTAGTTAATGACATTGTTATTCTGTGTCGTGCATATTTTCATTTACAGATCACAAGAAGAAAGCGAGGATGACAGTATTCCACGGTAATAACTCTGACTGAAAACAATCAGATACAAATTGAATAAAATAAGAAAGAAAAGAAAGCAACTCATCTTGAGTTATTATCCCGCGGATCCTTGACACTTGGAAGAACACTAAGAAGTTATCTTGTAAATGGGTGTAAGATGAGTTGTTGATGTTGATGTTGTTCTCTCTTTGTGAGATAATTCTATTCCTGAATTTTTGAAACACTCAAAACGTGAGTCCTGTAGAATGTTTGTGGGTGTCAGCCTGGTGAACAATGCTTTTATGTAAAGTCAATATAAATTTAAATACCAGGCTTGTCTTGATGGATGCTGCCTCCTGACAGTCATGTTGCAAAGAAAGTTTGGCTGCTGATTCCTCTGACCCCCCAACACTCCTCTCGGCTCATCAGACGTGGTCTGCCTCCCAACGCTTGGATACGCCCTCATTTGGACCCAAGGTTAACTCTCTGACATTTCAAGCTGGTTAAGAATTTGCCTGGGCTGTAACCTTTGCGTGGCGTGAATCTGGCTGTCATTGCATTAGTGCCTCCATTATCATGCAGTCGTGTCTAATCTCACCTGGAGCTCGGGGCCTTCCTCACAGATGGGAAGGAAGCTAAAAGCTTCTTAATGTATGTGGGGATCATTTGAATGAAGCTCAGACTCGCAGATAGGGCTGAGGGCAAGGTGTTTAGCTAAGGCCAAATTGAATTAATGTCATTAAAAAAAGATTTCTCACTCCTGGCAGAATTACACCATTGTGCTTCCATTTAATAAGCTAAATGAGAGTGTAAGAAAAGTGCTGGGGATTATACTGTAAATTCTCAAATGGTGGAGGGGCCCTACATTTACCTCCTCTGAAAAGGAGAGTGGGGCTCATATTATATTTCCTAATTTCCCCTTGATTTATAAATGTGTTTTATCTGAGTTTGGTCCATTAATTAAACAGCAGCTTTTTTCTTTTTAACAGAAATATTGCTGTCATTCTTCCTTTACATTTGAAAGAGACATTGCAACTCAAAATTAGCTTTGTTTCTAACACAGGTAGATGCAGATATAAATTTGATTGAATCAGTGAAATTGTGAATCAGGTGTTCCACATTCTGCCAGTTCCTCAGTTCTTGGACCATACAGTGGAACAGTGGCACAGCCAGTTGTGCTAATGGACTCCACCTGCCAGGAAACACACAAGAAAGCACAGCAAGCCTTGCGGGGTGGGAGGGCCAACACAAAGTCAAAGTCTTTTAAAAGAGAATGTGGGTGACAACATGTCTCTGATGTAAAACTAGAGAAAGTTTACGATTTGAAAGGACAGGTAACATTTTCCCTATTTTTCAGATGCTTCCCAGGTTGAGCATTATATGACTCGAGGCTGACTGCCTCTTTGAGGTCACACAATAGGCCATAGACATATTTTTGCAAAGCATAATTTTGTATCTCAGTGTTTGGCCCGGAATTACAAGTGGAGTCTATGACATAAACAGATAATGCAGTATGGGAGATTCATTTTTTGTAAATAAGTAAAAAAGAAATGACCCTGAAGCACATGACCCTAACAGGCCTTCTGCACATACTGGCCTACACAAATCGGATCCATGAAATTAATGGGTAAATAGGAAACTAGTAGGTTTCGTAGCCCATCTATTTGGAACAGAGGTGCAATGGTAACACCAAATCTGTTCGCTGATAACAATCATATCAGGTGACCAGTCAGACCACACTCACCTTGATTTACCACATTTCACACACACTGTGGCAAAATGTCAGTGCAACTGGTATTCAGATCAGTCTCAAATCAGAAAACCAGCCTCATAATAGATGAACCAAAATGTATGAAATTCTTTTTTAAAGCATCTTTCAAGTTGTTGAGTTGCTGATCAGGCTTCGCTGTGATTGGCTCATCTGCTTCAGCGCAATGACACCAGTGAGATTAGTTAGGGAGAGTACTGTTATTAATCACCACACCCTTCCATCTATGGTCCCCTTCACCAAACCCTTTTTGCACCATGTGCTGTGGCACCCACGTCAGCCAAAATAGAAGGTGTGCCTGGAGACACCTGCACAGTCTGTGCACCCAAACCTGCCAATTTGCACTCGTAATTGCATGCACTGCATGATTAAAATACAACCCCAAAGGTTGTAAACATCAACACAGAGTTGCATCCTTGTTAAAAAAAATGGCACAAACATGCACTATTCCGATGTGTTCGTTTTCCAAATGCAACATCGCAGCTTCTGTTTTGTTATTATTATAATTTATGGCACAAGAAAAACACTTACTATGAACCTCAGTGGCACTTATGTTCAGAAATGTGAGTTTTCAGGCAGGCAGGTGTGATGTGCAGTATGTGGCGCCACACCTCGTGACTGTTGAGGAAAGCTGGGCTAACAACCTGCAGTTGATAGAAGTGGAGACAACAACAACCACTGCAACAGTTGGAACCTGTTAATCCTTACATACACTTCACACACACGTGCTGAAGTCATACCCCGTCCCCACCCCACCACACACACTCCACCCCTGCAGACACACACTGTGACTCACAGGAAAGTGGAATTTGAGCCATGAGCTAAGCAGCAGTAGATCCAGATGATCCTCAAGATTGCAGCTGCAGATTAGAAGAGTCAAACGTCAGTGAAGGGCCACAGTAAAGCTTCAGTGTGCTGTTCCTCTGATAACACTCAGGAAGAGATGGGGAGATAGAGAGGGAAGGGGTTAAAAGTTAAAAACAAAGCAGTGAGAGGGAGTTCAATACATGTTGCTGGGGGGACACAGACCCCAGTTGCAAAGCAGGATGCACCAAAAGCACCTGAAATAAGGATGATCAAAGAATGAATAAGTAGATGGATAGAATCAGAATTGTTTCCACCTTTTTCCATCATGATGCCATACATTTCTGACAACAGGCTGACAGTAAAAGAGATAATTACTCTCTTGAGCTTTGCTCTGTTTGCTTGTGTGTTTTTTTAATTTATTTTTTTAATCAAAGTCATGATTTTGTGGGAATGCAGCTAGTGTTGTAGCACTGTAAAAGGTCTATCATGTATGTAGTGTTTGTCCATTCTTAATGACACTGTACTCACTGCAAGCAATTACCAAAAGTTTATCCAGATTATTGTAACCATTTTGTTTGGAGGTGAAAGTGAACACAATCAGATGTGAGCATTTCACTGCACAGGAAAACTGCACGTACAACTACAGTGAGCGCAGTGGGACAACGTTGGACCAGGAAGTGGGTCTGGAAACTGTTCTGAATGTTTGAACAGATAAATAAAAAAACAGTTACCTTTTTGATACAATGAAGCATGTTGATAGTGAAAAATAAAACAGCAGCATGTGTGAATGTTTGCTTTGTTTAAGCTCATTGTAAATTTGTTACATTTTATAGACTAATTGATTACTCACTGATGAAAATATCCATTGAAGTGCAGCACAGGCAACAATTGATGCATAAAACTAGCTTGTCATTGAAAGGGGACATACGTGGTGTGACTAGTTTGTATCTTTGGTAAAATATACAACATGACATTAAAAGACGAAATCAAGCAAAAATAGTCAAAGGTACATCTCTCTTGGAACCTGCAGGCCCGCCTGAGAGAATCTCATTAGTATGGACTTTACTTTAGAGTTTTATTGCTACTCGAGGTGCCTCTAATGCTGTTTCAGAGGATTTTCCACCCTGACAAGAACAATATTCTGATGACCTACCAGCTCACACTGTATCTCAGCCTTGAAAAATTCAGCCTGTCTGCCTGAATGTCTTAATAGTTTGAGGAGCCAGGTGGAGGGCTAGACAAGGTTATAGAGGATCTTCTCTTTATTTATCCACCTGAGCTCTGTCAAGGCCCCCCTCCCAGGCTCCTTTGCACCTCCCAGAATAGACCGGCCTGGGTGAGCTGGCAGACCTGATTACACCCCGCACATTTATCAGTTTCCAAGGCTATCATTATCCCCCTGGGGGAAGTTGTGAATCCGCTATGCTGGTTGACAGGTGCGGGGCAATTTTGAGATTATTTATAATGACGGCTCCACCTCAGAATCCACCAGCACTGGCAGCTGTCCTCAGGAATATGTTACAGTGACACAGAGGCAGGCAAAGACTTCTAATGGCAGAGCTGGAAAAGAAACAACAAAAAGAATTCGGGAGAAATGTTCTTTAAAAAAACATGAGTGGAATAAATGAATTTAATAATTTGGGCTGTATTCTCAGATAAACCCGATCCTTAAGTAAGGAAAATAATCATTCATCAATCAATTCATTATCAATCTACGGTTTCAATATGAAGATAGCTCAGATAACAGGGTAGTAGTGTAACTACACTCACTGAGCACTTTATTAGGAACACCTGTACACCTGCTTATACATAGAATTAATTAGCCAATCATGTGACAGCAGTGCAACGAAAATAACCATGCAAAGTGCTTCAGTCATTGATGAGGAATCAGTGTACAACCAGAGACAGGTCAGGGAGCATATTTACATATAGCATATTCAACATCAGAGGCCATCTTTGTACAGGGAGGAGTTTACCATCTCACCCTATTTACAGTACAACTACATGGTATCATGTTGCTGAAGCTCCATACTTAGAACATGTGAATGACATGAGTGTTGCCTCCCAGAAAATTCCATCTGCTATTGAAGACCATGAGTTGAGGTTGAAAGCACCAGAAAAAGCTAGGACGTGGACCATTAGTAAAGAATATTTTGTCAAATGATTATGACTGCATTACCTTTTTCCTGTTTTCCCCTCAGTCATGTTAAAAAAATAAATTTAACATAATTTCAGAAAAATAGTCATAGGGCTGGAGTTAAATAAATTCAGAAAAAAGATTATAGATCTGATTGAGAATTGAGGTAGAAGTTTAAAAAAATGGATTTTATTGTAAGGTCACTCTTTGGGACAAAATGCAGCCCAACTTCTGCTTCTGAACTTGGTCCAGGCAGAGAACAGTGGATGCATTAGTGGCAGTTAGAAGGAGTGTAATGTCGGCTGGAGTTAGGGGAGTCTGAGCAGTCAAGCAACAAGAGAAAAGCTGCAGATAGAAAGGGTTCTGCTGGTTAAGATTCATGTGGTATAAACATTTAACATATGTTGGCAGTCTCTCTGCTCTTTTTTGTGTTTTTATACAATGAAGCCAGTGACATTTCTCAAAGATCACCATTGGCAAAGAAGGGATATGATGTAAACACTGAAAGTCTGTGTCTCATCCTATTCAGTTGATATCAAAAGAAAGTGGATTACAGGACTGAGGTCTTTTGTGAATGTGTGAAAGCTTGGATTACTCCACTTAGCAGTCGGGTTAGAGGAGTAGAACAAATGTATAGTATACTGAACAGTATAAACATTTTACATGTAAAGTACTTCTTGCTATTTGATCTCAGTGCTTTTGAAACAGTACAACATAGAGGACAAAGAAATGATCACCTCCAGGTTTCTGAAAGTGACACATTTCACTTAGTCACACAGCTGCCATTACATCATAACATTTCCAGCAGACCCCTGCTGTCTTATCTGTGCAGTATCTATTTTGAGGAGCGTAATACCATGCTTTGGGCTGTCACAAAATCATTTCAGCAGTATATTGCTTTCAGCGATGCTTCTGTGTTTTCCCAATTGAGGTGTGACAGTGATTCCTCCATCTTCTGCAAAGCTCCTCCATCTGGATTTCTGCTTTAGGATGCCATGCTGGTCATGCTGCATCAGGCTGCATAGACAAATTGCCACTTGAATAGAAACATGTCATTCTGTACATCAACCCTTGAAAAATCTTTGAGGATTGAGGACACAGTGTTTTTTTTCATTTCAGATTAATTGCAGCTATTTTGTGCAAAAATAAAGAAAAGATGCAAATCTCAACAAGAACAAGGATATCATACCCTAAAGTTCAGTTTGGAGGTAGGTTAGGGTTATGTAAATGTCACACGTGGATTGACACAGAAAGGCAATACATGTAAATTCTATTACAAGTCATTTTCACTGGTTTGTAACCACAATACTCAACATTCAAAGATGTGAGTCCTGCCACTGAGGTGCTTTTCTCCATAGGTTCACTTGATTCCTTTTTTCTGTGTCATTACCATTACCAATGTCATTAATCATTGGTTTTTCTTGGTATAAGTAATTTAGTTAATAAAATGAATCTGACCCAGTCGTTGTCCTGTGTATTCCCTTGGAATAGAGAATAGAGATCAATTAAATCGAAAAGTCATTACCTCTGGTTAATGAGACTGATCAATCTCAACAAACTTGCTCAGTTTGCTCCAATATGTGCTGGAGCCCCCTTCAACTAGTCCAAATGGAACAAATAGTGAAAACAGTCATAGGTAAGTGAACATTGACAGAGGAATACTGGGGACTGACTCACTGTCACCTAAAAGTATTCAGTGTGCAACAATACAATGTGATTATACAGACAGAATAACCAGCTGTAAAATAAATAAACAAGGGTGTTGAAGGACCTGTTCATTATCCTGTAAGCAGATTCCATTTTAATACCGGTCATAAACAAGGTTTTAATTGGACTTTAGAGAAAATGACATTCAGGGGTACCTGAATTTGTTGTGTCCATTTGTTGTGCCAGATTATCTTAAATAGAAAGCTTTTCATATCTTTTATATGTGTGTGCGTGTGCATTTCTTTGGAAACTGCATCACACGATTTCATCCTCCAAATCCAAAATCAATACCATGCAATCCTCTCACAATCTACTTTCCAAATGGCCTTCCGTTATCAAAGAAAACATGAATTAAACTTAAGTGAATTGCCTGCTGTAGCATTCCTGGGAGAGGAAGGTTTCATTTATTTGATGTTCTTTTCCCATGGTCTGCTTTCTACAAAGAGTGTGCATTTAAATAAAATCTGTTTGCAAATCATGAACATGGATACACATTGGATTGTAAGGAGAGAACTTTAGAATTGGTAATGTTATCCATCATAATGCAGAAGGTTGAAGGTAAGCATCAGTGCTGCTTTATCCAGCATTCTCAGCAGGTTTAAACAATGACTAAGCTCACACAGCTCAAGTTGCTGTTCCTAGGTTGTGGCAGCATCTCTCTCTAATCTGTTGTGGGGATTACACCATAAACATTTATTACAGTTATTTTTTATAAATATTATAAATGTGAATTAGATTATATTCCCAACCAGCTCTTTACTACAACAGAAACATTAACTAAGGTCATGTGATTGTGCCTTGCTCACTTGCTATTATGGCACATGATACTGCGTCATTCTTCTGGAATTTCCATTGCACACAATTAGCCAAAATGTCCAAAATGCAACAATCTAAGTGTTTCCTTGACCTTTTCAGCATGTAACAAGAATGATTAGGGATTTCCACAACTTCTACATGGGACTCAAAGCCTCAAATAGAATTACTATTACTATTAACATGGAACAATATGGGAGTCAGTGTTAGCTCTTGGCTCTGGTCCTGAAAAAACCTTCTGAGAGGAAAAATGCACAGCAGTCAGTGGATGTGGCGGAGGAAATGCCAGTGGTACATGTAAGCCAAGACAAGCCGACTCAGTGGGCTACATTCTAATAACCCTTGTCTGACCAGGAGACGAGCGGGTGCAAGCCTTAATCCCACATTGGCTCTTTCACTTCTGTCAGATGGCTTTTCCTGCACTTTCTGATCGCCTGACAAGTTGGATAAATCAAACATCCAGGGCTCAATGGCACTGCACATGGTGTGTTTATAGAAAATGTATATCCCTGTGAAATTGTAACTGGCAAAATTGTATGTCTTTTTGTCATTTTGTAGCTGGCCCAAGCCCACATGAATTCATTGATTTCTTAGGTCAAACACTTGGTGTTTACTACGACACTTACAGCCTGTTCTGTGGAAGAAGATAACCTGTGGTTGAGTTTCCCTGTCTTCTATTGTTCTCCATGGGGATTGTTTGAGGAGCATACATTCACCCTGTGTGGGCCATTTGTACAATTCCTATAAGAAACCAGTGGGCTTTACACGTGACAGAATGATTCTACATTTTCTGTGTTACACCATAACAAGGCAATTTATTCATCATTCATCATTTACTTGAACTTAAATTTTTAAGAGTGAACACAAATAAAAATAACCATAAATAAAATAAATAAATTCACAATAAATTCACAATAAATTCCACACACTGTAATTAAACTGAATTGAATTTTATTTTTGAACAAGCAAGAAAAAATACCCCCCTCCCAAAATATATATATGAATAAATAATATACACGTAAGCATCTATATAAATATATAGCCTATATATAATATACCACAATATCCATATAATATATAATATAATCTCTATGTAATGTATATAATACTATATATACATTACATAAATCCCTCATCACACTCCCTGTTTCCACACTTCTTCTTCCATCTAATTACAAATGGTTTTTTGTACCTTGTTTTAAACAGATTTGACTTGCCTGGATTCATTCACCCAAACAAAACCATAACAATAAATAAATAAATAACACATTACTATAATAGTGTGATAGCTGTGTGAGATACATTAGGGAGTTTACAGAATGAAACAGAATTTCTTGCTGTAATGAGATAATGTGCGAGAACCAGCTCTCATGATCTTGCAGCAGTGCATTGTGATATATTCGATGCACAGTTTTAGAGTTTTTAACCTCTCTTTAAAAGCTTTTTCTCTTTTCCCAAACGGTCCTCTGTCAGCTTTAGAAAGCCTCCTCAACAAGCAGAACAGCAGAGGGTAACAATCAGCTAAAGCAGCACTCTGCACTCTGGTAGCTGGAGAAACTGAAGCTTCTGGGTTCCATCTGTGTTTTCAGTTTGGGCTTTGACTTTACAGTGTTTTTGACACCGTCACAACAGCTCATGCTAGTCTTCAAACATGTGCTTTCACCCTGTTCAGTCTGCTGGCATCCCAAATTAATGAATGTATTCTTCAGGGTCACTCTTAGGGCAAATGTTATTCTGGTATGCACTGGGTGTGAGCTAGGGAGATATCCTAGGTAAATAGAGCCATTTTTATTCAGGTTAGCATATAACAGCTTATCAATTTATAATGTTAACCTAAATTGACTTTATGTATTTACTGAATGTATTTGTTGTTAAGCTATACTACTTTCAAATGATAATGCAGCTGCAAGTGTGATGACCTGTCCTGGCTGAATACACTTGCTGTTTTATTTTGCATTTCACTCATTCTGTTCTGTTGTCTGAGTTGTCTTGAGCTTTCAACTATTCTTCCTTCATGTAGTCCTGCCATGTATAACCCTTGTCTTTTTTTGTATCTGAAACTGCCTTTGCCCTGTAGGTCTTGCTGCCCATTACCAGTTTACGACTTCTTGTTTGTTTTTGAACTCTGTGCTTTTGCCTGTGGATTATTGGCAACCCTTGCCTCGCTGACTGCCCTCTTGTGTATGATCTCTGCCTGGGATTTCTGCCTGATTCCTGTGTGTGAGTTACTGTGTCACAGTTCAGAGAGGTCCCACATACCGAATCACAGGGCAGAGACAGAATTGAAAACCAAAAGTCAGTCCAAACAAGCAGAGGTACAGAGGCATCACGCAAAAACTCATGACAGTTAAAGAGGTCAAAACCCAGAAAGAGAAACACAGACAATGAGGTGGGAAACAAAGCAGTCAGGAGCACAAACTATAATCTGAGAATTATAAAAGGCAAAGTATACTGTATATACTGAAGTGTAAATGAATAACAGATATGTGGCAGAGTGAGCAGGCTGACCAATGACAGGCTGACAGACAGTGCAGAAGGAGTGTCAGGGGGTGGGGACTATGTACTGGTGCGAGGAGATGGAAGGTGCTGACTGTAGAATGAACAGATAATGTGTGTAGGATATGCAGCAGAGTTGCAAAGTTCTCTTAGCCACCCTTTTAAAAACATAATTACTAGCTAACATCTAACCACAGCATCTATTTGAAATAACGTAGCAAAGATAATCTCTCTGCTTCAGCTCAATTAACAGCTGTTACGGCCCAGCAAACGGAACCATAACGTGACAGCCAAAAGAAGGAGGAGGAACAATGTTGCTGCAGTATGAACTTATTTATTTACAGGGGGACTCACAGTCCAAAATTTAGAGATCACAGTGACAAAAATTTACAAAACAGTGTGGTGGAAGTTGGGACAGTGGTTATGCCAAACAAAAGAAATCAATAGAAACAAAACAGTGCCTCACTATACTCCCTGACTATGGAATTAAAAAAAAACAAGACTATCTCATTTATCTAAAAAACGTTTTCAGTAAAACTGTACAAGGGTGGCACCAACCAATAAACCTCGGGATTTAGACAAAACCGGTTCTACCTATGTGTAAATGTAAAGGGCGCCCCATGCTCACCTAGTCCTGAACCTCCACCATATACCATCATACACCAGTGAACAAACAGGAAATGAGAGACAGCCCGGAGGAGTTTTCCGGTGGGAGCTATATATAGTCTCTTGGTTAGTAACAGGCTGCCCAGCCTCTGAAGGGCCCAATCAGGAGTCTGGCCAGCCTGCTCAGGTGTGAGCCAATCTTCAGAGTACCTGGACAACAGGAGGAAAGGGAGGACCAAAAAGAAAAACAGAAAAACAGAGCACCCTACTGCATGGCACGTAACTACAGCTAACACAACACAACACAAACCTGAAACAAAACCTTTTTCTCATCTGATTATTCAACTGTTTATGCACGTGCATGGTATATTAACTCCAGACACTTTAAAAATATTTGGCTTCAGTTTACTTGACAGAAAGTCTGATCATTTGTGTGGTGTTGGTTTCATTCTATTTCCAAATACTAAAACAAATGTTCTTCAAGGGATCTCCCATCTAGCTTACCATCAGTCATATTTAACAGAACTGTGTCTCTTTCTTTTTTTGTATTCATATATTTATCTTCTTAGGGCATATATAAACACAAATGTGCATACACAGGGGTAGAGTTTTGGCTTCACAAGTGTGTGCAGGGCATAGTGAATTCAGTTTCTTCAACAAAGGAAAACTAAGTCATTCTCTGCGTTTAATTGTATTTATCTTAATCTAGAAAATGTGAAATAATGATGAATGTGGTCATCCTGTTTTCAGCATTTCATTTTTCTTGTTAATGTTCTTTGCTGCATTGTTATTTCACCAGCTCTACAATCTCTCACCACAATCTCCACTAATAAGGCAGGTGGGCATGTGCAGTATCTAACCTGAGAGGCAAAACCCAGGACCAATGCAATCTTGTAGAAGTGTGGGGGACTTTAATGCTCTTTATTAACATTTTCATGCAGTCTATTCCATGTCTAGTTTTCTGAAATGCAGTTTTAGTATGCTCCAATCCCCTGACTTTTCCCAAGGATCAGCCCACATATGTGTCTGCTACTGATTCAAAGAACAACAGAAAGTGGATGTGTTTCATGAGGCTCAAATCCAAAGGACAGCTCAGCCTGAAGAGCTCATAGTCATGGAAATGAAATGGTTGCTCTTTGTGTCTGTGGCTTTCAACCGGAGCTTGTTCAAAGGTGAGCCCCTGTCAGTCAGTGGGATGAGACTGAATTTGTGTAAGTGGCTTCTATTATACAGCCTTTTTTGTGGTCAGTTATTATTTTGTCTGTGCTGTTCTATCTTGTTTTTGTGCATTGGACTTTTTCTGTCAGCTTTTTTGAAAACAGCTTTTTGGCAACCAATTCCCAAATGTCAGGACTCAGAGCATCCTTTAGACATGCTGAGTTCTCAAAGCAAGTGTCTGAAGAACAACACAAAGATATTGTACCTTTGACAAAAAAAACGATATCAGAAAAAGCCCACTGCGGTAGATTATTGATTTCACACTGCTGGTTGATTTTTTTAGATTTTTGTGAGCAAGCGCTGCTTTGAACGGAATCCGGAAAGCTGCAGAAACTTGGTTTCTAAATCATCTATTATATCATTTCCTCACAACAGACAGTATGCTTCCATGATGTCGGTTGAAATTCAACTCTCCAAAAAAAAAAACGTAATCACTTTCCAAGTGCAAATAGAGAACCATGCTGTGCCTGAAAATCTGAGCTGTAGTTTTGCTAAAAATGTTGACATAGCAATAATTTATTTATTTCCTTTTTACAGTTTTACCAACTAAAGTTATAATCCATCTGGCATGAAAAACAGACCACTTGTCCATTTAAATATTAACTCGACTCCAGGGAATGAACTTTTTTTATAAACTGAAAAACAATGTATGAAGGTTGTAAAGCTGATTTATTCATTCTAACAAGAATTTGAACACCGCTGCTCTGGCTGTTCACTGAGGCGATATCTGCGAGCCAATCTGGCTCTCAATTCCTCTGTGTGCCACTGCTGCAGACAGGATAACAGCAATCAAAATTTAAACTATGGTTTAGTTTAGAGGAAAGAAATGTAATTGTTGGGATATGGGAACATGATGACAATTACTGCAACAAATACTGCTGGGGCAAGAAATACAAGCAGTCAGATGATCAGACAGTAGTAAACAAAACAGCAGTCTTTCCAGATTACTATTGACTTAATTTGGACATACTCAATTGCTCAATGTAGTTCATGAAGTATATCCAAGTTGACCTTTAATGAAAAAGGTCAGCAAGCCCTGGTTATGTTCCCAACATGCTCAAATTATGACATATCCCTCAGACTACATGCTAACAACAGTGTGAGCACGTCTATGTATGCGTATAGCCAGTGTACATTAGTATAAACAGAACAGCATGATAGGGCAACTGAAAATAAAAATAAATCCACAGATGAGAGGGAAGTGAACTTTTACTAATTAAAACCCTTTGTATGCTTCAAAAAGTATGAATGGATCTCATTTTGGCCTGAAACAATACATGTAAAGATCCCAAAAGTGCAAAGTGTCTTCTTGATGAGTTGAGCATATTTTAATTATCTTACAATGTACTGGAGCTATTCATTATTTCTTATTATAGAAGCATAAACTGTGCCACTTTGCAGAGTATATGAAAAATGAAATACAGAGTCAGTGTGCTCCAAGTAAAATAGCTGTTAACATAATTGTTTCTTCAATAATTATGTTGATGCAACACTTACCCTCCTTGCACAGCCCTAATTAATTCAATACCTCAGGCTGTTTGGAGCAGTCTGATTCTATAGGCCACTGAATTGATCAATACTTATTTGGGGCCCCATGCTTGGCTGAGCCGTAAGGGTGTCTCTGCTTTGTGATCCCCCAGAAATCGGGACGACATGCTGTTTGTACTGTTCAGATGAAACACCAAAGGATATTTATGCTCGATGAATTCATTTGAAAGATTAAAAAAAAAAACTCCATGTGCTCAGTTTAAAGCATAATTTTCTGATGCATCTTTTCTTGCAGGTTGTGGCAGTCAAATGCAGGAGCTTCCTATAAGGGTTCCCCACTGGTCCTCATACATGTCCTAACAGCAACTGTCTTGTATTTATCTCTGTGTGTATTTGTGCATCGATGTGTGAGTTCTAATGTTCTTCATGCCTTTTGTAAACAAAGATGAACCTCAGCCTACACTACACGTTCCAAAGTGAACGTCTTCCAGATTTTGTCAATGCTATGTAAGTCTCGCACTGGCCCTCTCAGCTGCGTGGCAGATTTTACCACCTGTGAGCTCCCTAATGAAACAAAGGTCACGGCCTCTTGGCACAGCGGGTTTTTAGAACCGTTGATCTGTCACTGTTTTGATCAGCTGTTAATGCATTATTCACCCAATATGTTGCCAAGGTTAGATCATTCATTAGGCATGCAGCACAGGGCAATCAATAGCCAAATGAGACCTTCCTGACATGACCTCCTCCCATGAATGTGGCGATGATGAATGGATTTCCAGCAATGGGAGCACAGACTCACCACATGTTTGATGAACATGTCTCATTAAGTGTTATGACTGTACTTACTGTACATACAGTAACATCCAGTCTATTTTCTAAAATCATATATGCTAACAAACATGTTAATGGACCGGTCGGCACATTGGACATGATAATGCAGCGAGGAGACAAAAAGGTGTTTCATTTAGTTGCTATAAAGCTTACCATGAAATTAATATAAACATGATGTGTGGCATGATGTGTTTAAATCAGTATTCACTGGTACAGAGCACTTACACCTTTTGCCCACGAGTACCGGTTCTTCTTCTTCTTGATGTACCATCACCTCCCACAGTGAAGCTGGTGTGCACATGTCTCAGAGGTGCAAATGTCCTTGTTGAAAAGGACTGTCACCTTCACTGCATGAAGCAGTAAATGATCAAACATAAGCTTCTGCTGCTTTGACGGCCAAGTTGCTACAGTTTAATAATAAGTACAGATTAATAAGTGCTACATGGAGGTGAAAGAACTCATCAACTCATTTCATGTGTTTTTTTCAAGCACAGAGAAAAAAATAATCTCCTTCTGCCCAAAAATCATTAAGCATTATTAACAGGATACTTCCACCTGCAAACAAGTTTTTAATCTTTGTATTATGAATCTTTACCCCATGAAGGTTTTATGTGTCAGTGGGACCAGTGGGAAAAACACTAACAAGGGCATGAAGCAAGCTGCACACTGGGAGCTGGCTTGTTATACCCTTTAGAATAAAGTGAAGTCTACTCACATTACTGGGAGCATGACCAGTTCAAACAATTTCTTCTAGTTTTATCTGAAAAAAGTCATATCCAATAAAGAAAACTGTAGAGAGAAATTCAAATCAAAATTTGCAAAAATGTTTTTCATTTATCTATACATTTTCATTTATACAGTGATATCATTTGAAGTATCGTGGCCAACATTTTTATTTCAAGCAAAATTTCAAACCCAGATGTATGTGTTGCCAAACAATGCTCACTGGAGGTTAATGTGAACATGATGCTGGTAAAAGCCAGCCCTTATTATTTCTAATGATGGAGCTTTCTGCAGCTGTTCTTGTACATGCAGGAATCTGAAAATGAACTGTGCTTCTATCAGTCGGTGGTGTGCTGAGCCAGATTTGAGGTGAAACCTTCCACCCGAATATTATGATAATATTATTTTGTCCCAAGAAATAAACATACTGCTAATAAAATTCTAGTGTGTTATTACTTTGTAATTGAAGTAGGTTTTAAATACACACTTAAAAGCTACTGACATCAAGAAAGAACCCTGGCATACAGCATCACAGTGTGGTACGCCAGCTGCTCAGCAGCAAACAAAACGGTTCTCCAGAGCATGATAAATGCAGCTCAAAAAAATTATTGGCTGCTCCTTCCCCCTCCGGATGATATCGCCAACACTCGCTACTTCAGATCCAAAAACATTATGAGAGACTGTTCACACCCTTGTTTTCACCTTTTTGAACTCTTGCCCTCTGGAACGCGTTACAGCATTCAAGGCATGAGCCTATGAATTGGTGAACCGTTTCTTCCCAAGGCCACTCACACTGTCTTAAACAATAACAACATTTAAATCCAATATTGACATTCATGTGCTGTTTCAAACTGTGGCACCTTTATATTTTTATCAATTTATTCAAAATGTTACATTGAACTCTGAACTGTATCCTTGTTCTTTTGAGATTTTGTGAATGTTTTCAAAACTAAATTGTACTGACCTGGAGTCATATTCCAAGTTTTGTTGTATTGCAAGTACAACTGCAATGTAGGCTTTCAATTCTATGCTATTTTATTCTGCATATTTGTCTTTTGTCTTTTAGTTAGCTTACTACGCAGTATAAATACAGTGGGTATGAATTTCTCCTGACTGCAATCCAAATGAGCATGCCACAGTGAATTTGGAAGAATGAATGTTTGAGAAGAGGTGTGGATTTGATAAATGTAATAAACAAGAAATCTCTCCACGTTTCAATATCAGACTTGTCTGTCAGGCTTCTGTGGAGCTGTCAATCAAAGCTGCTGGCTGCATGTCTATAATCATCCTGTACTAAACACGATGGACGCTGCTGTGACAGATTCACATCACACTATGAATAACGGATAGATACTGCAAACATCAAATTGTCATAAAGACAGTAAAAAAATGTGTACAGTCACTATGATTCAGTATATATAGATAAATATATATACAACAATAATTTGGATTTATGCAGCAAAGAATAAATTACATGCTTGGAAAACTACATCTACACAATTTTAGTCCCATTTAGTCCCATCTCTCTATTGCTTTGAACTTTTGAAACCAATTCCGTAAAGTGATTTAAGGTCTAACAAAAAAAAAGCAGTCATGCTGCACAGACAGGAGAAAAGGGGACAGTAACAAACTGACAGTAAGCAGACTGAATTTATTGTATCAAAGGTGCAGCAAGCAGCATTGTATCCTGTTCATTCACCTATTCATCTTCTTTGTGATTCCTAACAGTTTATGACAAATGATGGCCTTGGAGAAAACCTTTCAAAACACAGGATTTAGTAAAGCGCCAGAGGGGCAGAAATGTTTCATACAGCAGTTCTTAAAATCAAATTCTAATCCAGCTTCCATATCTTTTCTTTCTTGACTAATGGATGGAGTAAGAAGATCTGATGTCCAATAAAATAAAACATACTCAGCCTTTTAAAAGCTTTGGGTTTAGAAGTGAGAGTAAACTAATTTGCACTCATAAAATGCTTGGAAGTTTATTCAGTTGTAATGCAGAAACAACTGTTTCAGCCTCAGTGTGCAGTGATTGTCACTGTCAAAGGGACAAGGGAACTATTAGTCTTGCATAAGATTCATAGTGTAGGCCCTCACAAAGTTTAAATAAAAAAATCATCAATTTAATAATAATCAATTTAACAATTTAATATTTGTAGTGATTATTTTAATGATTAATAAATGCAAAGCAAAGAAAAAATACAGGCCCAGTCAGACACCCTGTATGTATGGAGACCTGACTATTATTTTGAAACAGACTTGACCAATTGTTCAAAATTTGTTCAGTTTAAATTTTTCTTACTATACTTTATTTTACATAGTTGATCTGGATGCTGGTTTTCTAAGAGAAATTCAAATAATTTCTTTTTAATTATTTTTGACGAATTTTGTGTTTAAATTATAATTTGAAAATCATTTCAAAAATTCATAAAAAAAATTTAAAAAGACACCTGGTTTTTAGGGTGGACATTTAATGTGTTTCCTAACCTTCCAGAGTGGGAAGTGTTAAGCTAAGCATTAAGTGCAGAGATGCAGAGAGAAGACAGAGAAAGGTCAGACCCCCACTAAGCTGTCAAAACAAGATAGCACTCAGTGAGGTGGTGTTAAATGTTTTCCTTGGAGTATGCAGTTTATTTAAATGTCCTTGTGTTATACTTGAAGTTATCGTGTGTATGAAGTGAATAAACAGGGGAATGACTTACTGGAGTGATACGTTATCTTGTAGTGCTGACAAGCACATGAGGCACACAGCGCCATTCCTGTGAGGCTGTGCTGAGAAGAATCCAGCTGTGTGCCTGCCTATTAGCAAGCTGCAGTACCAGGCAAAGTGCATGCAAAGGTCAAAGTTTGACCCTTAAGTGTATATATATATTTTTAAAATGGATTTTCATCTTTATGTAAAACACACACACACACAAACACACACACATGCACAAACTAGAGAATCAACAGACTGAAGAAAAGACAGGAGGGGAAATCTGAAGGGACTGATCAGTGTAATTAGTTATCCAATTATTTTTTTTCCACAATAACCCGGCATCAGCCAGTGCTCCTTAGTCAGGAGAGAGTCAGGAAGGGATGGCTGTAGCTAATGAAGAGAGAGACAGCTAGGACAGATGCTACAGCTGAAGCTGACAGCAAACACAGAGATATACAGCTGTATATATTGTTCACTTATTTTATTATTATTATTTGTTACAAAAGTGCATTTTACCTGTATGCAGACCATAACAGGCCTCAACTCGTTGAACTAGTTGTTGACACAAGCAAATCTGTTGGGCTGGAGGAGAGCAGGATGATTGCTGCTGTGGAGGAGCTGAAGAAGAAAGAAGTGATCGTAACATCATAAGTAACCACAACCATTCTTTTACTCCTTGTATTGTCATACTATAATCTAACAGTGTTACAACCCACCAGCAAGTTTCAGATAGCACCTTAGCAAATTCCATGTTTCCACTGTTTATCATTTTAGTCAGATTTCATAAATAACTCCTAATCACTCTGAACTCATCACCGATGCATCTGCTTTTTTCCCAGATACTGCCTCTCAGAGTTTTCTGATTTCTTGATTACTCTTTGCTTCTGTCTAGCCCTTCCCTGGAGTTTTCCTCTTCACTAGTGGAGAGGAACTCAATGACTCACCACCATTCCCTTGTTACTGCACGCCAAGGACACCGCCATCCCTTCAACACCTTTCCTTATTTTTTCCATTCCCTTCCTATCTGGGCTTTGTAAGGATCCCATGATCCATGTAATCGCCTCTCTAACTTGTGCAAGTAGCACTAATTTCCCCCATCTGTCCTTATTAAGGTAGGGAGCTCTCTCTAACCCTACCTACAAGGGGCAACAACTCACGCAGCCTGAAGCTTTCAGCAGAAATGAACTGCAGGGTTTCAAGGTCTTCCTAACTCCACATTGTCAGACTTTTTTGACTTATCAGACTTGCTGTCTTTAGCCCCAAACAGTGCTGGCTCAAAGGACTCAAGGTACATTCATCAGATTTCACACAGCTTCTGATGGTTTTTTACAGCTTTTGTCTACCCCTTTAAATCAAAAACAACAGGTGATTTTAGGGTAGTCAACAACTGACTGATGCTGGCATTTTGCTTGGGTCTAAAATGTTCTCTTATTCCTTTCTAAGACCTCATTACCTCATGACCTTAGTCAACAACTAGAAAGCAAAAGAAACTACTTCCATGCCTTTTAATCAGCTTTTGGCTGCACCTGGAACAAACTGCTGCTATGTTGCTGCTTACTCCACTTTGACACTTCCCATTTGTTTTCACCACTGCAGCATTACAACTGTATTGTATCTATGATTATGGCTACCTTTGACACAAAGACACCGTACAGTCATTGTGTGTGATGAGATAGCAGCTAACGCAATGATAACATGTTTCGAGTGCCACTCACAAGATTTAAATCTGCTCTTTCCCCTTCATTTACCATTTGACAAGACGCCTCCAGTAATATCTGTTCCACAGCACTTCACAGTGTCTTTGTGTAGCCTACCAGGATCACCGTTCACTGACAGTAAATCTGTTTAATGTCACCCTGTAAAAATAAAACACAGTTATCACTCTATCGAGCTTAACTGTGATTTGTGCTTTGCTGCCATGCCACCATAAATCATATTTGTATAGGAGCAGGACTGGGCTACAGTATAATCTACACACTGTCAGTGTGTGTTAGTGATGGCAGCTTCTCACGGTGCTGAACTTCACTGTCTCCATGGCAACCACTGTACATAAATGTTTTTCCCTACACACACCCATGCTGAGAAACGATGAGAAGTCTGTATTCTCCTCTGCAGTCATCATCATGAGCAGACTGTCTGAACGGTTGATCGACACTCTGGAGGTTTCTGTGCTGGCACTCATCGTGGAAGTCATTTTTTGCTGCATTTATTGTTCCCACACAAGTCTAACATTGCTGTGAAATAAAACGACTTAGTACGACAATGATTTCATCATCAGCCTCACCTTAGATATTGCTGTGGACGTTTCGGTTCCCTATAGATCTGCTTCATGCATGATCAGCTCGGGATCCCACGTGGATCAGGGGCAATAAGGCACCAGGCTTTGGCTTAAAACATAACACAACCAATGTTTCCAATCCCTTCACCTCAGTCCACAGCAGCCTTAAATGAAAAAAGACGTATACACAATCCAAGAGAAATCTGGATACAAGGTTTCAGGTGGTGAGTTAACAAAGGGTAAGTCGATTTTTTTCAGTGATACAAAAACATTGTTTTCACCAAGTATTATTGCTCAGATATGGGAGCACAGCCACATCACTGTAGCACATGTCAGTAGATCAATGAACATGAGAAGTCAGAAGATCGGCTTTAAACAAGCAAATAAAGTACAAAGATTATGTTAAAAAATGGTTTGCAACTGCTGTTATGCATAGATATATTTTAGAGTTTTGGAAACTTCTTGTTGCAGCGATTTCATTATTAGATTTATAGTGAATAACAATTACCCATGCCGAGCTGGTTCTATCATTCTCATGCTCAAGTTATTCTTGACCCTATCTTAAGTAAGACACAGTCTGTAACTTCATTTGAAACCACATCAGGCAACATATTCACAACGTGTGCCATGAAGGCAAGCTGTCATCATATATTATTGTGATAAATCTATAGAGAGGGTAGAGCAACACTTACGGAATCCAGAAATAGTCTGATTTCACTGAAATTGCTACTGCAACACTTCTTGTCATCTTCTCTTATTTCTGCTTCGAATCAGCTGACCAACTTATTTTGCATATCCTTCCTGTATTTGTGTCCAAACAAATCAGGGCTGCAAGATGAACAATAATTCAGTCATAATTATGGCAGTAGTGCATATCATGCAATATTTGCAAATGTAGGCAGGTGAAAGAAAAAAATAAAGCGGTTATATCTTCTGTAGAAATGGCACTGCCTTCTTGCAGCCTGTGACATCACAGCAACATTGACTGACAGTTGATTGTCCAGTTTCTAGTCCCATCCATCCTCCCTGACCTCCTCCCTCTGTGCATTTCATCACAACATACTTGTTATAATTCCTACAGCCAATTTTTCCAATTGAACCTAAACAGATGTTGATTTGGGGCACTTGCTGAAATATGTGGTGCCGTCATTCTTCGTGGTAAGGCCAGTCTTGAGTCTACCTTTATTTTTTTATTAAAGTGTAAACTTGTTATTGGCACATTGTAATACGAGGTACACATGTGTCTTGTGTGACAGACTGTGACTGGTCAGGGTGTCTGCTGTCTCCTGCTGAACATGTGTCAGAACAGGCTCAGGCAGCAGCACCAACGCTGACCATGAGAGGAGGCTGAGGCGTGTTCTGGATGGAAGTAAACTTATTAGTGGGCCGTTGTGTAATGACACGAGTCATTTTCAGACTGTGTCTTAACACCAGTTGGGAACCACTGGTCTAAAACACTTAATTTGGAGGAGTGATTACATCTGTATTTTCCCAAATAATCCCTGTAATAATGGTCTGACTGATTGTGTTTCTTGCTAAGTCAAAATTCATTTTAGTGATGATGCCCATTCCCACAGCAGTTAACCTCATATAGTACCCTAGAGTAGTGTAGGAGTAGAGTGTTATCATAACTGATGGGGCTGATGCTCAAACCCACAAAGATTACAGAGTATTCTTTAAACAGCTGTTTAAATGTTTGGTTACATATGTCTGAATCCATATCTCTTGTTTCCTTAAAAGGTCATTCTGCCATTATTGCACGCCAGATGCAACGAAACACTGTTGCTTAATAATTCATCCCAAGTGTAAAAGTGTGTATCTAAGGTCATTTAAGAGATCATTTGAGGACAAATGTGAAATGAATAGGAAGTAGACATAATAACCCTAATATCCCTGATTATAGGAAGTGCTATTTGCCCCGAATTCATATGGTATTAATCAGTCTGGCCCGAGACTCACGCTGTGAAATGTTTAAAAAGCCTCCAATTAATCAAGTGCTATTATAAGCCTTGACAGGTGCCCACCTGCTGCAGCCCACCTCACATTTCTTCCATTTTAACATTCATTAAAGAATGTTGCGTGACTAACTTCAGGGACTAGTACGGACTAGTCAGAGGTCACTTTATCATCCTTAAGGTCCAAAGTCTTGGGAATGAAAAAAAATCCCACAGGTGAATCAAAACAGACACTGGCACAAATATTGTCCCTTCTCAAGCATGAGCTGCATCATGTGTTCTGATTGCACTGGACTAGTAGTAGTAAGAAAACAAAATCTGTTCTGTGGAAATGTGAATTAAGTGAAATGAGCTGAAAGTGAAATGAGTCATGTTCCATATTTTACCATGCCAGTTGGACAGTTGTTGGACAGTTGGCCACTTTGCTGCACCCTTGCATTGATGGAATCAATTTTCATATTTCCCTCTAATGTTTCTATCCAAATGCAACAATTACATTAGTCAGCAGTTGTACATGTTACATACTCCAACCATTCCTGATATTTCCAGGGACAAAGTAGTACCAGCAGTTCTTTAGAGTTAGATTCCGTGTGTGCTGTCAGTGCTGTGTGTGTGTGTGTGTGTGTGTGTGTGTGTGTGTGAGAGAGAGATCTTCAGTGTTTGTCTTCCTGGTGAAATAAGGTGAAGGGATGCAATTTTCCATCCTAAGACAGCTGGAGGGGGAAAAGGGAGAAAAGAGGCAACAAAAACAGTGCTCATAAGAAAAGCAATGCAAGGTCTGCTTTCCAGTGCCAGCATTTGTCTCGAGTACTCTCCAAGTGCCCTGGAGCAAAACACTGAAAAGATCTCATATTGAAAACTGTACTCGGCATTGTGTTTTTTCTTGGTGATGAAAAATCTACTGCTGACTTATTCTGGTTCCCAAAAAACTAACCACACGCACCCCTTAACAGAAACCGAATGCAACTCATGGATGTTTTATTTGAACTTTATTGGAAGGCCATGCATTCAATTGGTAGGAAGAAAGGAGTTTTAGCTTGAGTTTCATTCAGTTACACAGCTCCCTCCAGACAGGGAAGCTGCCAAAAAGCTTTTTGTAGAACCTTCTGTTTAGAAAACCTGTTCAAACTGTGCTTTTGTCACCTTGCACTGCTGGTCAAAACAATTACTGTTTATCTGAAAACACGGACGACTAACAGGCATTTACATGGTGTTCGGATGTCTTCGTTATAGCGAACCAAAAACTACAGAACTCTCACTAAGCTGACTTTGAGTGTTACCATGTAGCAAGCAGCATGAGTGGGAGAGGAGCAGGGCTCGGTGTGCCAGGTAGCCAGTGCTGGGCCACAGCCCTGCAGGGAATCAGCCATAGCCCAAAACACACACACACACACACACACACACATACTGAATCACTTTTGTTATGTGATAAACACGTCCGAATTTCAAGCCAAGCACTAATGTCTTTTAAGAGCATCAGTAAAAAAAAAGTTTAAAGCAGATCACGTTTTTGCCATAATTTGGTCTGTGAGAGGGAATAAGCGTGAGGTCACTGACTGATCTGGTGTTAAAAGGATAAAAAGGTCAAAGGTCAAGAGGATAATGTCATGAGCTACTGATGTTTTCCAGGTTGCAAATGAATGAATGCCATGAATCTGACAAATCCTTATAATTGATTGATCAGCAATTGAAAAGGCAATGGATACATAACGATACAGGACAAGCAAAAAAATAATTCTGAAATGTCTATGCATTTAGTATTTAAGCTGTCTGCTGAAAGGGTCTGGTTAATTTAGTAACAATATGTGGCATAAGCTCTGTGTAATGTTGATACAAATTACATCCTGTTACCAAAGTGTGTTTCAAATATTTTACCACTGGATTGAACATTTAGCATTAGCATTTTCACAGCACACTTGATTACACATAGACCTTTTACCTCCAGGTTTAAATTAATGTCCAAGATGTGCATCAATATTTCAAAATTAGTTTGCCTCAGAAGTCATTGATACATGGGGTCCAACCAATGCAGGATTTACAGTATATTTTCTTTCTTGTAACATTTACATTTCCAAAAAGGCATTATTACTCTCAAGGCTATTGATTTTCCTGTATGTGTTTATTGCTCTCACTCCCGGCCAGCGGGGGAGCTTGTAAAGTTTCTTTTGGCTTAAACCTATGGCTCCTAATAATCTGGGCTGTCTGCGTGCTGCAGCTGTAACATTATGCATCCTTGTTTGAGTAAACCCTCAGAGCAGAAGATAAATCTCCCCTTCCTCTCGAGGAAGTTTGGCTTTTATTGCAGCCCTCTCCTCTGTCTGGCTGATAGATTATACTGGAGAATTTATGCACACTTGACTTAAAAATCTTGATCAAGCGCTCTTAAGCATCATGAATCACTACTTAAACCATTGTCTACGCCTGACTCCTTAAAGGGGTGGAGGGATGAGGTGTTTGGGAACACTTTAAATATTTAGTACTTTCCCATTTAATGGTGTCATAATAAATCAAACTATGCTGCAGTTATAGGTTTCTGAAGCCTTTTTAACTTTTTTCTGTTTTGCTCATCAAATAAAGGCACTTATATTTTTCCTAACACCTTTCTTGGCCATGATTTGTCTTGTTAGCTCAAGTAAAGGTTCACCACCAACCAGGACCCGTCCACAGATAAATGTATCCCTCCTGTGGGGTCAACATCTGTGTTTGAACTGGCCCAGAGCCCAGCTCTTGGCCCTGGCTTCAAGCACAACGCACCAGTCATAATATAACCACACCTCCATCTTTGGATTAAACAGAAAGTGCCATTGAAGCAAAAGCCGTTCCAGCGAAACCAACAGCTGTCTCCTTCAGTTGCCTCTGTGTTCGCTCTTTCTGTGCAGGCCATGTGCTGTGGTTATTTAGTTTGGCACATGCATCGTGTTCACATCCCCGCTCAACTGTACATCCTAAAGATGAAACACAAAGGCCAATATTTAAACCAGGCTTCCACAGCTGTGTTTAAAGTACAAACGTGCAAGATACTCGCTGCTCTCCCATCAGGTTGTTTGTTGTACTTTCTGCAGCTCCAGAGTCAGTGGATATGGGTGGAATTTCTGAACGGAGAGAACGGAGAGCAAGGGAAAATGATGCACACGGCTCTGGTTAGAAGCTTTAGAGGCAGATTTGATTACGGTGTGGTTGACTACAGAGTGAAAGCCTTGGTCGGTCTAAAGGGAAAAGGCAGATACTGAATCTGCTGAAGGCATTTTAAGATTTCGTTCCAACTTCACAGCGTTATTCCCGTAAAACTCTGCCAGTACATTGTGAGGCAAAAGCAGTGGCACTCACTAATTAGACTCCTAACTCTCGACAGTAGAACATCGTAATGAAGCTCCGAGCAAGTTTTTCTGACTGATCTTTTACTGTAGCTGGATCTGCAAGTTCATGTGTTCTGAACTAGTTCCTCTTGTACTATTTACTGTAAAATAGCACATGCATGTGAATGTACAGGATATCTGGTCATACTTGTATCATTCACAAGCAAATTAAAAACGCTTGTATAATTGTAGTAAATATCAGCCATGATTAGGTTCCATTAAAATCATTTTCTTGAACAACTGGACAACCTGCAGAAAGATTTTGTTGTTTGCAACAGTTACTGTACACCATGATAGACTATATACCTTGCTACTGTTATTACATATCAGTGACTAACATACCCAACCCTGTTTTATTCTACTTATAAACATCACAAACTGCTGATGAGACAGACCTGAAAACGTTTTCAAGTGACGATGGCGATGAATGCACCATTTCTCCACCTTTTTCTGCCAATTCATTTAAAGACATGGGTGATGACATTTGAGAATTACCTGTTTTTGGTGCAAGTTTAAAAGGCATTGCCAGAGGCAAGAAAAACAAAGACTTTATTCCTTGGGTCAAAAGGACAATAGATCTTTCATACTCATGCCAGACACTAACAAGACACGGTGTGTGGTGTGTAATGCCATGTCTAAATGCAAAGAACACATGCTTGTTTGTCATTAGTCAGATACATGATTACATGTATAAGTACAAGGTCAGAGATGTTTATAACATCCACATACATATCTACCTAATGTATTAGTTGTGCATAATTCCCCTGACCTGAATACAGCCTTAAGTGCTCCACTTTTACTTCTATTTCCCCTGCTAAAGCCAAACTGCAACAATCTGCAAAACTCAGAGACCGCAAACCAGAACCATCAGAATAACTAACTTATGCTTCTATAGCTCCATGGCTAAACTCCTTTTTGTGTGCCTTAATTTCCAGTGAAGATAATAATCCCCTGCTTTTCATCTGACATCAGTGTTGCCACATTTTTGTTTAAAGAAGATATCTCACAATGACATTTGAAAGGTATGAAAGTCAGTCCACAGTTTCACTTTCTCACTGCAGCAGATGACTTATAGAGTACAGATCACTGTCCTCAAAAAGTGCACCTTGAGCATCCTGCTTTCAGTTCAGATCCCCCACTATCTGACGGGGATGCTTCATCCACTCACTTGCATATAATTTAAGTTCAACTGGAAGTCTGATGAGTGCTGATAATTCAGCAGGATGAAAGCATCGGTGCGAGGGGCTCATGTCAGTCCATGGCTACATCCCTTCTTTAGAAGAATCTGTGGTTATTGAATGTGGATATTCTGGTGCTGGTGCACAGTCAAGGCTGATGATGGACTGGGAATTCTGCAGGATTCCTCAGGGATCCCCAGGATCAGTGTATGTGGGCTAACCAATCCTCAAACAGGGATGAGAATCAGGAAAGGATTATTATGTGACAGCTGTTGCAGTCATTTCGGATGTTTTTTTTTCTATTTTGAAGTCAATTCTATCATATGCAAATATTATATGATTATATCTTTGTATAGGACAGTCCTGTTCAGTACATATTGTGGTGTCAATTCTGTATTAGCTATTTTTAAGTAACCCTTATCAAAAATCTTTGATGGTGTTGTCTTTTAGTGTTGTTTTTAGTGTGTTTTAATATCAGCAAATGTATTAGTATCACAACTTTAAATTCTTGAATATGGATATTGGTACAATCCACAGGTTGCTATTGTGCCATATGATAATGTTGTACATTGTTGAACAATTTCTGAACATTGTCTGTGAAATACCAGGTACAGTAGTAAGTACTCACCAATAGGTTTTTTTTGTTAATATTTGCATTTGAAAAACAATGAAATGAAAAGAATTTTGTTGTTGTTGTTGTTTGTTTAGTTTATCCAGGGCTTGCATCTTCATCACTTGTTCTTCCACAACATGTAAAATTTGCTTGTTGCATGTTTGTTTTTGACCCACCTGTATAGTTCATAAAATGATCTTTAGAATATATATGTTGATACAAGTTTTGGCTCTGCAGTTCCTATCATGCTTTGGATGATGCAGTATTTTTTTAGCTTGAAGTTGGATTTTGATTAAACTGTAGAGCCACGCTGCATTACCTGCAACACCAGCTTACCTGTAATTTGATAAGGAAGAAAATGTCTAAATCTGATAATAATAAGGCAAGATCTGATGTTATAAAGGCTGGGAGAAAATAATCCTGCTTCACAAACCACACACACATACACACACACAACATAACTCCCCTACAGCGACATCATTCCTGTGCATGTAATGTATAGGGCTCCCTTGACTGCACACATCAATTTGCCAGAAAGCTTGTGCATCTTGCCTTTCATATTGAAAATCTAAATGTGCGTGTTCATTAAAGCTCATGACAGAACCGAATATGGCACCTTGAGCAATCCGTCAACGTGTCACTCTACACACACCACAATATGGAGCTCAAGCATGACTTCATTTGCTGATGGAGCAAACATCCCAATGTGTGTTGTCCTCATGTATGACAAAATGCACAATAAGAATAGAGCCAGCCTGGAGCTGCGACACAAAACATTACATATAGCAGGCCTTTCATGTTGATGGAAACACCCGTGCACCTCCTTATTCATGCATTTGTCCTGTCCGTAAATCATGGGGCAACAATACAATGCATAAAATGCAGATACAGGTCAGAAGGTTCAGTTAATGTTGATGTCTCAAATCAGAGGAAGAAATGTGACCTCAGTGACTTAAATCATGACATGATTGTTTTTAAAATCCATGACACTTTGGCTTTGGTTTTCAATTATACCACTTCTTGCTTTTTGGCTTTTTGTTGTTGATAATATATATATATAATTATTATTATTTAGAGTTGCAGATGGCAACATTTGCTGTTGACTTTTAAAAAACTCGTGACTGTTATTAATGACTTTATTGTATTAGCATCATCAGCTGCAGAATCAATGAATTATTATAGAATCAAACCCACAACCCTTTCAGTCAGTTCAAGCCAAATTGATTTGCATAGCCCATTTAAAACAACAAAGTGTTGAAGGACTGTACAGAGGAATTTAAAATACAATTGAATAGTAATAACACCAGAATTGACATTACCAGTAGAGAAATTTTCAGGACTGATTAGGACCTCTGTCTTGGTCTCATTCAGGTAACTAATGTATAACTGCCGAAAGTGACTTTAGTTCTTTATCATTATCCAGTCTAAGCCTTACCATAAATTCTCTATTAACCATCATCACAACATATAAACCTGTGTAGAGTATGGCTTATCAGCTTCTTCGTGCTGTGTCAAGTGCAGAGACAAGTCTGCTATAAATTCAGCCTATCTTAGCACAAAGACTGAAAGGCCGTGAAAATGACCAGCCTGGACAGAAACTAGAATTAATTGAAGTTTTCTACAACTTCAATTAGTACATACACACACACACACAGTACATACACACATTTATTTTCACATAAATACCCTGTCCAGTGCAGCTTGTCACCTTATAAACTGTTGAGTTAAGCTAAAATTTGCAGCAACATTATCTCCATAAGGAGTGGCCCGTCCGTGTTGCACCTCTTCATTTCAATCCAAACTCAGCAGAGACCAAACTCACATGCTGCTGATGAAGTTACAGACAGATGGTGGGTGTCATTTGCTGTGTTTGCTTTATGCCAGCAAACAGGCTGGCCGCATCTGTCCTGGCACCGAGTGCCGAGCGCCAGCAGCTGTGGTGTTGTGTATACCTGTCAGTTAGCAGAATGTGGCAACATAAGAGCATCATTTAGCCTCACAGTGTCTTTTAATAGTCCCACTGGGTAGGTAGAGACATAAACCTTGTTGTGTATGGGAGGTCAGAACAGTCTGCTGGGTAGGTCACTTTAGACAGAGGTCTTTTGTGACGAAGATGGTTATGGAAGGGAAGACAGAAAGCTTTAACTGGGGGTGGCATACCCATTTCACTTATATTTGCATGTTTTAGTCCAGTGACCCAGTGTTCAGGACCCTGACAAGATAAATACATTTCAAGAGGATTATTTTCTAGAAAGGAAAGAGGACAAAATATGCTGTGATCCGCAAAATTTTTTGATTTGTTGCTTTTCACTAATATTTGTTTATAAAAGTGGTCTAACTTTGGTTAAGCTTCTTACAACTTAATAGACACAAAACATAAGACATTTTATGATGAGGTATAGCAAAAAGATAAAATTAAGGGGTCCCATGCTAATAGATGTTGGGAACCACAATTACACCCCCTTTACTGTATTTATTTTCCATTTATTTCATTATATACAGTAAAACTAGTGATTTTAGAGCAAATGTTATGGGCTGTTTGATCAATACCTTCTGATCAATACCCACCCCCCACCCGTTTCCCCAATAGTTAGAATTAGTTAACCTTGCACACTGAGCAAATGGTCTGTCTTCACCTGTATACACACCCTAACAGATAAGCACAGATATCCACAGATATGCACTATAAACTGAAGAGATTTCAAATCTCTGGGCCAGTTCACCACATCACAACATCATCATTAGAAAGGCCAGATCCATTTGTACAAGTTCAGTTAAATCTACAGCAGCTTTAGCAACTGCTTTACTGTATCTACTGTATAGAAAAAAACTTGTCTTGCCATAATATTCACTCATAATTTTAAGAATAGTCTTTGAAAGGCAGTGATAATCTGAAACTGGTAAGTATATTCAGAATGAATATGTATACACTGCATTTCCACAGGGAAAAAGAGTCATAGCTGAACTGAAAACAAATTTTATGGGGTGACAAGCACTTTTGACAGATTCCTTTCTACTGTGATGATGTGACTGTAGCATATAATTTACAATGTTTAAATGATCCTCTGTGCAAGCTGCAGAAAACAACATTATGCCTAATAATTGATGGAACATCCTTGTCACTTTGATTTAGACGCGTTTAATTGCATACCTTCACTGATGAGCATATGGCACATTACGGCCAAGGCAATTGCTTCTCCTCAGCAGAGTGGAGAGACGTTTGGTGATGAGACATTAAATCTATCCATTACTAACTGTTTCAGGGAAATTCTATGAAAGACCACCCCTTGCTCTCATGTGTACCAATGAAAAGAGAAATCAGCAAAAATAAAATTTGGTGCAAAATATGTGGAAACAACAACAGAAAGGGTAACACGCCAATCCCTCAGTATGCATATAGCATTTGATTGTTGTTTTAAAACAGATGTGAAATAATCCACAGCTTTTCTTTAAGTTGCTATAGTTAGTTTGGGCAACACATGAATGTCTGGACCAAATTTTGGTCCAATCCATCTAGTATACAGTATGTAAAGTAATTTATGTGTGTAAATGTGTTTAAAATTTCGTTACCAGGAGCTAGGATGATTAAAAAGAGCTCGCAAATATAAAAATGTAGTCAATATGAAAAGCTCAGTAATTTCATATGGTTTTAATGTTACTCATGTAGGTGGAAAGAGTGCAAATACAGTAGGTTCATGGTACCATTTCACTCAGTGAAACAGTGTGGCTCACTGGTGTTTTCAATAGTTTCTAGCACCTTCCAGCAGCAGCAACAGCATGTGACATGTTATAAAGAAGATAGACAAAGTCATTATGACCTTGTTTCATTACCTGTCATATTTTACTATCATTTCAAAACCCTGCAGTGCTTCTGTCATTTATATTCCCTTTGAGAATGGTGCTGTGTATATATATATATATATATATATATATATTATATCACAGTGTAGCAGATGTTTCTTGAGTGACATGGTGTACATAATCTAGCACACTGGCACAGGTAAATAACTGAATAATCAAATGAGCATCTTAAGCCATGCTGGTGGCCAATAAAAGCACTGACCTGTTTATACACACAGTATAAGAAGGATGCATCCCGATGACTGCTGGACTACCTACAGTATGTGATGTAGTGGCAAGGATATAAATGTAAAGTTTTCCTAAATGATGGTCCGAGAGGAATTTCAAATCAAAAGGTTCCATCCTCTTTACCTGAGGGTGGTGCTAGATGTGAGATGATAGGAAAGTATGAAAGGTTTGTCCCCTGGAGAGTGTCAAGTGAAGTAGATATTTCTGCCTAATTGTGGGGCCACAAGAAATATGAGGCAAGCACCAAAGAACATTAGGATTAATACCCTGCAGAACATGAATATCCAGGGCAAATTTAATTTCAGGCTAAAGCACTGTCAGAGACCAAAGTGTTAGTGGAGGAGAAATTTTTACCTGAGGTTGGAGAAAGTCAGGGAGTCATCATAATCATTAGCAGCAGTCCTCTAGGTATCATGCTGAATTTCAAGGCAGTCTTCCTGTGGACGAATTTAATTCTGGACCAGTGTCTGTCTGACAAGTCTGTCCTCAGGTCCCAGAGCTAGTAGGAATAAAAAGACATCACACTGGCTGGCATATTGCAGCCGATACACACAATGTTAGAGGTGAGTTGACTGTAGACTTGTCGACTTCCTGACGACACGGTACAGGCACACAGCTGTGTGTCTGAAATAGCTCTGCTTGTTCCAACAAAATCCTGTTGATAACACAAGCTGAAGGTACTCACCACCGGATCAGTGGAGAAAAACAGGAAATAAGCTTGTCTGGTTGTTACTGTCAAGAAAATTATGATTCAAAAACATTGTAAAAACAGGTGTGATTATCTCATCCCATGCCACGTCGGCACATGATGTGCACGTTGACTTTTACATTTTGTCTTAAAACATAGAAATGAATGACAAAAACAGTAACTACCACTCAAACCACCATGTGGTTTGAGGCTCAGGAGTGATATTTAGTCCTTGTTCGAGGTCCTGAGCTGGTGCCCAGCATAAATATTTTCATATTCGATAAAATATTTTATTTGTGACTTGTCTTAAGTATGACAAGTAGAAGTTAGATTTTGCCCCTGACAAAGGTAACTGTGAGCCATATCTAGCCCAGATGTCGGTCACTGTCTGTGTTGTGCTATGCTCTGTGTGGGACAGAAAAATGTGGTAGATGTGAAGCGTGAGACTGATATCGATCTTATCTTTTTAATCTCATAAAAGGTTTGATATCAACAGAGCTGACATTGATTTTATGACAGGTTATTACATTTGCCCTGTGACAAACAATTGTACTTGTGTTTCGGCTAAATACCTGCAGTAGAGCCCTGCAGCAGTGTGATAAGTGGAAAAGGGCAGCGAGGAAATATGTACTTTTCCGCATTTGCTGGGTGACGCTGCATTTTTGGAAATGCCTGGCCCCAAACTGATTTGCCATTTACAGGTGACATTTTAAAGTTCTCGGCAGCTGTTCATGTTGTTAGCCCGTGTGTACAACATGTGCATCTTGGTGCATGTGTGCTTTGACTCATCTGAGGAGTGTGGTGGCTGTGTCTCTTTTTAAACTGGATAGTCAATCTATGATTTGCATGAGACAATTTTTTTTCATTGAAATGTCTGCATTTTTTATGTTTGCATACATTATATGAAAAGTTTTATTTTCTCTGTTAGGACAGTTGATGAAATGAAGAAATTAAATGCTGATGGTGTGACAGAAAGGGATTTAAGAGTCGTTGATGGGTGTTCAGTTATATATTTATGTATATATATATATATATGTAATATGGATATGACATAGCTAATGACATCACATGCAGTAGCTGATGATGGCATGTAAACAGCAGTAAAAGCAGCACGTGTGAACTCCCGCAGGCTATATCCACATGAAAACCGATTTTTTTCCAAAACAACCTTTTTGTTTTTCATTTTCAGAAAGTTTCCCATAAACATTGGTTCATTTCTCAAATTTCACCATACACTGAAAACACTGTAGTATATATTCCAGCCCTGTATGTGGCACTGTAATGCTGCAACAGAAATACACCAAAAATGGAGAAGAAGGCATGGAGCATGTGCAGAAATCTTGCATGCTCATGCAAACAAATGCAAGAGGAGGAAAGAGAAATAGAAGGTGGAGCTATGACATCATTGTTTTTACGAAAAACTGCGTGAAAAAACAAGGGTGACAAGGGTGAAATTTTTGAGACCCGTTTTCCAAGAATAGCATTTCAGGTCTCCCTGAAGGCAGTTCTCATGTAAATAAAAAGCCAAAACAAGAAAAAAAAAAAAGATAATTTCACGTCAGATCGTTCTCATCTTTGCGGGCATTCAGTTGATGAGTTGCTCTTTCACAGTTACATGCCTGGGATTACACCATCTGTTTTTCACTACAATCCCCCCTCCTTTCTCCTCACCACTCAGTCTCTGTCAGCCTGTACAGTATGTCAGCAGCTGATGGTTCCTGTCTGGAATATGTTCCTGCAGCCATGTCTCAGTACAGAAAATAATGCTGTGTTCCTCATATTCCTGTTGGGTCTTAGTCAGTGCACCAAGCTCATCCATTTCAAGAAAGAGTTTACACATACTCCATCTTGCTCTCCATTTGGCTCTGGCCCTACATCCCCAGCATCTCCTCCTCCACTACAGGAATTTGGGGTCTTGCTCCAAGCAGAGTGGGTTGTGAGAGGGTGATCAGCTGATTGTGAGTGTAAACAATATTCCAATGAACATACACACAGCAACCTGACACAAAAAATGTAAAAAAGGCCATAAAAAATGAAAAATCTGTTCACCAAATAATCCATATAAGGTTGAGATGTCAAGCACATAGAGTTTAAAGTGAATTTAATAAATTAAACATAAAAGTGCACAGCACAACATGAGCTTCTGCAAGGAGCTACCATTTTAAATATGAATTTATAAATATATCAAATAGATACAGTGGCTGAAAGTGCAGCTTGATCAGCAGGAGCAGAGGGAGGATGTAGTGACAGATGGAGATACAAGTCTGCCATGTTGTCTTTCCTCCACCCTCTCCCACTGCTCAGTTTGAGGAAGTCTTCCCATTTCAGTCCTGCTGTAACTCTGCTGTCCACATTTTTATTTCTGAGTGGAATCTTCAAGTAGCACCTTGCTCCCCCACTTTGATATCCCCTGGGGGAGCAGAAGGATCACCAAGATGAACGGATGATTACTTGCAGGGATTTATCAAGGTTGGGATGCACAGTTGTGGTCGGCTGCACTGGTGCAGCCCAGAACCTGATTTAACTGCTGGCCCAATCAAAGGGCTGAATCTGGCGCTTCATTAGTCCTTCGTCTTTGTCTCTACTTTCTCTTGGCAAGCACACATTGAAATCCAAATGAATTACAAATTCCTAGAGCCTGCACTGCTGCTGATAATAACATGCAAGAGCAAGAAGCCTCCTCTGAAGAAAAGTTTATTTGAAGAGCAGCGGCGTCTGTCGATTTCAGTGCTAGGAATGTAAATGTGGTTCGACATAAACCTATGTGCCATGTCCTTTGTGTAACCAAACTCTCTGGATCCTGAACTTTCTGACGGGCAGACCCCAGGTAGTGCGAATGGGCACCACCACATCCTCCACCCTGACTCTCAACACCGGCACCCCCAGGGTTGCGTGCTGAGCCCCTGCTGTATTCCTTGTTCACGCACGACTGCGTACACACACACAGCTCCAACACCATCGTAAAGTTTGCAGACGACACGACCGTCATCGGCCTGATCACCGACGGCGACGAGACGGGCAGACAGAGAGGAGGTTAGAGCCCTGACATCTTGGTGCCAGGACAACAACCTCCACCTCAACGTCGACAAAACCAAGGAGCTGATTGTGGACTACAGGAAGCAGCAGGGTGAAGGACACGCACCCATCAGCATCAACGGGACGACGGTGGAGAGAGTCAGCAGCTTCAGGTTCCTCGGGTCCACATCAGTGAGGATCTGACCTGGACCCTACACACCAATATCATCACAAGAACGGCACGACAGCGGCTCTTCTTCCTCCGCAGGCTGCGGAGGCTCAACATGGACAACAGGATACTCTGCAGCTTCTACAGATGCACCATCGAGAGTATCCTGACTGGCTGCATCACCGCCTGGTACGGCAGTTGCTCCGCCCTCAACCGTAAGACCTTACAGAGGGTGGTGAAAACTGCGCAGCACATCACCAGGACGAAGCTGCCATCCATGGAGGACCTCTACAGCCAGCGATGTAGGAAGAAGGCCAACCGGATCATTAAAGACCCCCACCACCCCAGCAACAAACTGTTCCAGCTGCTGCCATCTGGCAGACGGTACCGCAGCATCCAGTCTCGGACCACCAGACTCAGGGACAGTTTCATTCCACAGGCCATAAGACTATTAAACTCCTGAGCTGCCACTTTCGTCACTTTTTGTTATTTATTACATTTTATATACACTTAAACTCCATCTGCACCATAAAAGTCAATCCACCACTTATACCACTATTTATTTTTTAAATTTTATTTGTTTATTTGCACTACTGCGTTCATTTGCACTACAATGTTTATTTTCTATTTCTCTCTTTCTTCCTTCTAACCTCACTCTCTATATCGCAATGTCGAAGGAGCCTGAGACCCCAAGAATTTCATTGCATGACTACTCCTGTAATTTTGTGCACATGACAATAAAGAACCTTGAACCACAGAAACAGCCCTAAGCCATTATGAGTGTTTGAACAGACAATCAATGCTGTTGTTTTTCTGGTGAGAACACTAATGCGGCACATTACTGTAACACATAGCGAGGCAGTGGTGTTTGTGTTCTTTCCTGCAGCAATTTACAATTAGACATTTTCAGCCTGCCTGACATGTTGTGTCAACATTAATGTCTTAGTGTATTACAAAAGATCCTACATGTTTTTTTCCATTATAAGCTTCAGAGGGGTGTTGTGCTGCAGTAGTTTTTAGACATGTTGTCCTCAACACAATTCCAAAGGTTCTTTATCCACAGGCACTTGTACCAAGAGAATTTGGTGGTTGGGATCATCAGAATGAAAGGATAACATTGAGGTGATGTCCCCACCTCCAAAAGAGTCATGCTATGAGTTTGGATTTTTTTTGGCCTCATTTAGTGTCTCATCTACTCCCTTTGTCCCTTGATATCAAAGGTGAATTGCATATTTTTGTCCACCCTACTAACTACTCATATAAACACAGAAACCCATGAAAGCTTCCCTCCTCACTCATTTTCATTCAGTGGACTTGGTGTCTGGGTAGAGGGCCGTGAGAAAGCCAATCCATTACAACTTAATCTGCACTGCCACCCTTGAAATGAAACACAAAGTATCTCAACCAGTGATATCATTAATCCTCTCTTTTCTTTCTTTCTCCTTTCTGTGTCCATCACCAAAGTTTTGCTTCATTAATTCTCATTAAGCTTATATTAATTATATCTAATCCTTTTTTGTTTGTTACTGTTGTTCATTATGCCTGTAGTGCTAGCTCTGATGACACACATTCTGAAGTGTTGAGTCGGCACAAGAAGAAGAAGAAGCAGGCCATCATTGACTGAAAATAATGCACAGTGCTGGCTATCGACACCTCTGAGGAGCACTTTCTTTGATTTACATGCCGCTGAATGACTTCCTGTCCCTGCCACATGAGTTACAACTCATGGAACAGCACTGTATTTTCTTAGGTGTGAGTGCAAACACACAATGGGCACATAAACATGACACCCCCACCCCACTCCCCAGAAACACACACGCATACACTCTGATAAATTATTTGTGATGGCTCCTCGATTTTCAAAGATGTGAACTCTGTATTGATCGCTCAACTCTGCTCTGCTCTACAGCTTGCCAGTGGATGTAGAGGAATTTTGTTGAAGAAACCTCTTATTTCAGCTGCACAATGGAAGTAATTAGATACGGTCCAGCTGCTATGAGGATGAGCAACAACACACTCACAGACACACACGGACCTTTGGATTAATTAGCATTTTTTACAGACTGAAATACACATGATTTTGGGGGCCATCTAGTGGAAACACAATAGTTGACTGACTCTGCTACACAGAGAAGACGTCAGTTTACAACACAAAAATCCTGATCAGTCACGTCAAGGATGTTGGCAACAGACATGTTTCCTTGTCAACCAAGAGAAGACTGCATGACCAGACTCTCTGAGGATTCAGCACAGAATTCAAACCCCCTGGTAAAACTGAAGAAACAGAAAGACCAGTTCACAAAAGCACACAAAAAGAAAATGCTGAAGTTCTGCAACTAAAATCTAGGGACAAAAGACACAAAAGCAGCTCATCTATCAAACATGGTGTTGGTTCTGTTATACTGGAGCATAATGTACTTCAATTCACCCAGGACAACGATCCTAAACATACAACCAAAGCAACCAAAGAGCTTTTCAAAGTGAAGAGGTGGAATATCCTTGACTGTCAATCACCTTATCTGGATCAACCTGTGCATTCCAGTTGGTGAAGACCTGACTGCAGGCAGAGAGACCTCACAACAAGCAACAACTCGAGGTGGCATTGAAGGCAGTGAAGCATCACCAGGGAAGATACAAAGTGTCTGCTGACGTCGGTGGGTTGAAGACCCCTGTTGGTCGATAACTGAAAACAATTTATTATGCACTTCCAGTTAGAAGGGCTATATTTCTCACACAGTTCTTTCTATATTGATGTTAATCTACTCAAATTAAAGCAGAGAATTGGCAACTCTGGCACCAACTCTTGGCAATTCAATGGAGTATCCATTACATTATTTCAAAATGAATGTGCCAAAGCAAAGAGCCTGGAGAACAAGACCAAATACTGGCCAGTCCTAATAGGAACCCATGGGCTCATGCTTTGACTCATGAGTTTTGTTCCAAAACAGTCCTGGTTGAGGGGCATCAGCAGCACATTGACAGTCCAATGGGGCAGTCCAATTTTTCTTTCCTGCTGAATGCCAACTTGTAGATAACCAAAGGGGCTTTGGTTATCTGAATGGCACTTAAATTTTTTTCATGTCGATTGACATCAGCGTCACAAATGGAAGCTCAATCCAGGCCCTGCTTAAGTAATGAGATTCTTATAAATGCATACATTACTGCCAGCCGTCCGCGCAGCCTCTGCATCATGACTCATTTATGCATGTCATATCTCATTTTAAAGTATCTTTTTACACATCGATTTAACCAACTTGCCTCAGTTTGTCCTTCGGGTTTTTCAACAACAATGTCATTTTAATTACCTCTCTATTTAAAAAAAGGAAAAGTAATGTCATTTTCACTGTTGATGTAGTTGGAGGAGACGGCTGAAGGGTCATATAGACATCATCCTGCTTACAGATGCTGTTTTATGGTGAGTAGATCAGTTCTCTGGCTGAAAGCCACTGCTATGACCTTACAGATATTGATCACTTTTGATAAGGACTTGCTGATGAGTATGAATGAGTTGTTCTTTATATAAACAGTAAACATAGCATATATCATTTTGTTTTCATCCTACAATCTACCATATTCGAAGACATTTGTCTGTTGATAGTACAAGCCTGTCCTTAACAGAAGAAATGACAACTCTGGGTGTTTGTTCAACTACCTTGTGAGATGAGGCATCCATCCCTGTTAAGCACCACCTGAGGCAATGTCAGTTTCTGGGGACTGAAATTATAAAGTGCCGCCATTTATAGTAAACCGAATTAGCTTTTAGCAGCTCCCGTTGGCAATGTACCCAAGGATGTGCAGAGAACTATTACCAAATTACTGATACTGAAGAAAGCTTCAAAATATCCTGATTCACTGGCAAGTTCTGGAGGCTTCTACTTTCTATCAGCTATAAGCAGATTTACTGATGCTCATTGGCAGTCAGTAGAGATAGTTGTATCCTTGCATAGTGTGTCATCCTGAAATGGAAAACATGTGTGAGATATGACACAGCCACTGCTGCTGCAACTGCCGATGTGTCAGTAAGCTGAATCAGCCAAAGTACAAACTTTCCAGTTCTAGCCAAACTAGAACTTTTGCACAAAATTAAGCATGTCTATTATTGTTGTCATGACAATGACAGTCAAGAAGTGGTTCCCTTCTTTAGGTCATATTATTGTTACCAAGAAAGTAACCTACTGTATGCCTTGTGGGTTTCAGGTGACATTGATATGTAGTGTATAGTAATACTCAGCTGCCCATGTATCTGACATGCCTGAGTGGAGTGCCTTTCCATTTCCTGGAGAGATAAACCGTGATACAGTCGCAAAAAAAGATTGCACAAACTTTATCTTATGGTAAACAAGCCTGCTTAAGGGGAAGCAGTTTTCACTGCCCTTGTCCCATTTCATGCTGCTCATGTGTTCTATCATTTGTATCCCCTATAAAAGGAGTCATTTGTTAAAGCAGGGATCAGTGGAAAAGTAATATATACTGATGTGGCTGTGGCAGCTAGACATACAATGCCACTTCTCTTGATGTGGTTTTTCATGACATGTCACTAGTATAATCCATAAAATCGGGCATCATCTGGGCAGCAGAATATCAGTTAATTCAGAATATGCCAAGAGGGAAAATATATATATATATATTTTCACATTCTTCATGTGGTGTTCTCCAAGGTGCCACAACATCAATACTGACTGCCATATATTGATTTCCATTTTTCCCTTTTTTTGCTATTTCAAATGGGAAAAATCAGAATTATTAAATTATTGTGCTGCACAAAGTTAATATTCATTCTTCAATCCTGACACTGAATGTTTGCCTCATGTTACCTCTGCCCATCATAGCATCATCCCCTGTGACCTTGAGTCAGGGCAGAGCCACCACCTGTACTCTGTTTCTGCCAATCTCTTCAGCTCTGTCATCTCCACACTACCAGGTTGTAGTTCAGTCAGCATCAGCAATGTTCCAGATTTGCTACTAACTTTTGCAATTTGAAGATTTTCTCTGTTCTGAAACTCTTTGTCCCTGCCTTGGACCTCCGTTCCCTCAGGCTGCACAGGATCTGTTATCGAGGACTCTCTGTCCATCAGAACATCTGGTTCTCAGTAAAACCTCTGTTCCAGTTCTGTGTAAAACATTTATACTCACTGCAATATATATAACCAACACTAGAGATGAAGTAGAAAATGAGAACATTTGCCTTTATAGAATAGAATTTATATGGCATGTCAGCATCACGTCCACATTTACAGATTGATTGGCTGTGTTATGGACTATATGGACACGAAAAATGATTGAGTACAGAGAGGGAGAGAGACTTAAGCTGTCGACATGCTAAAGTTGTGTTGGAAAATGAGCTAAAATTAAAATTGGCAGGCAAGACTAAGGCTGAATTAACAGCAGATATATAGCTGTAATAATATCTCAATCATAAGATTGTGTTATTGATATAAAAACATAAAAAATTTCATTTTAGCTGATTTTCAATACCACTGTGAAGAACTTGATTATAATAAGTGCAAACGTCATTATGTAAACAACAAGCGTGTCCCAGTAGGGCTCATTACTTTTTCGTGTCCCCTGGAAACACTTCCATTGTTGTGCTACTCAGCAACACAATGTTGTTGTTTTTTGTTTTTTTAAAAATTTGCTTGTGTATTTACATTTGTTTCCTTCAGGTGTAATTCATTGAGCTCTCTTGGCCGCAGTATTTCATCTTTGAATAAAGGAACGAAACTTTGTGAAACACCACTTTGGAGGCCTTGGTGGTGGTAAAAAGAACATCATGTAGCAGGATTTTATGGGGCCAGAGTAGAGTTGGTAGATACAGCATTCTTACCATAACTAGCCCACAGTGGAACTGCACCCACACCACAGTGCAAAAGTATGACACATTAAAGCACTCACACTTTAGTTACATAAGCTTCCTAAGGTTGCAAATGAATCTCCACGCCTAACTTTAAAATAACATTAATGTAAATTTATAAGACTTTCTTTCTTTCTGTAACTAAACAGGATTTTCTTTAAGTTAACACATTTACTCCAGTAGTCCATTAGTCCACAAAAAACTGAATTCACAAGAAAAAAAGAACATTTATGTGACAGTACTATCTAGAATCACAAACTCTTCCTTTTAATTGGAGTCAGTGTTTTGACCCACTTGCATTTATACCCTAAGTGAAATGTGGGCACTAATCTGAAGTACTATATGTAAACACATGCCAGCAAACTAATGAATTAACAGACTCCAGATGCAACATGTCATAAACTCGACCGAATTTGGCAGCTTTTAATGCAATGGGCAACTTAAAACCAATTAAAGTAAGTACATAATTAGGAAATGCTGCAGTGTAGCAACCAAAATCATTCCTCTCCTCCTCTTTCTCTCTTTTTTCCATCTTGTTTTGGAGAAAATCCTGTTTGGCAGGCCTGCAAAATTGAAGTCACGTTGTTTTAATGAGCGCTACTGCCTTTGCATATCCATGAGCTTCCTAATTGGCTGGATGACCTGACATGCACACCTACAGGGCATGAAGGGTCGCAGCAGAAAGAGCGGAGGCGATCGGACCGCCACCTCAGCTGGACGTGTCAGCAGTGGCAGGTCAGCTACTGTAGCCTCTGCAGTGACCTCTTCAATACGCACAGAGATAATAAATGAACATGACACTTGTGAAGTTCAGACTGAACTTCTGAGCAGCCTCTTTGCACATTAACCAGAGGTCACCACACCTGGGACCAAAAAGCATTATATTTCTGCACCTTGGCACTGCAGTTGCATCAAATATATAGTTTATACTGTGCTCTATACTCAATATGCTCTGAACTGAGGCTTGGTAACAGGCAGGCACAAAGGAATGGGCCAGAGGGGCTTGAATTCAGAAGCAACAGGCAGGGCTAATGATATGTTTCATAAAAGCAATTTCTGCACACAGATAGCAAATGGTGCCAGCATCACATTTCAGAACCAGAAAGCATTCTGAGAGCGCAAACCTCTGCCAAGGCAGAACATTTTCCCCGAGCTGCAATGGAATTTCATAGATTAGATCCTTTGAAAGATTCTGGATCTGGATCCTGATGCAGATGAACTTTAGAATTTAAAGGGGTCCTTTTGGGGCCAAGAGACATCACTGACATATACAGGACAATCTGATCATTCATTTTTGAGTAGATATTGAGTATCATCTTTATCTCGATCAATCTATGGTCAGAGGCATTAGTACACATTTATGATTTCACATTAAACATACTGAAGAAGTTCACAGTGCCCAAACATGATAAGGATTCAATGTCCATATAAGAAGAGTAGACATACAGTACATCTCAACTTAGTTTACCTGCATAAATTAAGTAACTATGTGTTGCATAAGAAAGATATAACTAAACATATAGAAAACTACTTGGTATTTGAGTATGTGTGTCATACAGATTTATCCTGGGGTAGAATACAGTGAAATTTAAATTCCCCACTTTGCTCTTCTCAATATACAAAGCATTAGAAGCATATGGAGCACAGGCCTGTCATTCACCACACAGTGAGCGGCTCACGGGAGCTCCATTGATCCCGGGCTTTGAAGCATTGTCTGCCACACGGGGCAGACAGGAGAGCACAGGAAGCGAAGCGATCACTCGTTCACCTCGTCCCTTGGGTCCAACGTCTTCCATTATTTCAATCAAGCAGCCTTCAAAAGGGTGTCCTGCTCGCCGTTCCCGCAGCACTACCCTGAATAGGTGAAGGCAGACAAGTGTAGTGGTAAATGTGTTCATTTGCGGGTGGCCCTCATTTTATCGACTTTTTCAAGGCTGCTTGATAGATGTTGCACGGCGGCCAGCTCAGCAGGGAGAGTCACTTAACCAAAGGGCATCTGTCAACCCCAAAAATGGGTTCATGCATTCCCAGCCACCGCTGATGAATCTTTTAATAAGATATGTCTTATTAAGAAATAAATCTCACATGCGACCTCTCAGTCTTTGCCGAGGAAAACTTTTCAACAATTTACACATCGTGAGACCAACAGATGAAGAAAATTTCTAGCATTAATGTCAACGCAGCCAACACAGGACAAAAGCAGGATGCCCCAATTATGATCTGAAGATTTTACAGCATGTCAGAAAGTACAGTTTAATCATTCATAAGATACTTTTCTTTCAATAAAACCTGGACTTAATGGAACCAACATTGTTCGGAAAACTTAATTAAGTTCATGAGGTAATGACTCATATGCTTTTTTTAATGTATTTTGCCTATTTGTATAGGCATATCTATTTGTAACAACTTATCACCACTATAAGCATAATGCTAAACATAAACACTTCTGCCTTTAGACTACAGTTCTACAGTTAGTTTGGTTCAAGCAGAATAAGATGGTAATAATGGTTTTCTGCAGCTGCATGTATCCAGATACAGACTGGAAATTAATACGAAGTAGACACAGGATCTAATTGGGAAGCATGCTATAAAAAAACTCCACTAATAAATTGTTAATAAACTACTTAAACCTGATGCCGTGTGTGACTCCATCAATTTGAACATTTTGCCGAGCAGAAATAGCTGTGTGTAATTAGTGTGGTTTCAGAATGAAGCAGATCTAACCCAGCAGCAGAGTCCATTGTTAATATGCATGGTGAGACAGTGATCTGTGGACACATGATGAAATTAGAATGAAAAGACAAGCTTCTTTCTTATCACTGCACAGACAGAAAACTCCTTTTCCTTGTGAATAATGCAATTAACATTTGGTTAATGCTTTTTGTGTAAGCCACCAAGGGCAACACGCTACTTTTGTTTCTTTTACTGTATTATTAACCATGCAAAATTATTAATTTGCTTCCCAACAAGAGAGGTTTGACTTCAGAAAGTTTGTGAATTGGAACATGAGAGCACACGCCTCGCTGGCTGTCATACCCAGCAGGTACCCATAATGCAATCTAAGGCGTGCAGCAGCAGAAATGGACCTGTCACAGCTCTGATGAGCTGACTGTAGCAGATATGAAGTGTTGAGTTAAGAAGCCTCAGATTAAGATTAAATCTACATCCTGCATGTGGGGTAAAGTGAGATGTCAGACATATAGTGCGGCACGTCACCCCATACAATACCATGTTATTTTCCTACTTTCAGAAGTGTTATTTATCATGAGAATGCAAATGTGAACAGCAGCCTGACCTGTGTTGACTTGTCTGTCAATCCAGTGTTTTCACCGGTATGTGCACCACAATAGGCTACATTCAGAGACTTCTAACACATTAGGATAATGGTGTATTTAAGAAAAGTGTTTGTATATGTTTGCTTATGTGAGTGGGGACATGACGTGCAAGTTGATGGAAGGGATCTGCAACACTGTAAAAAAACTGAGTGGTTAAAGCGGTGAATCGTCTCCAGGCTTTACACTTTTAATATGCATACCGCATGTGCAAAATAACATAAATTTCCTGTTTATTGATTGGGTGTTGGAATTTATTCAGCCATAACACAGTTCTGCACAGTGGCCAAATTTCAAAAATACAGTTATTTCCTACATATGAGCTTTGCAATATTGCAGTAATTGGAGTGTGATTGTGTAGGGCAAAGCAAGGATATCAGCACTCTGTGGCACTTTATATCCAACACTTTACCGGGTCTATCGCCTAATTTAAATTAAGTAACAAAAGGTACCTCAGCAGAAGGTGAATGCTGAATCTTAATTAAATCTCCAGTTCCAGCTGCTCTTTAATTCATCTTAATATAAGGGGATCACATAGTGTAATAAAGTCAGTTGCCAATTAATCATAGCACACGGCTGCTTCTGTAGCAGGTGCTGTTGTGTTTTCTCGTACTTGCAGCCATGGCTTTATGACTTGGTTATTTTGTTTCCTGCTTAGAAGTCTGCAAGGGAACACCAGGCATAGGACAAACAATGTATATTTACCAAAATAAATTAACAATGTAAAACAAGGAATACTATTGGTACAGACATAAGAAATATATATATATATATGTTAATTTATTTTTTTCATTTTATTGAAGATTACCACACCAAAAATTTGCTGTGGGCCCTTATTGATCCTTGAGGTTGTTGACACATGGCCCCTGTACACACAAAGCTCCTTGTGAACTTGGGTCCCAGGGCTGTTTGCCTGTTTGGTGATCCAGCCTCATCTTGATCACTTTAATTAGGTACTTGTTTATTTGTGTGAGCCACATCGCTCATAAGTGCCACCTGTGACAACAGAGATTCTCAGTCAAAGGTGAGATCTTAGACCTTTTTTTTTTTTTTTTCTTTTGCAGTTTTGTAACCAGTAAAGGTAATAAAGGCTGAATGCAATTTAGCTGCTTCAGTTTCAGGGTCCTGGCATTGTGCATGCTGTCTCACTGTCACATAGGTATGGTTTTACTGAGGCACTTGAATTCAAAAGCCTTTGTTAATATTATTAATTATAGTCCTCAGTCTGTCAAACTGTCTTATGCTTAAAAAAGCACTACTCATTCATCTATTCAATAATTCTGGTTTAATGAGTGTTTTATTAAATGCAGGCACATTAAAAGGCATACATTTGAGATAGTCAGTTAAAATTTGTCACAGGACTGGTTATTGATCAAATAATGATGTGTGCTTTCCCTTGTGATGATCTGACCTCTGCTCACAATGCTGGATAAATGGTGTATCTATTCCAAACTTGTTAATGGTGGTGGATGCGTTGGTTTGTCCATTTTTCAGTGTCACCATCCAGCACTTTGTCAGTTTTGTTCAGGGTTTTTTTTGGACAAGTACAGGCACACAGCTGTCAAAAAAAAATCCTTTAAATAGTTGCAGCCTTAGTGAACATGGGCCAGAGTATAAAGGTTTTAGAAAGAGCAGCCTGCTGTTCTCCCCTCTATCGCTGTGAGGATTCGTTTTATAATTATCACGCTGAGAGGCTGAGGAGACCCAGGAGGACACAGAGGAAATTGGTCTTTAATATCTGCTGATGGAGGAAACCAAATCTTGGGCATTCTCTCTCTCTCTCTCTCTCTCTCTCTCTTTGTTCATACAGCAACGTGAAGAACAGGAAGAACAACTGACACTGCTTTAATTGCTTTACGCTCAAATATTTGTTGAATGTAGAAACTGTAAATAGGTCTGTCTGAAGGTTGATTACAAGTGTTGGGTCGAAATTACTTTTATTGATTAGTATTTGGCTTCTATGCACAGGGTAAATGTTGTTCTCTTGAGGCATGGTTATGGCCAAAATGGAATGTGGAAAGAGGGAAGGGAAAACAATAATGGGTTTTCTGTGTTGCACTGGAGAACTGTCTCTGTCCATTACAAAGTTCAAAATGTACTTCCTCAGTAATCTGTATCTGTATCGCTAATGTGATCAAACTTCTGTATCATTCTGTACTCTATATTTTAAGCACAGTTTTCCAATTGCAGGGACAATTCAAGTATTCTCTATATTCTCTCTCTCTCTCTCTCTCTCTCTATATATATATATATATATACTGAGGTGACTATATCTCACAAGGAAAACATTCTTTTTGTGGCTCAATCCCTTGTTGAGCCCTCCAACAAGGAAAAACTGGACTTTTCTCCAATACCGATCTATAAACTTGCTCCATCTTGAGAATGAATTTTCTCATAGACTTTAGTCGTTAACAACTTTCCCTTTTTAAACTTAAAGTACATTTTGCTTGAAATGTGCCTTTTGTATGTCTTTAAAACAGTAGGTGGTATCAGTGTCTAATCAACATTTTTCTTGCTCCCAGATGGAATACATCTAAACTAGTGGCACAACCTCTATATCATCTCAGTTAAAGCTGTTCATTTACATAATCAGTAGAGTTTAAAATTAAAAGACAAATTTAGTTCATTAAATTAAAAATTAAAGTAAATTAAATCAAAAGGTGCTGTATGGTTAAGAACATCAATCCCTTCATCATATTTTTTCTACCTACACACACAATTGCAGGGATCAGTTAATTGATGTTAGCGTTTGGATCATTTGGTTTCAATGCTTATCCGTGTTTCAAAGATTCCCTCTCAGCCATCTACTGCTGAATCTTGGTCAATTAAATTCTCCAAATGAAGATCCTGCTCTGTCTCAGTATTATCACATTTGTTTGCAGCTCAGTCATCAAAGGTAAATTTGTATTGGATGGACATAAAGCTCCAGCTTTCCTTTGAGAGACTAGCAGCTTTTATCCTGTTGCTCCTCACGAACGAAATCAGATTATGCTAATGGATTGACTTTTCATGTTCTGTTTGAAAAAGGCAACTTCAAAGTGCTGGGGGCATTCTAGTCAAGAGTGAAATAATGTGACTGGCTTTAATTCCAAAATGGAAAAGTTCCAGCTTCAAAGAGTAGTCATCATCTGAATGCTTCAGCACAATCGAAAGAGTTATTTTCTGTGTTGATTAGAGAGATTTCAGAGTCATTCACGCAGGTGTAGTGCTGCTCCACCGCTTTTTCCTGCTTTTTTCTCTGTTAAGTGCTTGAAGATTCAATCGTCACTAAAGTGTATGTCATGCACCAGAGTCAATAAAAACAAATGGAATGGAAAGTTGTCATATTAATATTGAAAGTGTATTAATTAAGTAAGAAAGTAAAAAGCCCCTGAGACAGTCCAGGACATAATACACTGAACGCCAAGACCAAGTGGCAGGTATAGTGAACAGGAACATCTGCAACATCTGGGCTGGAAGTGCTGAGGTCAAAGTGGGACACAGCTCCAAAGGTGGTCGAGAGTGATCAAGCTCAAAACCTGATCCAGATCCAGAGATGAACTGGTGATGACTTACCAACAAACAGCAGAAGACAGCAGCAGATAGATGTAGCTATAACCACCAAACTTTGAGAATGGTTCCAGAAGATTCCAAAAACATCTGACATATTTGTATTCTTACCTTACCATTGGAGTAGTTGTTCATGATCAGTTTTAGATATGTTTCCTTTCTGACTTGTTATCTTAACATCATTATCTCAGTCACATAATTATGCTCACAATAATAAACAATGCAGTACATTGTCCAAAGGATTTAAAAATAAACATTATTTTAACATTGAGTAGATACCAAATGTGTGTTTAGGACCAAAGTATCAGTTTTACAATAAAACTGACTTCATGGACAAAACAACAAAAATCACAGAAGAATGTGGCCTTAACAAAAATGCAGTAGGACATCATTCAACAAGTTATACATCCCATGCCTAAAACTGCATGAATGGGGTTTTTTTGGCAGGAAAAACTCCTTCACAACACGCTCAAATCCTAGCAGACTCTAACACACATTAGCATTCATTTAGAGTCCTGTTTTTTTCCACCTAATGAATTGAAGTCCAATATTCCCTCTATGCTTTTAGTCTAGACAACTCCTGAGACAAATAACTGGCTCTTTATTTGCTAAATGTTCCACTATGATCACCAGCTGCTGTCTGACTGTGTCTGTCTGCTGTTTGCTGCTGAGCAGGTAGTGGACAGTGTTTTTCAGAGCTTTTCAAACTGTGAAAAGAGCTGCCTGCTGCCTGACAGTATGCTGTCAGGGCTGTGAGGCTCAGAGATGGCCGGGGGATGCTCACAAACAAAGAAATATTTACGTTTAGTGTTTTTCCCAAACACTCAGTTGAATGCATTTCCTTTACAATGATATATTTTTCCCTTATATTTTAAATGATTCATTGTTTCCATCAAGGTTTACTGACTTGCAGTCTTCTTCATTCTTTTCATCTTTGACACATTACTGCCACCTGTAGGTCAGTGGAATTGTTTGACATATTGGCAAAATTGTGACGACAGAGTATTTTGAACCAAACAATACATTAATGGGCTGGACAACTCCAATAATAAATTGAAATTTTTTTAAAGAGTTACAGTGGTAGAGATTTCCCTCTTTGGGATACAGTAAAACTCAACATTACACATAATAATTTAATACATTTTTCATATAAAACAATTGATTGGTGCAGCTTTAATTTGTTCAGAACAACTAACCACAGATGCTCTATGCTCTATTTACAACAAAGATAGACACTTTTTGAAAGTTGAAGTACTGGAAGTTTAATAAGTCAAAGAATCCATTTTCAAATGACTACTGCCCAGCAGCACTCACCCCCATCATCATGAAGTGCTTTGAGTGACAAGTCACTCATTCATGTCGAGTTAAGTCAATTCAAGTCATTCATTACATCCTCCCTTCCTGATTCACTGGACCCCCTGCAGTTTGCCTACAGGGTAAACAGATCCACAGAGGATGCCATCGCCCTCACCCTCCACACTGCCCTCTACAGAGAGGAGGTCAGAGCCCTGACATCTTGGTGCCAGGACAAAAACCTCCACCTCAATGTTGGAAAAACTAAAGAGCTGATTGTGGACTACAGGAAGCGACAGAGAGAAGGACATGCCCCCATCAGCATCAACGGGACAACGGTGGAGAGAATCAGCAGCTTCAGGTTCCTCGAGGTCAACATCAGCGAGGATCTGACCTGGACTCAACACACCAACACCATCACAAAAACAGCACGACAGTGGATCTTCTTCCTTCGCAGGCTGTGGAGGCTCAACATGGATGCCAGGATACTCTGCAGCTTCTACAGGTGCACCATCGAGAGTATCCTGACCGACTGCATCACCGCCTGGTACGGCAGTTGCTCCGCCCTCAACCTTAAGACTTTACAGAAGGTGGTGAAAACTGCACAGCACATCACCAGGATGGAGCTGCCATTATTTACACTGCAGTGCAAGTAAGTCCCTTTTGATTTATTCTGATTTGTCAGTATGGCAAGAATTAATCCATGGTAAAAAAAAAAAAAAAAAGCCTCATGTTTCACACTTGTGTCCATTATTGTGTGTTATTTTGACCTCAAAGCAAACAGAGTCATGTCAGGTTGAGGTTGATCTCTGCTGGCTCTAATCTCAGGAGCTGCTCAACACGGTGTAAAATGTGCGCCCGGAGGCCCCAATTATGAATCATTAATAACAGCAGCCCCTGTTTCTGAAGCTCTAGCTTGGGACTGAAGCTCTTCTATTATCTATTACTGTCTTATTGGGCATTCAGATTGAGGTGACACCCCTGCTGCACCTCACCTGCCATGGTCACAGACACTCCTCTACAATAGCAGAATGCATACATAATGCATACTTAGTACTGTCAAAAAGGCACGGTTTGTTGTCTTTTTCTGAAGCAGTTCCTGCACATTGTCAGCTTTTGAGGAAGCTAATAGCATGTTTGACTGTTGATTCTTTGAATCTGTATGCAGTGTCTCTGTGTGGCATTTGGCTCAGAGATATGCCAGTGCAGCATGACATTATGACAGCCTTGACATTTTAGAGCCTAATGTTGCACACGCTGTTTTCCATCATAATTGTCTCTTGAAAATCATGAATCTCATTTCCTCTGCCTTTATTCTCAAATACCAACATTTGACCCCAGCTTTAAGCACAAATAATGAGAATTTAAGGGCTTACTCTACCAGTACTAGTAAATGGGTCTGACACTAACAACTACACCATGTTTTTCTTGTTTCTCTTCTTTTCTTTTAAGATGAATGCTGTTTGTATACAGACAATAGTTCGTTCAGTTGATCAGTTCATCAATCATGTCCTGACCACCATGGACTTGACTGTACTCACTTTACGTGAGTACAGTCAATTAGCAGAGGAGTCCACTGCAGACCAGTGCTGGAGGGTTCAGGAACTGGAGGACATACAACAGCAATTCTCAAGCTTTTTCTGATGGTGATACTTGTGGATTATGTGTTGAATGGGAGAAAGCCACCTGAATTCTTTGTACCGTGGTCTATTTTTGCTTGGTTTTCACTCAGTGTTTTCTGCATTTTCATTACCATATATTTTTACTTTACTATTTAAGATAATGAGATAACATCTTTTACCATTTCAAGAAGAAACACAAGAAGCTAAACAAACTATCCATCAATATTCACACACAGCAACATGATGGTTTAATTATTGGTTTCCATTGACCCCTTTCACATCATACATTGTCAATTTATCCATTGCTGATTTAAAAGCATTGATTTAGCTCTAAAGTGGTTCTGGATTAAATACCAGGTGCCAGAGAAATCAGTTATATCATACAGCAGCAAAGAATTAAATCCTGGGCAAAACATGTTTCTCCTCATCTTTTCTATTTATTTATTAAGGGAAATGAAATGGGAGGACTTGCTTGCTGCATCAAAGCTGTATGCCCATATCCGTTTTCCAAAACCCAGTAAGCATGCAGATGGTTAAATTGATCACTGCCTCTGCTACACCACCACCATCAGCACAACCACCTGGACCAAAAAGCTTTTTGTCAACTAGGGAGTTAAGTAATCAATGAATCAAATCAAGCCTGGCCTATTCTGCCTCCACCCCCATCACAGCAGATTTATTACATGTCCATCATGGGAGGTTGGGAAAGAGGTGACGCCTGAGTTCAGATAGGGGGAACGGGGCCAGAGGAGGCTCGATGGTGCTATTAGCGGCTGGAGTGGAGTGATCAGCCTGTGATGAGGTATTGGACAGGCACAGGATTGTGCCAGTGGGAGATGCTGCAGAGGTCCATTATAACTAGTTCATCTTGTGTTGTGCAGCCTTCAGCTGTATTCCCACCCAGTCCCACTGGCGGCCAGGACCCTTATCTGCCTCAGTCTAATAAAGCTCTTGTCAATTGTGGAAGCTTCTCAGGGGCCTGAAGGCTACAAACAGCAGCCTGATTGTTTGGCTGAGCCAGCATGGTTAGGTCAGACTGACCTTTAACTTTTAATTTTGTGTTTCTGAGGAGTTGCTCATAGTTGTAATTATGCATCATCTATCACACCCTAAAAAGGACCATGCTGGCAGATTTTAATGTTTTGATCCTACAGGACATATTGCAACCTGAGAAGGATGACTTTAAATTCTATTCTTGATTTTAAAGGATAGATAGTTTGAGCTGGGTATCAACTGTGTAGCAATAGAAATGCATTTGGTCCAAGGACAGAACCCTGGGGAACTCCATGACCCTAACCCTTTTGTGTAGATGTAAGTGTTACTAATGGTTAACCTACTTCCCTGTTGGCTACCAGAGGGTGTGTTGAGTCCTGCACATACCAAGGAACCAGGTATCCCAGAGCTATTCTGTTATCTAAAACCAACCGAACTGATCATCATCCCTAACTCATGTCACTTCTGCACCTCCACCTGTGGAACCCACTTATGCCCCAGTAAACCATCATCATCAGGTAATCAGACAGATCAACCTCTTGAGCCTGTTCATGGACCTGAGCTCCAGTCAGAACAGTCACATTAAACACTCAGGATGTTTCTTTGTGAAGTCCTCAGTCCACAGGAATAGGAACATTCACAACTCTCACTTTCCCTCCTGCTCAGCCATTACCCATTATGAAGTCAACACTATCGATTGCAAAAGCGGCATGAACAAAGATAGTCATTAATCAGTGACTTCCCCTACTCTACTGTGGGTACAGATACTCTGCACATGTATGCTTGTAACTATTTTAATTTAGGTGTTTATTTCCAGCACACAATAGTCTTAGTCATACAAAAGTCTTTTCTGTGGTTTGCAAGTGGAAATCTTCTTTTATGAATAAATGTTTGGATGACAGTGATTGTAGCTTAACACATCAGGGGCCAGGCTATGGCTGCATAGGTAATACTTTTAAGCTGGAAAAATTCATTGTTGGTTTTGCACCTGCTTTATGCTTTAAAATGCTCACTGTGCAGAGCTTCTTTTGTTGAAACTTTTTATTTTAAAATCCTTGATCCAGAATTTAGTATTGCTCCTGCTTCTCTGTTCTTACTGAGCACATTGCAGCCTATTTTCCTCTGACAAAAATTACTTCAACTATTGCTTTACTACTTGCTCTTTGCAGAGCTTTCAACTACTACTTCATCTTATTCATCTGTGGTTGAAGTTTGTTCAGTTGACAAGGATGTGTCTCAGGTGTCACTACGTCACCTGACGAAACTTCAGTCACATGATCAAAGGTGTCTGCATATAGTTGGAGATGGCAGTCTCTGTTTTCATTCAGCAATGGTCTCTGGCAAATGTTGTCCTTTTTACTAAGTATCACATGACTGAATTTCAATGAAATGGTAATTAAACCATCACTGTAATCACTGTATCAAAAACTACCAGGGCTTGTGCTGTGTGTCCTGTATTTAATGCTTTAGGTTCTCCAGCTTAGTTACTTTAGCATATCTGTAAGGAAATGGTTGACAGTCAATTCTGTTGGACCCCAGAGCAGATACAGATAGATACAACCACCAACTGTTACCACATAGCAGGGTAGCTTGTACTGTGCTTGATGAGTGATAATTTGCAGGTTTCATGTGCCAGCTAGACAGTGCCCCCCCACACACACACACACACACACACACAGACACATAGGGGAGGAGACACTAGGGAAAGACTGGGGGTCACAGCATGGCTGTGATCATTTCTTTATGGTGTGTGGCACTACTTCCATCCATCCAGCCTAATTTATTAAAGTTATTACTTTTGTTATCTTGGCTGAATGAACATAATTCATGTTAAACAACAATGTATGCATCCTGAAAAGTATTGTCTGTGCATCCAAAGCTGATCAACCCCAACTAGCCACAACATAAAAAATGGTTACCATTTACTGTTGTGGCTGATCATCAGTGTAAATCATCCTCAATGCTGTTTTATGATTCTAATGATTGCCCTTACATATCTAAAAAAGAATATCACTGCACTTTAGTGGCGATGAAAAAGTCACATCACGTTTTGATCATGGAAAACTGGTGTTATTGTGTTCAGCATGAAGTTTTGAAGCAGACAACCAAACACCTGTCTCCTTACTTTTCTTCTGCCAACCTTATCTTCAGTCTCTAATGTGCAGTATTTGGTTCTCACACAGTGTTAAAAGATTCCTGTCACAAAGTTTCTTCCTCGGTGGAGGAGAGTCTCCAGTATGGAGGATGAAGTGGTGATGTTATCAGAGGGACAGGCTGACAGTGCCGGGAGCAGGCGTATTGACTGTGTAATCCCTTACAATAGACTGGCATTGACATGGATTTACAGGTAATTACTGCTCCTCACCCAGCAAAGGAAGAGAGACAGACTTAATCCAACCGACCCAGAGCTGCACTGTGCACTCCCATCTAGGATTACATTTACGTGTTTTAAACCTTTCCCTCAGACAAGGGTCAACCTACTTGTTCCCACTGTAACCCGTGTCCCCCAGTTGCACCTCTGTATGCAGCCATCTGCAGCCACAAACTACTAATGACGTGTTTGTACCTTTTGTACTTTATATAGCCCTGCAGAATGCTGCTGTAAGTGACCAGGATTTATGTATCCATGTGCTCTTCTCTGAATTCCCTCTGATTCAGGGTCACATTGAAACATCTGAATTTGTGTGTGAGTTTGTCTGCTGTACATGTGTGTGTCTGAGCACATTTTAATACTGTTTTGCAGCTGGTAATTGATTTGCATAGAAATAAGGCAGGATATCCTTATATGCCCTTCCCATGTGGTGCATTGTGGATCAGTGAAGTCATGGGATTTATTATTTCAGCCCTCCAGAGAAAATGTGGAAAAGGCCACTGAATGTCAGCAGAAACTTGTGAAGCTCACATGATTGGCAAGTTCCCCGGATGGTGGCGGAGCCTCTGAAACAAGAATGGAATCTCACTGACACAAATGTGTATGTATGTAATGAGCCAGTCTACTGACACATGAAGACAATGCAGTTGTACCATGTTTGCCCAAACATTTTTACTGCATTTTGAGTTGTGACTTTTTGAAAGTACAGCAATCAAATTCTGATGATAATCTATATAGAATCTATATACATTTAAAAAGTCTTTACTGTTAATGTGTGAACTGTTTTTGGATTCATTTCTTCAGGAGGACACAATGGACTGGGGTGGAGAGTCATTCACATACTCAGCCAAGGAAGACATAAAGTCTTGAGAGACAAACTAAGAAATCGTTTTATCATGGGATTTGTTGACAATGACAAAAGGATAGGATATCGGCAGATTAATTAAAAGATTAATCTGCCGATCTATCTCTAGCATTCAGTTCAAATATCCGAAATGTACTCAACTACAGAGAAAAAACAAAACAAAACATTATTACTATTTTGTTATTGTTCTTTTATTACCCAAAGGAACTAAAAGAGTATATAAAAATATTTTTCCATGGTTTATTTATTTGAGTGAGACCAGTACTGCTAGCTCCATGTTTGAACAAAATGGCGCAGCGGACGGCTGCTTCATTTGTTGGTGCGCATTGTTTTGTATTGTTTTGTGTACTGATGGATCGGCTCTGCTGTGTCCTCCCGCCCAGGATCTTTATTACAGGAGAAGGAAGTTAGTCAAACATTACCAAGCTAGAAGAGAACTACGGCGTATGGTTAACAATTTATTTTAGAGGCACGGAAAATGAGTAGTAGAGTCAGCGCTGAGACTTCGATCTGTCCACTAGTGGTGTGCGATACAGCATATTTTGGTATCGATCCGATACCAAGTAAATACAGGCCAGTATCGCCAATACCGATACTTATCAATAAATAAGGTGGAGGCATCATTGAATTGCTAAATCTCAATTAATTTTCATGACCTTAACTGTTTTTGTGATGTTTCCTTTTTATCATTATAATAGTTAAAACCCAGGACAGAATTAGGACAAAGTTTATAATTAAATAGAAAATGCTTTATTATCAAATGTTTTAAGAAAAATCTTTTTTGGTTTGCTAAGTCATGTCATGTGACTCATGTGACAGTGCAACATCGAAACACAAGAGTGGGGAGGGGGAGCAAAGTGTGCTTGCTCTGCGCTGACACAGGAGCGGCGAGTCCGGCGACCTGGCTGTTTCCTCTTTGCCGAAACCGCAGCATTGCAAACAAGAGCGGAACTTAAAGTAAAGAATCAATCTCACCTGGCTAGTATTGATCCAATACTGATACCAACTTGGTATCGATACTATCGATATTTGGATCAATCCGCCCACCACTATAAGACACTTTAAGAGTTAGAGAGACGAAGCCCCGAACTAAGGAAATCATACGTTTTTATGCATCTTGACTCCTCTTCCGACCAGGGTGCATATCCTTGAGTGTTATCCTCCTGGTGCCAGGAAGTGCGACCCTGAGTGTTATCAGTGCCTTGCTATGTGTAGCCAGCCAGCTCTAGCTGGACCCGAGCGAGTGTTAAAATCAGATGTGGTGCATTCTGTTCTGATGAGTAAGCAGCAGCAAAGCTGTGATTAACATATCATAAGGCTATGGCATGGCATGGTGTGATTTGAACACTTAGTTTCACAATAATCCAACAGTACTAATTACATTTTTTGTTTTGGTTCACGGCTCTCTCTCTCACCAGAGAAGAGCTCATGAACATTCGGGGAACAATACTAAGGGGATTGTTTCCCGAGTTTCTGGGTTAGGGTTAGGGTTAGGGTTACATTTTGGTCAAAGGTGCCCTCACCTTTGCAACCTCACGCCGACGCAGGGGGAAACGAGCCTGTGCGCTTGTGCGCCTTCGCCAGCAAGGAAGACGCATGCCACTACCTAGAATATTTCTTTCCAACGTTCTCACACTAGGCAATAAAATGGACAAACTTCAGCTTTTGTTGAGGAGAAACAAGGACTTTTATTTATGATCTGTTTTGTGTTTCACAGAGACATGGCTGTGTGGGAACATCCCGGACTCCGCGCTCCAGCTGGATGGATTCCAGCTTCACCGAGGACCGTGACTCGCGGCTCTCTGGCAAAACAACGGGTGGAGGTATTTGTTTCTACACCAACAGTGGCTGGTGCAATGATGTAACAGTGATACAGCGGCACTCTTCTCCCTTCCTGGAAACTTTTATCATTAACTGTAAGCCATTCTACTCCCCCCGTGATTTTGCTTCATTCATTCTGGTCAGTGTTTACATACCACCGGAGGCCAACGTGCAGGACGTGCAGCACGCACTCACCGACCTGATACTGGAAGTGGAGCGGACCAACCCGGAATCCTCAGTTATCGTTCTCGGGGACTTTAACAAAGGTAACCTCAGTCATGAACTTCCCAGATACAGACAGTTTATTAAACGTGCGTCCAGGGAGGGGAACACTTGACTGTTACACAACAGTCAGTAACGCTTATCACGCCATTACCCGCACTGCACTCAGACACTCTGACCACCACATGGTCCTGATTCTTGCCTACAAGAAGAAATTAAAACTTTCTAAACCTGTGGTGAGGACATCAAAGAAGTGGATCAGTGAAGCTGCAGAGGACCTGAAGGCGTGTCTGGACTGGACTGACTGGGATGTTTTCAGGACTGCTTCCACCAGTCTGGATGAGTACACAGAGGCTGTAACTTCATACATTGGCTTCTGTGAGGACTGCTGCATACCATTATGCACCAGTGTGACTTACAACAACGACAAGCCCTGGTTTACACCCAGACTGCGGCAGTTGAGGTTGGATAAGGAAAAGGCTTTTAAAAGTGGAAACAGGGCAGAGTACAAGGAGGCCAAGTACAGGTTTAGCAGGGTGGTGAGAGAGGCTAAACGACAGTACTCGGAGAAACTACAACACCAGTTCTCCTCCAATGACTCTGCCTCTGTCTGGAGGGGGCTCAGGCAGATCATCAAGTACAAGCCAAGAGCCCCCCAACGATCGACGCCTCGCCAATAACCTGAACAACTTCTACTGCTGCTTTGAAGACAATAAGGACAGCCCTCACACCTTCCCCCACTCCACTTCCCACCACCGCCAGCCCCCCAGCTCCACTCCCCCATTCCAACAGAGGCGATACAGCTTCCACCACCACAGCTGTCCCTTGCCCACCCCCCTCCTCCATCGACACCTCTCTCTGTCCTTGAAAGAGATGTTAACAGGTCCCACCTCAAATCCATCACAGACTCACTCCTGGACCCCCTGCAGTTTGCCTATAGAACCAACAGGTCTGTAGACAATGCTGTCAACTTGGCCACTCACTTGATCCTCCAGCACCTGGACTCCGCAGGAACCTACACCAGGATCCTGTTTGTGGACTTCAGCTCTGCATTTAACGCAATCATACCGGCTCTCCTGCAGGACAAGCTCTCACAGCTCAACGTGCCGGACTCCACCTGCAGATGGATTACAGACTTCCTGATGGACAGGAAGCAGCACGTGAGGCTGGGAAAGCTCACCTCAGACTTCAGGACAATCAGCACTGGTTCCCACCAGGGCTGCATTCTTTCTCCCCTGCTCATCTCCCTGTACACCAACAACTGCACCTCCAGTCAACAGGCTGTCAAGCGTCTGAAGTTTGTGGGCGACACCACCCTCATTGGACTCATCTCTGATGGGGACGAGTCTGCCTACAGGTGGGAGATTGATCACCTGGTTACCTGGTGCGGGGAGAACAACCTGGAGCTCAATACTTCCAAAACAGGGGAGATGAGAATAGACTTCAGGAAGAGCGCAGCCGCACCCTCCCCCATCATTCTGTGTGACTCCCCAGTGGACAGTTGGAGTCCTACCGCTTCCTGGGCACCATCATCTCCAAGGACCTCAGGTGGGAGCCGAACATCAGCTCCCTCATCAAGAAGGCACAGCAGAGGATGTACTTCCTGAGGCAGCTGAGAAGTTACTGCGGACAATGCTGGTCCACTTCTACAGTGCCATCATTGAGTCCATCCTCACCTCCTCCATCACCGTCTCGTACACTGCTGCCTCTGCCAAGGACAGGCAGCCTCCACCCCTTCACTGGACACTTTATCTTGCACACTACCACCTGCACTAGTTGTGTAAGTATATATATGTATACAGTTTTTAGTTTTTATGCTTAGGTTCATGTTTATGCACATTTTTATGTTTCTAATGCATATTACTTGGCAATAAAACTGATTCTGATTCTGATGTTGTATCACATGAATCTGGCTGGAATTTATTTCAGGAGGCTTTTCAAATGTATCATTTCCAGTAAAATATCAATGGTGAAAGTTATCTTCAGTTAAGTGTTGCAGGACAGATGTGCAGTGATGCAGTGTATTCTATTGGTGACTGTCATACATTGCAGCACAATGTCCATTGTGCCAACTGAGGCTTTTCCTCCACCCTCTTCCTGCAGTGTTTCTTTGCCAGCGCACCCTCTGTGTAATTGGAACGAATGGTTTATTAATACATCTTGATACCAATCAGGTCAAATGACCTTGGCAGTGTGGAAAGGGAGAGGCTGGTAGCAGCACTGGACTATGCATTAAGGTGGTGGCAGCAGACATTACTTTCATCCAGCGCATGCTGATCTCAGACCTGCAGCACAGTTAATAATGTGGAAGCGAAACACTTTCCATCACTCCTAATAGAGATATTGTCATAGTGCTGCCGCTGCAGAGGCCTGCAGAGGCAATGGGGAATAGATGGTGCCTGCAATCTCCATCCCTCCTTCCCTCTGTGTGGAGATGACTTCTCTTTTGCTAATGTCTGTTCACTCACTCCTAAGTTGAACATGCAGTCAGAGTGACACAAAGCAGCTTATCACATTAACAAGCTGAAACTTGTTAATGCAGGACAACGAGATGCTGAAATTAACTGTCTGTTGGAACTTTCGGCAAATGATTCTGTTCAGGCAAAGCAGGAAGGAACTTACTGATGTATACTATGGCAAGACCAGCATGGAAGAAAGAGGTTTCTGAAGGTTGTTGCATACTCTGTGTCAAGCCAGGTGGTAATCCCTTGACTTTATCAATAGCTCTGCTACTCACAACTTGAAAGCTGTTGAGACTGCAACAAATAGCTGTTAGCATTATGTAAAAGATGTGAACCTTGTTTGTTTTGAGAATGTTGTTAAGTAGCTTCGTGATTTCAAACACCCATGTTTTCCCACATAAGCCCACAGCCTCTGAGACAGTCAGTTCAATGATCTGACAGGTGCGTCAGTCCAGCAGTTGTGACTTGTGCCAAACCAAGGAGTGAAAATATGCCTTTAGAAGCACTGTCTTCTCTGTAGTTTGAAGAAAAATGAAGTGCTTTATATTATGTGCAAGTCTTAGTTCAGTGAACCTTAAACAGCAAAATTACTTTTTTGTAAAACAAGCATCAGAAGCTTAAAAACTCATTTGCAACTTAATTCTTCACACCCTTAATCGTGAGCCTATATGTGTATTGTTGTAACCACATGCCAAAGCTCCATAAAGAGCATATTTATGCAGAGGTTAATTTGCCTCAAAGGCAAGGGAGAAAGGCACAGTGTGGAAGGCTGGTGAATGACTGGAGCCAAGTCAGCCTCAGGGTAATTTTATTCACACTTTGCATTAGATGAAGCTATGGAGTTTTACTAATTTCACTGTTGAGTGACCTGCCTATAGTAATGCATTTATTTCTGGGCAGCACCCCATGCTGCAGTTTTTGCTGGAATAAATACAGGAAAGTGTATGAAAATGAGCAACTACAGTTTTTTCTTTTTTTTCTGGGACTGAATCTTCAGGAGTTATCAACTTCTCTGATGGTGTCTGCACCACATCCTGGAAGTTACATTAAGTGGGGCATTCACAGTAGGTCGCAAGTGAATAGACAGCCTGCCAAACATCACAAAACAGTAGGCAGTCATTTCTGCTGACCCCAGAGCAGATACAACCACTAACCTGCTGAAGCATCACAAGGGCTAAGCAGCATCAGTGGTGCAGGCAGAGGGGAACACAGTTGAGAGCAATCCAGGGAGAACATACTTCACTACAAGTGATTAAACTGGCCTTGAGTGTAACCACATAGTGAGCAACAATCAGGCAGTAAATGGGAGAGGAGCCGTGCTTGATGAGTGATGACATGCAGGTGTGCCAGGTAGCCAGTGCTGGGCCACACCCCTGTGAGGAATCAGCCACACACACGGGGGGGAGCAGGAAACAACATGGGTGACACTGGAAAGACAGTACAGCAGTGACAGTATTCAACAAGGACAAGAACAATATAAGAAAAATGTGAACTATAATCAACTCGGCTCAACTCTACATTTTCTTGCCACTGTATATTTACTTCATATTACTTCATAATATAGGCTTTCATATGAAAAAAACAAGGAAGCAAGCAGCTTGGCAGACTGTCAGAGTCTGAAGCTATAGCACAGAACATTTCAGAAAGGTGATTATCAAAGACTTCATCTTCCCCAGGATGGATGATCGCCTGAATGCTGCCCTTTATTCTCATAATGAGCCACATCCCACATCAATAAACACTCAAAAGTGCTCTCCATCCATCATCGGCCAGAGGTTACCATATAGATGCACACAACAGAAGTGAAGGTCAGGCTTTTGTCTCAGACATCATATTTGGCTCTGACCTCCTGCAGCCTCAGAACAGATGAGCTGGTGAAGCTGACATGACATTTGATGAGATGAGAGAAAGATGACCCGACCCAGCTAGACCAGTGCATATACCTATCAAGTACAAACTTGTGGAACAATTTAGATCTAGATTTACTCTTGATAAAGCTGTTGTAGGTAGGTGCAGCCTGTCATCTGAGCTGTCTTAGGCAACAATAGCACAAGCATTTTCATTGCTTTGTTCTAATGTCCTTGTACTTATAAAAGTGAAAAAAGATATAGTTTTACAGTACATATGTGTAATGTGAAAGCTATAACTCAAAAACAGACTCATAGAAATATCACTAAGTTCACCTTTTTGCTTCCTGAGCACATTGGAAGCTTTCAACTCACTGTTTTGGTTTTCTCATCAGCAACTTCTTCTATCTTGGTTCAGTTTTCCATCAACTTTGTCTCCAGCAACAGAAGGCAGCTATTTCCTGTAAAAGAAAATGACCGTGATAAAACTAATGAGTTGATTCATTGGGGTGATTGTGATTTTTTCCTTGTACTTCACAGTTTGAGTTTATCCTCATCATGGCCTTGCTTGAACTAAGTGTTCTTATTTGTCATCACACCATGTCATGCCATAGCCTTATGATATGTTAATCACTGCTTCGCTGCTGCTTGCTCATCAGAACAGAATGCACCAAATCTGATTTTAACACTCGCTCGGATCCAGCTAGACCCGGTTGGCTACACATAGCAAGACACTGATAACACTCAGGGTCGCACTTCCTGGCACCAGGAGGATAACACTCAAGGATATGCTCCCTGGGCGCAAGAGGAGACAAGATGCATAAAAACTTATGATTTCCTTAGTTCGGGGCTTCGTCTCTCCAACTCTTAAAGTGGACGGGTCGAAGCCTCAGCGCTGACTCTATACTCATCTTCCGTGCTACTAAAATAAATTGTTAATCATACATCGTAGTCGTTTCCTTCTATCTTATTACTGTTTGACTAACTTCCTTCCCCTGGAATAAAGTTCCCGGACGAAAGGACGCGGCAGTGCCCGGTCCAACATAGCATAAGGTGAACTACTTTTACTACTGCTACTACAACTACTGAGGGATTTCAATACTGGACCACTTGTGTGGTCAGTTATAGTTAATTTATGTGTAAACCTGCCATTATAGGAACTGTGATTACCTTTGAAATTAGCTACAAATTAAGATCATAGGTTCTATGATGTCCTGCGTGGCTAATTCGTACATGCTTGCATGTGAAATTCAACAAAAACTATGACACTTCTGTTTACATTCTTGACTAACAAGTTACTGTTTAAAATGTCTGCACTACAATGCCAAATTCAAGATCAAAATCAAATCTAAATCCAACATTTTTCCAAACATTATCAGTGCAGAAGAACATCCAGTGACCATTTTACACGCTGAGGCTTTAATTTTGCCCTCATTATCGGCAGCTCTGATGTTTGCAAGCAAATTTGCATTCATGCACACTGTAGAAAGTTTAATTTGAAGTGTCTGCCAGTCTATTTGACACAGGCATGAAGAGAAATTACCATGAAGCAGAGGAAATTGCTCTGGGATATCTGTGCCAAAATGCTGCATCTGCTCAGGTGAATTAAGTAATTGAGTTTTGCTTTTAGATATATACAATGACACTTCATCAAGAATTGAGAATGCTTCACAGCGTCTGTCAACATCTGAATGCTGTGAGTGTGAGAGTCCTCTACTAAGTGCAACACCTTGTCCAATTCAAATATAAGAACAGAGAGCTGCGTAAAATGTGGGACAGGCACCTTGAGGCCATATACAACTCTGTCAGGGGATCAACTCAAGTCTCCAACACATGTAGAAGAGTCTGTTTTGGGGAATGAGAGTGAATCTTCCCCCGAGGTCTGGGGGCAGCACCGGATCCAGGGCCTAATTAATCACAAGTCTGTCTGAATTCAAAGATTCCAGCGCCCTCATGAATACAGTTTCCTCTCAGTGAAACATAATTCTCTGCTGGAACAGAGACATCAGGGCCAGAGCTATCATATCATGTCCCTGATGATGCATGGAAGTGACAAGTGACAACGCGGCAGAATCCGAGCATCCAATCCGGATAGTCTTATGCCAGCTTCTCAGAAGAAAACAATAAGACATATCTGATGGTATCAGGGATGGAGTTGGTAGTGGGGGTGATAGTGGTGGCGGGGGGTTGATGCGTTAAATCTCTCAGTTTGAAGTGCATGCTCCTTAGCTAGCTCTCGAGAGGGCTGTCGGGCAGAAATGAATCATGGTGCTTTGTCTGCACATATTTCTACCTTTTGGGGGTTGTCATGTAAGGACAGCTTGTGTAAGTGATGAAAGTGGAGAAATGAAATTCACGGCTGGGAGCTGAGGGAAGGGAGAAGCATGCATTCCGTGAAACTAAGAATGAAGGGGAGACAAGGAAAATTGTCCACGCTCAAGGTGCCCCGGGTTAATAGCTGTACACTGGCATTTCACCTCTGTGATTGAGGTTCCTTGGTGAGAAAAAGTTTATTGCCTGACTGGGAGGATACTATTTACCCACAATCCTGTGGTCAGTGCTTTTATATGTGTCAAGTCAAGTCTTGCCGCGATACCACTTTCTCATGATTAGGTTGAAGCTTATGTTTGCACAGGGATCTCAGAAAACGAGGGGCTAACAGATGTCTTGGCTGCTTGGATCCACATCAGCAGCAGTAGCACCAGTCTCCAGAGGCTATCTTAGCTAATAGGACTGATTGCACTAGTGCTAATATAAAAGGAGGGTTACAGATGGAGTTGCTAATACTATCTAGCAGTTATGCCTTGGCTGGCAGAACATGCTGGAACACACCAACACACCAAGAATGGCAATTAGTTTGGTGCCTGTTTCTCAGCCATGCTGTTGCATTAACAAGTGAAGAGAGAGCAATATGTTTGCAGGTCTGTGGACAGCTCATTTCATGCTGCATGCCATGGGTTTTATTGAGGAGCAAGTAACACACCTCCTATTCAGTAACTGAGGAAACAACAACACCACCTTCCATCTTGTGTTTAACATGTGATTTCATTATTCAGAGCTGGGCAGCAATATGGTGAAAACTGGGAGATTATCGTGAAATGGCAATACACCAACACACAAAAAAGAAAGAAGATAGAAAGAAATACGAGATAAAAGTTTATTCAAACCACTAACCTTCTGACCAGTGGAAAAACCTGCACAGTTTCCTTCCTCTCCCTCTGTCAACCCAAATATACAAATGTTGTAACTTCTAAAGTGGGGCTCTGTTTGTGTTATTTTACTTCCACTTTACTCCACTCTCTCCAACCAAGTCTCTGCAAGACTATGTGAGACACTGGTGGGACAGTTCAATTACAACACTTTAGAGGGTTAAAAATTGCAGAAACTGCATTTTAACATTCACTGAAAATTTGCATCCTGCTGTCCTGGTCCTGGTGCTTGTGTGAGTGTATACAATAGGTTCTGCAATAGCAAATAATTATCCCCTTGAAAGTAAAAACTGGACAGACCACACATCCTCAGTGGAACTTTACACTGAAGGAAGAATGATCCAGAGACGGTAAAAATCATTTGGCATTCTAACGCTGATTGGAAAGCTAGACAGGAATAAGCTTAATCCTATTGAGATGTTTACACTGGTTTTACACATCTTTATGAAAACACAATAAGAAGCGAGTTAATGAAGTCAGAGAACAGGGAAATAAAGAAAAGACATTCAAAAAAGTGATTGTTGTGGTTATCATGAAGAGAGTACTAAATTCATTTCCATGGAGTGCGGCCCTGTGATGATTCAATCCCCCTCCATGTTCCGTGGTTGTGATTTGCAACCCCCTGTGCTCTCAGTGCGCCTTGACAGCGTGTGTCAGAAAGTCCTGAGATTTAATGAACAACTCATCGAATTTCATTCTGCCGTCTGAGACCATGCTGATGAGAACTCTCCACGACTACATTAAAGCTCCCCCATCAATTTCATCTCCACCAGTCTAGTCACACAAGGGGAGAGATGAGAAATGATCACAACATCAGCTCTGCCATCGCAGTCAAGTCCACAATGCTCTCAGGGCTGAGGACCTCACAAAACACTGGACTGTGCGGACAATAATCCACATCACTAAAAGCACACTATGTACAAACACAGCCTGTGCTGTCTGTACGCAGAGACACTAAACCATCGACTAATAATGAGAAAACAAATCATTGTATTATGAGTATTGCTATAAGCAGTATTGGCCAGTAATGCATTACTACATCATGATGTACAATAACAGAATTACTTATTAAGGAACAGTCAAAGAAATTATATGAGAAATAGAAATAAGAATGGAATAAAAAAATGTGAAATTCATGAACTATATTACAGCATTAATGCCAGTTTGGTTGGAGATTGTGCATGCAAACCAAAAGGAGAGGGTAGGTATTAGTTCTAATGTGAGAACACACAAGTGAGGAGGCCATGGTTCTCTACTACTGTATAGTAGACAACGAATGGCCACAAGTGCAAGGTAAGCCAGGATTCTTGTACAGGATGAGTTGCTGTGATTGGTGCCTGGTGCCAGGTGAGCTGCACCACACGGCACATACACACCAATCGGGAGACGGAAGAGAGAGAAGGGAGGCAGATCAAGAGTCCCAGAGACAACATTAATGTCACAGTTGAGCAATGAAAAACATATTAGTTACTTTACAGACAGTAGTACTATCCAAATAAAGTGCAGCCAAAAAGGTACCAAATTCTCCTGTGGAGTTTTTGACTTTGAGTAGTGCTTACAACTTATTCTTAATTAGTAGGTGTTTTTGTCATGCACCTGAAAAAGCACATGCCTGGTAACATGCACATGGACGATGCAATGCACCAACTTTGTCAGTGGCTTTACACTGCTCCAGTGATCTACTAGTGGCATTAATTCATCATCCACCTGCATGGCCTGCAGCAATAAACCAGCAAAGGCAAAGAAGAAGGCAAGAAGTGTTGAGGATAGATGTCAACAATCCAGGTTGCTAAAGGATCTTAAAATCAGCTTTGCAAATGTTTTACGAGGAAACAAATTTATTCAGCATGTGTGTTAGACCTAAAAGACACGCAGACACTAAATGTAAAACAGAACTTTTGTTTGTTTACAGGAAAATTCCACAGGGTGCTTTTAAGAAACAGAAGAGACAGTGATCCGTCTCATGTGGTTTTCTCAATTATTAACCGGCTCGGGGCCATAAAGTAAACCTGAGCCATGGGCCCTTATTAGATTACTTTGAAATATTTTTGATTAGTATAAATGTGTGTCAGGATATGACCCCTATAGGAATAATATCACCTTAAGTACTAAAGATATTAAAATGTTTTTTTGGCAAAGATCTCCACAATGAGACAAGGCCTCAAGATCACAAAAAAGGCAGGAACCTCCTTAAGTTAGTAATTGCCAAACAGTAAATTCAGGGCTTCAGGTCCCCTGAAGGCTTGGCACAATGTGGAATTAATTTTTCTGAAAGAAAATATAAAACTAAAGCAGAGAAAAAACAAACAAAATTCAAATTCATGTTTTCCAAAGAGTGCTGAACAGAGCACCATACGTCCTTATGATATAAATCTTTATGAATTCTTTCACATCAGTTATCACTGCAACTGTAATCAGCCCTTAATGAAGCTTTTAACATCCTTAGAAAATTCTTTCTGCATCACAGTGCAAAGAAAGATCCATTTTATTTCTTCTGCTGACATTAACTACCATTTTTGCTCATCACAAAATAAAGTGGCTGGCACACACATGCAGATAAAATACATCTCCAGACACCCTGAAGAGCTTTTTCTAACAGGGGACATCATCTGAGCAGTCCAGGAAACAGTGAAAAAGAAGACAATTATCATTCATGTTTTCATGTTTGGATTTACTACAGAAACAAAAGCACTGACCCCCACAATCCCATGTAAAGCTTTCCACTGTGAGTCCTCCCAGTTAACAGTGGTTTATACATTACTCTCCTCCTCCAGGTTTAACCTCATTACTCAGAGCCAAATGAGCTCTCCTTATTGATGAAACAGTGTGTAGGATATATACAAAAAGTGTACATGTGCACAAAAGCCAAAAGCAAGACAGAACAGACTGACAAAGACAAAAGGATCGACCAAGGAATACACAATCCACGAGGAAGAATATACAAGGAGCAAAAACAGTTACACTGTAACTCAAACAGTCGTCACGCTCACTGCCAGTATACATTTTGACTGAGAGACAGAAAGACAGACAGAGAGAGAAAGAGAGAGACTCTGCATAGATCCTTCATCACTTCCTGGTGTGAAACAAGGGAATGCAAACTCCAGCATTTCTCTTATCCACATTCGCCACATTTTATGACTCAGAGGGTCTCTTATTTTTCTCACTTTGTCAATGTTTCATTCTCCCTTCCTTTGCTTTCCTTCAATCCATCTTCACTTCAGATGCCGACTTCCTCCGGAGGGGGTCCTCAACAAAGGAAAGCAATCTGCAGTGAGTGGAAGGGAGGGCAGGTGCCGCTCTCCATGGAGAGATGGTAAAGAAAGGAGGAGAGACAGAGACTAATGGAAGAGTAGATAATAATGTTTTATTCCCTCATATGAGAAAATGAGGAGTAAATGTATGGGTAAGTGGAAATAAACATAACTCCCAGGGTCTTTAAAGAAAGAAAGTAATGACTGAATTGAGTCGATGGGTGTTTGAAAAGAAACAGGTTTAGAAAGAATCATGTAGATAAGCCACTTTTACCTCTCTCTTATTTTATCCATGTCTTTGATAATCAGAGCTCTTTATAGTAAAATGAGCAAAAGCTCCTGAGAAAATGGACCAAATCAGATTCAAGCCAAAACAAGGAAGGCAAGTAATCAAGGATAAAATAAAACAAAATAAACTAATAAAAATATTTTTTAAAATTACTGTAGGATACAGTACGTAGATCAGTGTTGTCAGAGGTAAAGATAAAAGGATAAAGTGAAAATGAAGCTAACAAAACCCCAAAAGATGACATGAGATAAAACTTTATGATCCACACAATGGGGAAATTCACTTGTTACAGCATCAGAAAAAGGGGCAAGAGCTGTTAAGTATAGCAACACAAGAGAAAAATGAGCCACCATTGTGACATGATAAACAAATGCAAATGAAAGTACTTTCAACAGATTCTAGATTTACAATACAAAGTTGCAAAAGATGCAGTCACACTTTTTTGTCACAAAATACTCCTTGCTAGGACGTACAATTGAACAATCTTATTGCTGTTGGAACCAAGGACCTGCAGTAGTGCTCCTTTTTGCATGGCGGCTGCAACAGTCTACTGCAGAATGAGCTTCTTAGGTCTCCCACTGTCTGGTGCAGGGGTGAGAGGGATTGTCCGTGATGAAGGTTAGCTTAGCTAACGTCCTCCTCTCACATTATATTATATGGGGTCCAGGGGGCAGTCCAGGACTGAGCTGGCAAAACATAAGCAAACCAAAAGTTCTGTGGCACATAAGAACCCACAAGCAGAGTAGGAGGGGTCATCACAAACAATACATGGAACATGCTGTATATTTGTATTTTTTGCAATTCTGATACTTCTGATGGAATGACTATTACCATTACTCATATATATTTATTTTATTACTATTTACATCAACTCAAGACAAAATATTATTATATATATCAATCAGGTGCAGTCACAAAAATAAATTAAAATGAAAAAGATAATCAGAAAAAAATGTATTGTATTCATGTTAATACATAAATGTTATTACATAAATAAGACATTATGATGGGGATGGTTATCATGCTCACGGTTGTTTCCTTTCTCCTTCTTTTTTATACTTATGTGCCTGAAGGCTTGGACCTTTTATTGTCAAATAATTTGAGTTTATGATTACTGAAACATCCCTCTGGCTGATTTGCAATCAGTCAGTCGGTGGTACATTTTAACTGTGCATCAGAAATTAAATGGCACCCATCACCCCCAACTTTCAGTACAGTGCAGCAGGGCAGATGAAAAATATATACTGCTTTAAAACTCATATTATATACATTTTTAGCTGCACCAGATTAAATTTCATCATCATTACATTTAAGATTTTAAAGCATTTTCAAAATAAGAGGAGCATAAGCATGAACTTTTCAATTGCCATGGCAGGCCAAAATAAAGGGGGACGAGGTGGGAGCCCCAGAATCAGTCAGCCCTGTAACAGAGCAACACCTGCAAGGGTCTGAGCAAGTAAATGGGGTTGAAATGAATTAGCCGGGCCTTACTGAGCTCTGTCACCATAAATAAATGGCTTCACTGTGCCTCCAGAGTTCCTGTGGCGTGGTACCATTTCAGCCCCTTTCCAAACCTAATGTCTTCGCTTCCTCTGACCTCCCCGCAACAGACCTGCGCTGCCTCCATCTCACACTTAATTACCAATTCATTTTTCATTTGCCTCCAGAGTGGGCCTCCGAGGCCCGAGTGCACAACCCCCTCTCCACATGATGGAGGGGGAAGAAAACAATCAGCTCAAACAAAGTCATGAAATGAATGCTAATAATTTGAATCTGTATTACCTCTGGAAAAGTGAAATTATAATGTGGGCTTCAGGTTGGCCTTTAAAGCTGAGAATGTCACAGCTTCACAGCTTTTACTCCAAGGATAAGCTGTCATCTTGATTCAGACATCAGCTGTACCAGAATATAGTTTTAGCTCAGTCTATATGTTAACTTCTAACAAAACAACACAGATGTTTTCACATCACCTCACAGTCATGTCACACAGTCGGGAGGATTAATAAATAACTACAAAGCACTCTGAGACTACAGACCTCTGCCAAAGATTAACATTTCCCCCCCAACTACTATGGGATTTCATAGATGATACCATTAGATCCTTTAAGTTTTGGATCTGGACCTTTTTACTGTGAGGCATCAATGCATGTTTCAAATACTCATATAAATTATAAAATAGAATGTTTAATATACCTACTTAAAGTAAATTGTATATGTTCATATCATATAAATTTAGTTTTAGATATACACTAACTTATGTAACTCACTTAAAGATAAATGTATGATTTTACAATATCTAGTCTCGATATATTAACTTAAAAAAATGTCCTCAAACTGTGTCTTTCATCCCTATCAAACGCTGTAGCAATACTACGGTAAAAGCAAGTTCTGCATTAAAAGACATGCATTCAAAGTTTGACCATCTGGGTTGTTTAAATAGGCATGGTACATCATATTTTCTAAAGTGATCATAGGTTTTGTGTGCACAATCTAAAAGAACAGTTTATAGCTTCTGTGAAACACAAAGTTAAATTCTTACATCCAGTGCAATCCATTACTCCCTGAATATAATTATTTGGTTGCCCCTGAAAACTGTTTTAAAAAAGGGATCCTACTTAGGATATATTAAGTTCCATCTTATTTTATCATTATCACCTTCAATTACTTTCTCATCAAGACTTTAATGGACAAAAAGGGCTGTGCACTCTTAATGACCAACTGAATCCAGAGGGACTGTGTCCTCCTAAGTGAATTTAAAAAGTACCTCTCCACTCTGGTCTCTCTGATCGTCCTCCAGCTCTAGGTGTGTGAGTCAGTAGATAATAAAGCCCCGTGTGAGCAAGTTATTTGCAGACAGCGTCCCTTTTGCATGGGGATGTTAAGAGAGTGGGTTTGTTCAGGGCTGACGTCAGACTCAGTCAGTCCTCAACACTGGAGACATGAGGAGCATGTTGTTTGATGAATTGGTCTGGGTCCTTAAGTCTCCAAGGCCTTGTTCCAGGGCTGCAGTGAGCTGCCAGGAAAGCACCTCTGGGGCTACTGGAGTGTGTTAGTAATAGAAACAAAGCCCTGAGAGTCCATACAGGAGACCAGTAGGCAACAGCTGTGCAGTTACGCCTCCCTCAGATCAGACCAGGAATGGCCCCAAAAAGAAACCACTGTTAACTAGAATAGAGCTTAGTAGAGGGTATAGTGCCAATCTGTACAAACTTGATTGTGCCACCATAAATATCTGATGTGGAAAAAAAGCCCTATCTTGCAATTGTGATGGTCTGGGTTGTTGTTGCGTTTCTGCTTTCCCCTCCCCTTTGCTTCTTTTCTGTTTCAGGTTGTGGCAGGAGGTGTGGCTGGCCTCCCAGACTCAGATGAGACGCACCTGTCTAGCACCACCAGTAATCACCCTGCCTCTATTTAAACCCGGTCATGACTTTGCATTCTGCCAGATGATTTCCATCCTGTTCCCGTGTGTGCCTTGCCCTGTTACCAGCTATCTCAAGACTGTGGCCAACCTGCCTCCTGCCTTCACTGCCTGGTTATGTTACCTTTTTCCTAAGGCATTAAAAACTTGGAAACCGTTGACTCTGGTCTCCTGCACTTTGTTAGGATGCAATGTTAGGAAGAGTATAGTTAACCCTTCAACTGGACGGGTTCTTCCCTGGCCAATACCCCATCCCGCCACCACATTTTGGGAAAATCCATTCATTACTTTTCGCTGCTGACAGTCAAACCATTGAACAGAACATGGGTGAAAATGTAACCTGTTTGGTGCAGGTGATAATGAGATGTTGCTGCAGAGAGGGCAAACCATCTGACTCAACTCTACATTCCTTTTAGTTTGTTGTTTCATACTGTTTGGTTTGAATTAAAAAGTCCAACATCAATGGAAGATTTTCTTTTTGCATTACTGAATTGCTTTGCAATGGGGTTAGTTAGCTTAAAAGCTTAAACCAATGAAGCATTATGACTGCTCAGGATTTCATTCAAAATGTCCCACCTTGTAATCATTTTACACAGAGTTGAGGTTTGCATGGCATGGTTGTTTGTACATGTATTGTGATGCTGACTTTCATAATTGTTATTCCTTGAAGGAGATACTTTATTTATAGTCTGGGGCTTTCTGGTTTAAATGACCAGTGTTTCTGTCTATCACAGTCAGTAATAGAGGTTGCTGTCCTTGGCTCCAACCAAACTTCCTCTGCTTTCCCCACACTTGATTTTGTGGCTCAACTAACTTGCAATAATGGCAGTGTCTTAAAATTCAGCTTCATATTTATGGGAGCAACCCATCTCATGAAAAAATACATTCATACATATTTCTGCAAAATGTTAACTATCAGCATACTTCATTTGTTTTCCTACAGCAACCATTCCTTGCCCAGTGACAAAGCACTCCTGATCAGATGAGTTTTACTACAATACTCTCTGGCTGCTTCCTTTGAATGATATTCCCATATAGTGATAGTGACACCTGGTGATAACACAATAAAATGTATGCATGTATGTAATTCTACATAATCCATGGCTGCATGGATTATCCACAGGCCATAATTTAGACACCCTTACCATTAAGAATCAAGGAAATCCTGAAATAGAGGCTTTCACAAAATAATTTCATTATCTTCTCATGTTTTAAATGGACTACTGAAAGCCAGAGTAGCACTTGAAGACATTCCATATTGATATAGTGGATTCTAAGACAGAAATGAGATCACTAAGGGGTCCTGGACTGTGAGATATTATCTTGAGGGGCATTCATGACCAAATAAAGAGAATCAGAGACCCTGCTGAGTGATCCTGGAGATAATGCATTGTCATTCACGAGCCAAAGGAGTTAGCAACTCCAGACCAAGCAGAGAGAGAAATTAATTTATTTATGGGGTCAGATCAATGAACACAAAGCATGTGCGATGCCCTCCCAATGCTTACCAGCCAATGGCACGATCGATTCAACCCCCCACCCTCCCTCCCGCTCTTAACCACAGAAATCAATCACAGAAGTGAGGCCACTCGTCGTGTCTTAAAACCTGGCCTGCAGTTTAGACAAGAGACTGAGAGAGAATGTGTGTTTGTTGTGTTGTCTTACAACTGTGAGTCAGTGTTTTGAATGCATCCCTAATATAGTATAATTCAGTTTGAACAGATTCCCACAGGCAAAATGAGCATTCTGAGCAATGACATTTATTATATGAAGAGGTAATTAAACAAGGATCAATGTGGATATTTGGACTTTAGACTCTGAGGCTGTGTAGCCCTTCTTCCGTTCCTCTCTTTCATCTGCCCTAAATAAATATGAATCAAATGACTAAGGTGGAACTGTAATAATGTCTGCCCTTTCCATTCTCTTACTATGTGGATTTCAGAGTGTCAAAGTGAATCTTGGTATCTACAGTCACATAAAATGTGCTTCCTGAGTGTTCTGAGGGATTTGCTGATGGCAAAACACATGTGACAAGGTCTAGCAAGTGGGAAAAGCAAGTGGGTTGCTACAATGAACTGGCAGTTTCACTGAAGGAACTAACATCTAATAACAGAATAAATGAAACATTAAAAATAAGTAAGCATATATCATGTTAGCATATAGAATAATTAAGCTAACACATCATAACCCTACCAATCTCATTCTAGTAATGCAGTGAACAAGTCAAATTAAGGCAATAAAAGTATTGATAGTAACTAGTAACTGTAATATAGCATCCTTATCCTTACTACTAATGAGATGCTGCCAAACTGGCTGACCAGCATGCCAACCTCCCTCTTACATTTCACTGAGAATAAGCTAATCAGCTTGTGTTTTATGGTGATGTTGTTTCCTTCCTGCTGTAGAGGACTGATAAGGTCGTGGCTGTTTTAAACTTAAACACCTCTACAGTCATTACAGTGATTGTTACAGTGAGGTGTCCTTGCTCCTCCCAATAGAGGACGCCCGTAATTGATCCACCGCAGGGCCAGACCCTGAATTTGTTACCATACTTTATGAACGGAGATGCCACAGACACACTTACAAAGAGTGTCTGCTGCAGGAACCAATATTGATAATACTGCACTTGTATACTGAAACTTATGAATATTCAGAATAAATAAGAGTCGTGAATTGATTTGATATATTTCTGAGTTTAACATACACGTCTTATCTTTTCTGTCTTCGCTGTCTGTGATTTGAGCACTGACAAAATTTGGCTACCGGTAGGTAAAAAGTATCATAACATAAGTATCTGCATCACCCTTTTGTGCTATACTTTTCCTATAGTTTTAATTGCTGCAACCAAAAGCATTCAAACTACGTGCAGCATAGGATGTGCAATGTGAACAATGTGTCAAGGCTTGAACATTGTGAAAGTGACTTGTATTTGTGGCTACTCCTCTGCCCCTCATTGTCATTGCAATTCTGCCCAAGACAGCACAATCGTCAGTGCCCTTGCCTCCAGTAATTACAGCAACTTTTAGTGATTGTGATCCTTGTCTGACAGTGGGGAAGGAAGGGACAGCTACTTTATGTACCTAAATTAAGAAAGACATAGTGACATCATGTAAGTGTTTTGGATGAACAGGCCAACTTTTCAGCAGTCTGCTGGAGAAAGTGGCCCAACTGGGCTGAAAGATATTTGGAATTTTCAGCTTTTTATCTTTAAACCCAGGTTTAAACCCAGTGACATGTTTGAGGGCTGCAGACTGAACATACTCTATATATCAATGTGAATTTGTTGGATTTATGGATCGATGCCAATCCTTTGTAATATCACTGTCTGTTAAAAATTCAAGCTTATACAACCAAAGGGAAAAGGTGGCTATGTACAGGAGATTTTGGTGCTTCCAGGTTGCTTGTGTATTGTATGTGGGACTTTAAAATTCATTGACATGAATAGAAAATATGTTATATATTTTTTCAAGCTCAGAGAGAGTTTCACAAATACAAAACCTCAAATCCATGGCAAATAGAGTAATAATTGGCCTTGTTTACAGATCAGTAGTTTTATATCTCTTTTGGACAGGAGAGGCAGCTTGAAGGACACAGGTCTTTTGAACACTTTGTGTGGTTGTCTGGTCTGAGCAACAGTATCTATTGTAGGCGACAGTATGGGGTCACACTGCATCAGTGGCTACACAGAATTTCAGCACTTCCAAGTACTTTTGCAGTTATTGTGAGGTACAAAGAGACCAACTAGAAAATCTGACTGCAGGAGAACGATGTGGATGAAGTCAAAGGCATGTGTTGTGACTCAGTCTTTAATTCTCTGGAATATTTCCTGGTCAGCCAAACCTTCCACACATAGGGCATGACTATTGTGGGAATTGCAGCTTCCGACTTTACAACCATTTATCTGCACTTCTTCACACGCTCTCAGCTAAACAGACAAGGCCACCAGTATATGTGGTCATCAGCTGAGAACTGTTGGTTCCATAGACTCCTGTCTAGCAAGTTGGCTTATATACTTTCATGTCTCATATGTACAACAACAGAGGTTTGGTACTTTAAGTCTTTTATCCATTGTTGGGTACTAACACTGTACATGCATTTTGGTTTGTCTTAGAAATTTATTAGGAATAAATCTGTACAAATGAAAGTGTTCCTTTGAAAAGTTTAGTTTTTAGTTTGTTTGTTTTATAGTTCAGCCAATCAGTAGGCAGACAGGGAGGAACGAAGACCAACAAATCAAACACACACACTGTAACAGTATCTTAAAATTTTTGCAAGGCTGGCTTCATGTGTCCTCATGACTAATGTGTCCTTTTATACCCCCTTCCAGTCTCTTCCTCTTATCCCAACAAAGCGAGGCAGAACAAACTGGTTTGAACTCTTACATGCAAAATCTCTCTCATTCTCTCTCTCCTCCCCTATACACAGGAATACTGTCCCCACCATCCCACAAGGGTCTGCTTCTCAAGGGAAACAGCCTTTGAATGGCAACTTTGAACGCATGCTAAATCCAAAGTCAAGGTTCTGCCTAAAACTGAAGTAAAAAGCGGCAGTGATTTCCCTGTGGTTTAAGACAGCTTGGTAAATGTTTCAGAAACTTTCAAAAACCTTGAAAGTCTGCAAATGACATTTAAGTGATAAATACACACTTCATTAATAAATTAAAAATTATATAACATCACATTTTGGTTATCATTATTAACTTTTGCATCAATTAATCTAACCCTAAACCAGTCAACTCCTGCTCATAAAGCACTGCACTGGACTGACTGTCTGAATGTCGCTAAAGGTCCCGTATCTCAGCTCAGACTGTTGTGCTCACCCGAACAGTCCCACCTCTACACAGAATCAACTCAGCAAGTCCTGAGTCTACTAATTAAAAGTTTGCATATAGGAAATAATTGTCTCCTAGAGCCATTCTTCTAACACATCCTGGTATAAAATGAATACTAATTCCAGGAATGCCCTGGATGTGTATTTTAATTAACATTGATAAAAAAAAAAAATTCTGAAACAGTGGTGAGCTATTTTTTTACTTTTCTAGGTCCATGCAGAGAGATCACAGACCTAGGGTGTTTTACAGTGGACAAACTGTCTGTGAGCTGTTTGAGTTTTCTTTGAGAGCTAACTGACTTTCTCATCACTTTCACATCTGAATGTTTGACACTGTTTTCTGTTTTGCATTTGATAAGCCATCTTTGATAATCTAAAGTAGGCTCATTAATCAATGGCTTCATTTTACATTCTGCCCTTTAGTCCTGGCGTTATTTATTGTACTGATCATGTATTAGGCTTCCACTTCATTTGGTTCTTGGCTGATGACTCAAATGTGCTTGATTACATCCTCTGATTTGTGTAATTGTTGTCATTAAGTGTAATCAGATCGTGCCTTAAAATATATCTGTGTGTGTGGGTGTCTGAATGGAACTGAAACAGGATAGATTGAAGAAGACTGAGAGCATAAAAGGCTGTAGTTTGCATGTGCTCACTGACTTTCATAACAACCTAAATGTATGTTGTTACTGTTACCAAAAAGAATGACCTCAGTCCCTATGTCCCGGTCACATGACACTAGTGATGTGTATTTTACATGTTGAGGTACACAACTTAACACAATCACAGGAAATGCCCTAAAATTATCAATCAACCTTTGTTCTCTTAGGGTTCAAATAAATGAAACTAATACATTTCCAAACACTCACCGTGCGCAGAGTGGATGACTAAACAGAACTGGCCTTCAGTTCCACAAATAAACAACCACAAATGTATTACTGGTGCACAACAAAACTGCCACGACGAGCCAGAGAGACGTGCTAAGTGGCTAGAAGCTTATCTCCTGTGAAATTACTGTCTTGCCATGTTCATTATTACTGATCCATGTGATGACGCTGGATCAGAATCAGTCTGCATTCTCTCTCTAATTGTCAGATCATTTCCACTGGCGATGACAGATAGGAGGATATGCTACTGTCTGTGGCAGAACGTATGGGCAAATGTGGAGAGCAAATTAAAATGCAGTGATTGACACACTGCTGTAACCTTTATCAGTGGTTGGCATGTGGAGGAAAACACTGGGATCATTAAAGGACAGTTCCCTCCTCCCTTACACTGTTATATCACCAGTCTGTGCTGCAATACATTCTTGGAATTACCTTTGTGAAGAAGTGTTGCAATTAACTTTTGGCATTACTTTACATGCCTTGTCTACCTTTACAACAATTACTGAGTTAACCCCTTACCCAGTTTCCCAGCTTTATTTTCCATTAAAGTGATACTTTGGGATAATATGCAGTGAAGTTGTCTGTGAAGTTTTTTATGTATAGTCTATTTATTGCCTGCAGTAAATTTGAGTAGGCACACTCCCACTTTGGAGAAGTGAGTACCAGCATAGACACTAATACTGTGCATTGGGTGAGCAGCAAAAACATATTTCAGTAATTTATATGAAATCTATACATTTATATATATAAACTACTTTTTAAAAACATCAGTTGAAGTGTATGCTATGTTTTTTTAAGCATTCTACAGCTTTATATTACCATCAAACAGCCCTTTCCTTTGGCACAACATTTTCTGAATGAATAGTGGCTGCTCATTCCTGTGGCATCCTTTAATGAACTGCTAGGTGAGTTAATTTGTCCTAGGTGTGCAGGGAGAAGGCTTAAAATGAAAATCAGTCCTCTGAATCATGAGTTCTGGAGCAGCTTGCTTCTTGAGTGCAGTCTGTGTGAAGGTGATGATGAGCACCGCAAAAGTGTATACACCTACATCATCTTCAGGACGTCTCCAGGAACTTCATCTGAAAACTTGTCAGAGACACAACAAGACAGTGGTAGGTATGGAAACAGGAAAAGACAGAGAACACCTAGAAACTGTCAGCCTCTCTGGCTGTAATAACAGTGGAAATATGAATATCACAAACTAATGGAGGGTGGCATTGTTATGTTACTGTTTCCCCCCCACAGTGTAGGCTATGATGCTATATGCTATATATGATATATGTGTTGTGTAATATGGGTGAAATAATGACCCATGGAATAGAAAGTGACATTTTGTTGGTGTTTTGTGTTCAGTTAAGATTTTTTCCTTTCGGCAAAGCGGTGGACAATATTCAAACCATTTAGACTAACAAAATAGATTAAGTCTAATGAGCTGAGTTCCTTTTTTCTCTAATGGGGCTGTAGTAATAGTAATATAATGATAGTTTGTCTTACAAACACATATCAATGCAACAGGGACAATAAAATACATTCAGTTCTCCTTGTATCCTATTCTAAAGTATTCTGGAATCATATACTCTACCACTAGAAGCCACACCAACATCCTGAATCGTGCTAGATGTATTACTGGCTTCTTGGACTTCCTGCCAGAGCAATCCTTTGTGACCTGCTCCCCTATCCAAAGCACAGTACTTATTGTATGTCATGTTTCAGAGGAAAAAGAAATGTGTTCTGTATCATTAAAACTTGACCAGATGAACATGTTATACACTATACTCTTGTCCTCACCACGTTCATTTTTGTGGCAGAAATTGGGAGAGGACTGGAGTCACTGCATTAGACCAGGGAGCGGATCGAGCAGGCTTATGCAGATGTTGACCCAGATGTGGTGAACTGCCTGAGGGAGGATAAAAAAAATATAGTCATAAACATGAGAGTGTCTTGATGGCACATGGCAACAAAAAAAGGGCTTCACTTGTCATTATGGAATGACCTCCTGACAGGACTTGTGATAAGTGAGGTCCTGCCCTTATACTGTTATGTTTGTGTCCTGAAGGAAAATGAGAGTTGGAAAGAGACACGCAATATTTGTGTTAAAAACTTTGTGCTAACCTTTTTCAAGTAGCAGTGGAGCAGGACTCAACAAAGAGGATGTGGGCAAGGACTGTGAATTGCCACAACATGCGGTACACTAAGAGCTTATCAGATGGGGATAGTGGGCACATTGTACTGAACCTGTACCCTGGGTGAAATTGAGAAAACTGAGTATATCAATCATGCCCACAAATGACTGGGTCCAGCACTAAGAAAACTGAGTGCACAGGAGAAATTGAGAAAGTATTACATGACGGCAACTCTCAGGAACCAGGGCTCATGGGATCAGATGAAGGTAGCGATATGGACAGGTCTCCTCCACTGATTGTGCATGGATGACAACCTCTTGCACTCCAGGTGTGGTATCAAACAAATTATTTCACTCTGGGGGACTGTCACATTTCAACATTGCTGGACCCAAAATGCAGACAAGCGCGAGGCGAGGAGGTGCAGTGAAGTTAATTTAATGACAAAAAAGACTAGAGTCTCAAAAAAACAAAACTCGATTAACACTGGAAAAGGAAATCCAAGGCTAGCAAATGCAGGAAGTCAGGCAATACAGGGGGAAAACCAAGAGCAGGAGTAGATGTAGAGCAGAACATGACTGTCAGACTAACTAACAGAGAAAGAGATAAACTGGAGTGGGAAAAGACAAAGACAGGAAGTAAATGCAGCAGATGACACTCAGAAGTAATTACACAATAAAACAGGAAATACAAAGGTCACAAAAAGTAAGAGTCCAGTCTACCTGGGGCAGAGTGTGAAAGGGACTGGTCTTCACAGTCATTATCCTCATAATTTTAATTATCATTATAATTATTGATATTATTCAGGTGGAATAATGAAAGAGGAATATAATTGCCTTTTGAATGACACAATGAAAAGGGGAAAATCAATTTGAAATAGCTGAAGCTCTGGCCTTTCTTCAAAACTACCTTACATCAAAATGACACAATTCAATGGGTATAGTGAACAAAAAATCTCAGTTGGACCGGTACAATAAATTTGGTCAAATGATGATCAAGAGAAAGTGGAGAAAAACGAGAAAACAATTTTGAGTGCTACCCACTGTTGAACCAGGGTCCACCATGACAAAAAAACCAAACAATTTGGCCAGTTAGCTGTGTTTTTATTTTAAGTGTATAGACATCCTTGTGAGTCACAATGGATCATTTTGGAACTTTGAGCAAGAGTCTCTGACACACCCTCCACCTTAGAAACAACTGGCAAGTGTTCAGAGGATGAAGCTAATGCACCATTGCTTATTTCTGTCCTCTTAAAACACTTTTGCAATCTGCTTGCAGCGGATTTCTGTATTTTGTTGTGTTGTCAACACAAATACAGAAACAAGCATGTGCTGTGAGCTCATTTTCTTCATGTGTTTTGTCTATTTGTATGCATTTCCTTAAGTTGAATGGCGTTGAGCTCACCGTACAGCCACCTTGAGGTGAGTGCTGATGTGCGCTGCAACACTTTCCAAAGTGTGACACTTCATGTCTTCATGTCATACCGCTGAAGTGCTTGTTATGAAGCTACATCATGTTTTAATCATGTCAATTTGTCCCACACACCAGAAATGCCAAGATGAGTGGAGACGGCGGTGAGCCCACTGACATGTCATTCCACTCCGATTGCATCAGCGCTCTCCAGCTAATAGAGTTTAATTCCCACTCTGCTGTAAGAGGAGATATAATCAAGGCAAGAGGCAGGAGTGAAATTAGAATAGAATTCATGCATATGAGTTTTTCCCAGCCTTCCCACCCGTCTCTTACACCTTAATGCTGCTGCCGCTGCTGTGAATAAATAAGATGAAGCTCAGAACCTCTCTTCATGGCCTTGACTACTATTACCAATTTTCCTCAGAGAACCACAGATGACTCAGAGCTTAATAGATGCAGACAGATACAGATACAGCCTCGTTTATCGGCAATAAAGCTCTCTGATCTGTTCAATGTGCTTATCAGGAAGATGAATCTGCAGCAAAATAAGCTGCATCTGTCAGTTTGTCTGAATCTGTTGTTGTCTCCTGCATGTCATTGTTCACACTGCATCATGTCACATAATGTAATATCCATATGAATTGTAAGCACATGGCAAATACACAGTTCCTTCACTCCCTCAGATAGGATGGTGATGTAATTGTGAATGGAGTCAATGGACAAGTGAATCTACACTGTGTTGGTTTGTGACTTTGATAATCAGTACAATACAGTACAGTACAGTGCAGTACAATCATCTGTCAATCATCTGCATAAAACCAACTAAAGATAAGATTTGTTTCATCTTAAGCGGATTGGAATCAAGTTAACTTCATTTTCATAGCAAGAAATGTTAGGAACTACGTCTTGGTAATCGTATAGTGGTTTGGTACTCTCATGCCTTGTGTATATGGATAATAGAACTGGCAGAGTCCGACGTGGTTTTATTTACAAAAATCCTGACAGATAAAGGAAAACAATTGCCCGTCAGCTCTCACAGCACTGTTCTCAACACACACTGAAATAAAACTGTTAAAAGAATAAATCATACACAGTACAGGTCAACCTATCCCTCTGTAAACTGTTGTATACTAACGGTTGCAACGGTGAAGCCTGCAGGGGTTAGTAGTGTGGCATTCAAGTGCCCACAGGTAAATTGCAAATCATAGTATCAAAACACCAAAATAAAATGTTACATAACTTAGAGGTATACAGGCAGGTAAAGACAATAAAAATAAATACAGTGTGCCTTTGAGGGTGATAAATATAATAGTTGGTGATGGCAAGTGGAATCACTGTATTAACCCCCGTTACAAGAGCATAGCACAGCAGGACAGACAGGATAACATTCAACTTAATAACAGCCATATCAACATCCACAAAATACTGTGAGCTAAAAGTAAAATGTAAAAAAAAAAATGTACGAGGGGCGGGTACATTTGACATATCTGAGAAAAAATGAGTTCCACCTCGCTTTAATAGATTCATTTCCCTCCATTCCTCTTCCTACCACTCCTCATTCAAAAGAACTTTCTTATACTGACTGTTTTAGTTTTCCCAAAATGACCAAAAAGGGAAAGTGAGCTTTACAGCTGGTACAATCAACATCTCCATAGTCTACTACACCATATATCAGAATCACATATCCCATAATGGACCAAAAACATCAAGTCAGTGAAGAGAGCCTTACAAACATTTCCTAGTTCACCAGTTATTCATAAAAGTGAGACTGTTCTTTTATTTATGTTGCTTCATGCTTCTGTCTACCTGGGGCAAGTATTTTTTCAATCCATTGCTGTGAAATGTTATAACTCACAGTGAGTGTCTGTGAGGCAGCTCCAGGGGCCTGTGAACTACAGCTCAGAAACCTGGAATTCTGCCACAGTCGCTGGACAGAACTCACTGTAACACTCTGACTGTTCCAGCCTGTTGTGCACCATGCCACAGCAGTCGGCATGTCTTATAACTATCACTATTATCACTATTCTGATCAGCTCTTCACAAAATGTGAATAAAACAAACTTTCAACCGTTGTCTCTGCTTCACTGCTTCTGGGAGACTATCCTGATATGACTTGAGAGACTTTTCTTGACTTGTAGTCTTTGTTCAATCCCTGACCTTTCCATGACCTTAAGTGGTGTGTTTATTATTGTACTGGTGATGACAAAGAATATTAGGAGGCACTCCATTGGGCTGTATCAGAGGGTAGGGATAAAAGACCTATATGGTTGGAAGACATGTTGCTCCTTATTTGTGTTCAGTGTGTTTGTCCCTACTGCCCCCTGTTGATTCTCCTTAGTGCTGATCTGCAGCTGGGGGACAACAACACAAAGTATTAAAAAGTCTTTGCCGTACACCAGAAATATTCGCTTTAGTAAAAAATCTGAGGATATGATTTGCACAGAATGAGAACTGTGGGCTTTGTCCCTCTTCATTTTCAGTGGAACAGCAGTAGAAAGGGTTTTTAATGGCCCGTATGAAGAGGAGGAAAGATTATAGTATGCACAAGCTGCTGACATTGCCGTTGGGATCGACTTGCTGTTTGCCAATACAGTACATACTGTAAACTCTGTCTTGGCAGTCAGTACAGTACAAATATACTGTACCAACAAGGAAAATGACAAAATGTGTTGCCCTGCATCAATTACAACATGACCTGAAAATCTCTCTATTAACATTGAAGTCCTTGCGCTAAAAAAAGCACTGGGTAAAATGAAAATCCATTAAATATCATGTGGCCCAGGTCCATCAAACTGAATGAAATTGCAGTACAAAAGAAGAATCAAATTCCCTATCCTCAGATGAGCCATGATGGCTTCTTTAATACGAAAAGCAGAGAAGCAATTACTTTGGATTCAGCACAACAATGCACGCCTGGTAGTGTCAGCCTATAGGTGCTGCTGCTGTTCAACCAGTGTCTTGGAGCACTGTGAATAATACCCCGGACCTCCAAAATAAGCTACTCCACACCAGTCTAAATGAAAAGACTTGAACTGTGCTATAATGTCACTTCTTGTTGGTATTGAATTGACTGAATTAATCTGAAACTGAAAAGTAAGGAAAATTATAACCTGTAACTTGCTGCTTTATTAATGAGTCATGTTGGTGGTGTTCTTTTGTAAAACCCACTTTACTTCTGAAGATTATATTTAGGAGCTTCGGCAGCCACAGATGTCCAAGGATCATGGTGGACAGTGGACAAGTGCAGGATGTTCTCAGTGATAAGATGTGCAGGGAAGGGGAAGATGTAGCTGAATTTATTATGCTGCAGGTAGATCAGGGCTGTATCGGTTCATTTTAGCCTTGTTGTCATCCAGAAACCTCAGTCACATGATCCGGCACATACGCTATATTGTCTCAGTCCCTTCGGGGATGTGTGGATCAGCAGGTAGAGCGAGTCATCCACTAATCGAAATGCAGGTGGTTTGATTCCCTGCTCCTCCAGTATATGTGTGGAAGTGCGCTTGGGAAAGATGCTTAACCCCAACTTTTTTTCCCCAATGTGTTAATGGTGTGTGTTAGAAAAGTGCCACAATGTAGAAGCACTGTATCAATGTGTGTGTGAATGTGGCTTGTAGTGTAAAAGCACTTTGAGTGGTTGATAAGCCTGAAAATACACCATATAGATGCAGGACCATTTACCTCGTGGAGTTCATGGCTAGTGTTTTGGAACAAAGTGGGCTTCTGTTTTTTTTTGTTGTGGTGCATGCACATAAGGACATACAGTATACGAGCTTACAGTGGTGTGGTGTTAAACATATATCTGCTGAAGATTTTATACCATATCAGTAATCAATGGGTGGTGGATGTAATATACAGGGTACTTGTAATCATACTATTCCTTTTTTTGTGTGTTGGTTGAGGTTGAATTTCAATCATTATGTCCTTGTCATGTGAAAGTGGCTGCAGGTCTGAAGGATAGATGATTCAAAGTCACACTTCAGCTTTTTCACCGGATTCATGACAGCACAGCTGAAAAGTCTATATAGAAAAATTGTTAATCTAATTAAGAAACTGTTTTTAATATAAATTGCAACAAGTAATATAAAACACAATAAATTGCTTTCTTTTAAATGGCAGGTTTTTTTTTAAGAATTTTAATTTACTCTGACTCAACTTACTTGACTCAATATAATTAAAATCTCATCTCACATCAAAAAACTCTGCAATACAATCTAGGAAATCATTTTATAGAATATAAAATAAGTGTGACTGAAAGGGAAAAAATACAACCATGTTAAAAATGCAGCAGAAATCAATAATGCAGTGTTTCATTCACAGATTTTTTCCGAGGAATTCCTTCAGTTTCCATTCTACAAATATCCGTACACAACTTAACAGTGTGTACCACAATGCATACAGTCTGGGGCTTCTTAAGGTTCTTAGTACACATTAAAGTATCAAGCAGCCATTAAAGTACCAGGAGGTCAAACAGTTCAGAGAGAAAATTGTCTTTGTGGTACAGAACTACCTATGCCTCAGTACCTCAAAGAAACATGCTGTGATATTTGATTGAGATAATAATTTGATAATTATATCTTGTATAATTTGATATCATTCCCTATTGACAGCAGCAATAAAGCGTTTTCCCTCCATCAGACTAATCAGAGCAAAGATCGAATGAAAGCATCACACAGAGTTTGGATTCCTTGTATCTGTGCTCGTTATTTATCCAATATGAAAAACCTGGAGATAATTTTATTCAAAGCTTAAAAACTAACACTTTTATTGATTTATTTTCTCAACATCCACATGAAATTATGTTGGCAGATGAACACTGGTTAGTCAGCTTTTAAGCACCAGTTTTGCTATAGAAAGTATGGCATATGGAATTAATACTGGTATTATTAAATCCACTATCCATTCATCTAAAATTCAGTGGCTGCAGATTTTGTAGCAAACGTCTACTCTTGCTTAATTTCAAATAATTCAATATGCCACTTTAATACAGTCTTCACCCATCTTGAATGTGAAGGTGAAAAAGTACTGTGATTTATTTGCCGCTCCGCTGTACGCCCAGCATTTAATAGCTTGTGGGTTAATTGTTAAGGCGTGCCGAGGGTCCCCGAGAAAGGATCAATCATACACAGCCGTGATAATAGCTTTCTAATGGTGCGCTGGGGCCACCGCCGCCGTCCTGCCCTGCAGAGTCCACCTTTATTCACACATCATGGCCAAGCGTGGGCGAGATTTATATGTCATTTTTCCACTTGAAGGGCATATCAATTTCTGCAGCCCAGAACTCGCCTTATAAATCTGGAAGTTTAGCATGGGTGCAGAATCGCTCAACTTGGATACACTTGTAGACATTGGTATAAGGAAGGTACGGTATGTAGGGTGGGGTGGGGCGTCTGCTGCATCGTTACTGCACAGTTTGTTTTTCTATGTATTATTAATGGTCTGGGGTCCAGTTTGTTATTCAGGGGAAGTGAGCCTTGAGTTGTGTGCAGGGGAGTGAGCACTGGTGGGAGGTGGAGAGGGATAGTGTAGGCTAGCAGAGAACATTTGTAAAACCAGCCAACCAAGGACAGCAAGAAACTTTATACTCTCAGAAGGGTTTCCAAATGAGAGATATTATGAGATTCCTTTTTTTCCTGTGTGGAGACTGAGGGGGAAAAAGTAGGCTACTTGATCGTATATATTTCCAATTGGAGCTATAATAGGATTTTGTCTTCAGTGTACATTGTTCACATTACAGGTGTTTTTCTGGTCTGTGATAGCAGTGAAATGCCTCTGAGTCCAAAGCAGTGCTGTGGCTTAAAGGATGGTATGCAGTAGTAACTGGGAGGTTCAGGAGAAATGCCGGTGGTGCTCCGGCATAGACTGAGCACGTCCACACACAGCTTCTGCCTCCTCGTTCAAACATCATGCACATAGAGGGAATTAAATGAGCTGCTCCTCACAGAACAGTTCAGTCCTACCTTGACCTGGTCTGCACAGTCTACAGGAAAACAGTAGGGCCAGTATAATACTCTACTCTACTATAATATTAAAAAAACAAGACATAGATTAGTGGACTGCAGCCAAATGCTCTATGATATAGATATATATTAGTGCAGCTGATCATTTTAATGGTATGGCAAGTATTTTGTATTATGTAGAAATCAGAATTGGAAGAAGAATAAGAATTGTTGTTTTTGAGCGCTTCCAGTTTTGACAAATTATGAAATGGTGTTTACCTATAGTGTTATCCAATGCATATTAAAGGAATTTCTTTTACACATGTATGTAATCTTATTTGCAGTTACAGATTTGTGTACACATTAATGGAGCTGTCAAACCCATAGATGAAGAGTCAAAGATGCTACTTGAGATTGGAATATCTAAAGACTTACATATCAAAATGCAGTTACAGTCGTCACATCTCTTCACATTTCCACTAGGTTTTCATTACATCTGTGTAAAACAGATCAATGTTTATCTTCATGTACACAAGAGAAGTCGATATAATCTGTAACATCCTACAGTTGCCGCTGAGAAATCATTTGCTGACATGTAAACTTTCTTGTGCTGTGACTGCTATGGAGTTTCATCATTTCCTAGTTGTGATATCATGTGCTGTTTCTATGCTTTATTTGCACAATTCAATTTAATTTTATTTGTATAGTGCCCCATCACAACCTCTAGGCATTTTACAGCCTAAGGTTGAGATCTCTCAATATTATAGAGAGAAACCCAACAGGTCCCACAGTGAGCAAGGACTTGGGGATAGCAGAGAGGAAAAACAGTAATCATGGTGATACTGTGTAATTGGGGTATATAGTCTTGTACTCCACTCAGAGAACATTCACTGTGTTTTTGTGTTGTTGTAGTATAGCTAAACTAAAGCTTTGGCATAGCTTTTCAGGAGTCATTCTCTGGGAGTTCACAGGAGGGTGGTGTTAGATTATTTTAATTTTTATCATTACTGTTTCTCCATTCCACACAACACAGCAAAAGTAAGAGCACTCCAATAATCCATCATGCAGCAGAAACCATGAATTTGACCCTTTCATTACTCCATGGTTGGAGGTTCACAGTCTCTGCAACAGTCTCAAATCTTTCTCCTCATACTTGGCCCTCATCCTCTATGTTTGCAGCCATGTTGAAGGCAGGAGCACAGTGAAGAGTCTGCATTTCTGGAAGTCTCCCTTCCCTCATCTGTTTGGTGGTGGACCTTGACTGCAGCAGGGGGCCTCAACAAAGCTTGAGGGGATTCCTTTAGAACACTTTTTTCCTTCCCTCCTTTCTCTGGTCTCACCCAGTAAACCAAGAGAACAGACATAATGAGGAAGAGCCCAGTGTGTTGCTGACATGCAGCGTGTCAGCACTAAGCTCTTTAAAGTTCCTGGGTAGTAAAGATAGAGTAGCTCGGGAGCTTGCCGAAAATTTCCTGCAATCAAGGAAATGCCCTGTCCACACTTGAGGTCCACCTCTCATCACTCAGTCTGTCTGCTGCAGTACTTGTCCTTGGCCTGTGATGTTGATTATTTTACACTTACTACATTAGACTGACTACTTTGGTAATTTCTGGAGTCTTTCTCAATGCATACCAAATACTTGGAGTGAAGCTGGTTCCATAGACGTAACCCTCCGCATGCAGACCTCCCCCTTAATGTACAGTTGTTTTCAAAATAATAGCAGTGTTTTTTAAAACGTGAGTAAAGCTCAAAATCCTTATTTTTTATTTCCATTTATTGGGAACACTGTACATTATATTTTACATGAAAACATGAAGAAAAAAGTATCAATATTTTCATTACTTTACAGAAAATGAAGGGAAAAAATGATATTGGGCTGTTCAAAAAAATAGCAGTGTCTGCATTTTTCATTACAAACTCAAAAATTTACTCAATAAACAAAAAAAAAAAGTTAAGATTTAGCATTCTTTTGAATCACTAAAATCATATTTAGTTGTATAACCACTATTTTTGAGAACTGCTTCACATCTGTGCTGCATGGAGTCAACCAACCTCTGGCACCTGTAAACAGGTATTCCAGCTCAGGATGATATGACAACCTTCCACAATTCCCCTGAATTTCTTGGTTTTGCCTCAGAAACAGCATTTTTGATGTCACCCCACAAGTTTTCTATTGGATTAAGGTCCGGGGGTTGGGCTGGCCACTCCATAACCTTAATTTTGTTGGTCTGGAACCAAGATGCTGCTCGCTTACTGGTGTGTTTGGGGTCGTTGTCTTGTTGAAACATCCATTTCAAGGGCATTTCCTCTTCAGCATAAGGCAGCATGACCTCTTCAAGTATTTTGATATAAGCAAGAGTGTACTGTGGCTTGAATTCAGTGTTTGGGGGTCATCTGACAAACTGTCTGCAGCCCTTAGACCCAAAAAGAACAATCTTACTTTCATCAGTCCACAAAATGTTTCTCCATTTCTCTTTAGGCCAGTCGATATGTTCTTTGGCAAAGTGTATCCTCTTCAGCACATCTTCTTTTTAACAGTGGAACTTTGCGGGGGCTTCTTGCCATTAGATTAGCCTCACACAGGTGTCTTCTAATTGTCACAGTACTCACAGGTAACTTCAGACTGTCTCTGATCTCCCTGGAGCTGATCATTGGCTGAGTCTTTGTCATTCTGGCTATTAGTCAATCCATTCAAATGGTAGTTTTGCATGGTCTTCCACGTCTCTCTGGTTTGGCTTTCCATTTTAAAGCATTGGAGATCATTTTAGCTGAGCAGCCTATCATTTTCAGCACTTCTTTATGTGTTTCCCCCTCTCCAATCAATGTTTTAATTAAAGCACGCTGTTCTCCTGAACAATGTCTGGCATGACCCATCTTTCCCAGGTTTTCAGAGAGAATTGCAGGTACAACATGTGCTGGCTTCATCCTTAAATAAGGGCCACCTGAATGACACCTGTTTCTTCACATAATGAATGACCTCACTGATTGAACTCCACACTGCTATTATTTTGAACATGCCCCTTTCACTTGCTTATTCAATTACAAAGACTCAGGAGCATTCATATCATGAATGTTGGGTCTGTTGGTTTCTCTGACCCTGCTGCACCTACTGGTAAATTATTTGCCATGTAATAATATGATTTATACCAAAAACAGCGATTGATCTGGTTAGTCATGTTGGACTACTATTATTGTGAACACAAATGTATGTAATATATACTATACAGAAGATCAAAAAATGACAACCAAACACAAGGGGACAGCATTCCCACTATCAGGATGGGTTGGGTCTTATTCAGGACTTTGACTTCTCTTAGTCAGGTCCAGTGGACAGGGAGACTTTCTGGGGGAATTTGACCTTTGTACAGCACCACAAGGGATTTGAAACAAAACCATCAAGATGTTACTGAAGTGCAGACATTCACATTCAAGTGGCTTTAAGATATTGCAGTACATTAACAGTTTAAGTATTAATCCCTTTCTTTGCTTTTTTGCTTTAAAATGAAAAACAAAATGAAAAATCGGCACAGACCTAAAGCACCCTCGGAAAGCTCTTAAAACATCCCACAGTCTCTGACCCACCCACCTGCACACACATACAGTAAGATACTTGCAGCAGTGCTGTATTCCAGCTGGAGAGAGGTGTGTGTTTTCTTATCATAAATCAGAAGTAGGCCACATTATGTCCCCTGGCTTCAACTCTAAATGAACTGTACTTTACTCAGAGAAACAAATGTCTTGAAATAAGTAGGAGCAGAGACTACTCTTCCTAGTTTCCTCCCTGGTCCATTGAAGCACAATGTCGGTGCATCTCTGTCTGGCTGTCCCTTGAACCATCAATGTGAAAGTCATTATCTCAGTCCTGCATATACTGTGTGACATATCGTCATCTTTCTCATCATCTAAATAGCCCATTACACTGCCCCTTTTATTTCACCATCCCAGAAGAATCACATTTTCCTGTCCCATTCCGCTCAAATAAATCCAGGGGAGTGTCCCATACAATGGATTCCACTTGAAGAATGACACGCTGGCTTCAGTTATCGTGACCGCTGACAACTGAGGGTTAAATGCCAGCATTGTGCTGAAGTCTTTGCTGTTATAACCCTGGCTTCCAGCTGATAGATTTACTGAATAAGAAATCCAACAGTATGAGGAAATGAATATGGATATGTAGTTTGAAGTAAAAAAAAATTTTCCTCATATTGGTGACATGCAATATACAAATGGTTGCTTCTGGAGCAAAATAAATCCTCTTCATTTCTATGATGTCTGGACTTTCTTCCACCAGTACTATCACAATACTAATGTTGCATCCCAGTGCATCCTGGAGATGTTTCCTGAATACTTAGAATCTGGTACAGCCAGTGACTCATAGGAATTGGGACTGGGTGACAACCAAGAACAGTTTGGTGATCACTGGAGAGACAGTTGACAGCCTGGAAAGACGGAACCTGGGACAGTATGGGTTAACAGCCAGGAACAGCCAAGACGAGAGATTCAATCCACCAGTGAGGCTGCAGAGAAATCAAATAAATAGCTTTAGTTGAAAAGGCTGATCCGTGGGTAGCTGCGGGGATGCAAGTTTGTGCATTATCAGCTCTGGCTGTGTTGCCTGGGGGAGGGTGTATGTTGTGAGACCCGAAACACCTTATGACCCCAGGTCACAACACTGATGATGCACCTCAGTGCATCCTGGAGATGTTTCCTGAATACTCACATCAATAATTTCTTGTGACAAATTTTAAAGGCTATACTTTTCTTATCATCGCCTGTCTCCTCACCTGCCCACTTACATAACTTGAGATATTATGCAGAAAAACAAGATCAGCTGTGGGATTCTGCCATCCCCTCTGCCTGCCAGCCTTGTTACCACTCCCACTCCACTCCACCTGTCTGCTTGTATCCTGCCTGGATCGCAAGCTGCAGCATTCTGCAACGCCTCTGAGCTGTGGCTTTGTCCTATGCTTTAACTTACCTGCTCCTACTGTATCTGGAGCTCCTGGATCAGACATGTCAAAGTTCACAAAAGTTGAGTTGAACAAAAAAAAAGAAAATAGGATGGATGGTGGATTAAGTTCACCCATCAAGCTAGTCTATGATTTGTGGCAATTTCACTAGTCTATTGATTTCTTTCACAGATTTCACTGTTCACTCTGAAACACTCTGTCAGCCTAGACATTTTTTCCATTAACCTATGTATGATACATAAAGGATACTGGCTTTGTAACAGTGTGCTTTATATAAATAGCACTTAATAATTCCAACAAGAATCAAGGTAAAGCGATGTTTGTGAGGTTGAAATGAGTTTAATGTTATATGGAGCCTGCTGTAGTGCACTAGGTCTGGATTGTGAACCATGTAATTACATCCACAGGGAAAGAAGTGTTCCTCTGAATTAAAGGAGCAGAAATTATGATAGATGCAGCTCCAAACACTTCTCGTCTCATAAAATGTTGTGTACCTAGACCACGGAAAACATTAACAAACTATCAGAATATTAAGATGCTGCTAATAATCAAACCAGTGAAAACCCCACAAATAGCAACATATTGCTATCATTTTGTTGTGATCTTAGTGACCTAATGATGAATGAGCTCATGTATGACTCTTCCCAGACACTTTTTTGGTGTGCCCTCTTATAGGTAATTAATGAAAAATGCCACTCTGTCTACCCCTTGTGCAATGTATTGCAGGTAATAAAGAATGTTACTGTTTGTTGAGTTACAAACGAGCCGAGCAGCATTTTAATAATTAATCCACTGAGTAGAGGCACACTCTTTATCAACAGCTGCAGGAGACCCACACAAACATGCCTCTGGCCTCTGAAAGACCTCCTCCAATGCCTGCCCACCAGCTCTTGTCTTTACATTTCAACTCTAATGATCCTAAACTGTTTATATACTCCAAATGCTTAATATGGTGGAATGCATCACAATGAATATTGATGCTGGGTCATAACTGGGCCCTGTTATGTTCTAAAAAATGTTAGAGGCAGACAGGTCATTAAGGAAATGATTGTGTGTTTAGGCCTCTGATGCCAGCCGTGAGGGCAGTCAAAAGAAAATATTATTAATTGCAGGGGCAGCTAATGTGTTGAAAGTAGTGGGATGATTAATAATCTGAAACAGAAATTAACCTCCTGACCTGTTATTTAATAGGTCATATCAAGCATGAATAAAGTGAATTTTTATGGGAAACAAAAAATGGATGTATATAATCCTCCTTTTCTTTGCCCGGTGACTTTAATCTATCAAAATTACTGGAGTGGAAAGCCTAAATTTCTGCAAAATTATTGTTTTCTTTGAAGCTTCCCCATGAATTAGAAAAACAGTCATAACTTATCTGAACATTATTGTTAACATTACCACCAATGTGTACATTATAAATTGAGGTAAAATGGTTTATCCAATTTACATTTTAATTAATTCTAATAATGAAGGAACAGCTATTCCCACAGAACTGAATAACAAAGAGCTGAAGGGGTTACAACTCCAAGGCTGCTGTGGGGCTGAAGATCAGCAATTTTCATTGATCCTACTCATTCATCTTGTCTTTCAAGAAGCAAAATTAAATCAGAATAAGATCACACAATATTTCAATCTGACTGGTTCAGAGGTCTGACTGTCCATCGAGACAAAAGCATTGACGCCTAGTCAAATATCCCACTGTGCTGGAGACTGAGAGGGAACTGCTTCATCTCGGTAAATGAACCAGGCAAAAAAAAGGAAAATCCAGTAACATTATTAGTGTTTAAATGCAGTTATATGTACCTTAAAATGAGTTTTGTAACCCCAATGAAATAACAAGGGAAGTACTTTGCCTGGTAGAGAACGACTTCAGTGAATATAAGTAGAACACCAGTTGATTCCAAATAAATGTTTTATTAAAAGAATTAAATCTGATCAGCAAACTAATGCAAATCATACACATTTGAAAGAAGATAAGTTTCATACAAGACAAGAGATGTACAACATGTTAAAATCATTGAAATATTAAATATCAAATATGAATGGTAATGTTTCACTTTTTCTAATGTTAGGGTCACTCTGGGAAAAGTAATCAAATTTCAAGTTAAAAAACGTGTATCAAGGGTTTTCTCCACTGCTGAACATGGTGATTGGTCATTGTTGACCCGCAAGTCATTAGTCATAGCTTGGGCTGCTTGTTTTTTCTCTGATGCTGCTGGACACTGGTAATAGTGAAGACAGAATCATGCAATTTTAAGTCTCTCTTTCTTCTTTCTTCAGTAGCACACATCTCATCTAGCAAAGTCACTTTCACTGTAATCCTTGTGATCGCTTATCACGATCATAGCTTAGTATGACAGCAAATGAAACTTCCTATTCAATAATAACAACAAAGAAAAAGAAGTTACATGGATCTAATTGTAAGTCAGCACAGTCCATTCATTGGCTGCTTCTCTAAGTGAATAAACAAATGCAAATAGTGACTCTGATCACTCTGGAGTTGCTTTAATACAAAACATGTCAACGGATATACAATGACTTATCAAGCAGAATCTATGCCACAGAACCACTTACATAAAGTATGTGGCTTCCCCAGCTGGTCACATGGACCTTTTCTTGTATGTCTAAATTGTACATCAATCTTCCCACTGCGATGCTGATGTATGGGTTCCACTGGTTTTCCCTTTGCAAAGAGGGGGCTTGTCTGTGATCTAATTTATACAATCACATTATAATTGCAATGGATTCTGCAGCCATTTAAACAAGTGACCGCAGCTTTTTTTCCTGATCCAGGTTATACATTGGTGTATTGATACCCCTTGAGCTTTTCCACATCTTGTCATGTTATAACCACAAAGAAATATGTTTTATTCAAATGTTATGTGAAAGCCCAACACAAAGTGGCACACAATTGTGTCCCCCTCCCCGATTCGGTACTTTGTACAACCTTTGTAAAACTCGATGGCCCAAAGTCCAGACCTAAATCCAATCGAGAATCTGTAGCAAGATCTGAAATCTGCCGTTCACAAATGCTCTCCATCTAATCTGACTGAGCTTGAGCTGTTTTGCAAAGAAGAATCATTCAGCATTCATTCCTAAACCTATCTTGTACATACAGAAGACATCACCAAAGCTAACATCACTATCCTGAGGGCTGGCTTTCAGCAGTGCAAAATACAAGGCAGAATTTCTCAAAGTTCTTTCCTACCGGCTGCTGAGAAAAGACATAGATACATCAATCTGAGGTGTGAAAACAGAATCGAGCCAGGGGGAGAGACAGAAAAAGACAAATGAAAGGTACAGCATATAATGCCAAGCAGTACTGCATCATACAAGGAGAGTCAGTGACACCCGCTCACATACGAAGCCCCTGTGAATCACTTCCTACTTTGGAAATAGGGCATCATTCTCCAGACCACAATCTCCAAAGACAACACACCATTCAACTGCATTTTGTTTGGAGATCATGGGACCAATTACTATAATGCAGTGACTTATCAGGGTCAATTAAAGAGAATATAAGAAATGTGACATTTCATATGAACCTGATGCTGTGGGAGTGCAGCTTCTCACTTTGGCTAGCTCAAATAGCAACAAGGGACCACATAACTGTTAGATGGACTGCCATTATATTTTTTACATAAAAATCCACAACCCCAGAGGGTGATCGAGCAACAACTTTAGTGATCCACTTCCTAAATACCACCATGGAATCAAGATGTGAATCCCCCCCACACACACACATAGTTGTTTATAACATTTCCTGCGAAATTACTGATGTTCCCATCAGCAGCTGCTCTGCTATGTGTAATCAATAATCAAATGTTAATTCCAGCCCTGACTGCAGCAAAAGAAAAACCTGTTTTCTTATCTTCATTTGTGAATCAGGGGGATACTAAGCCTCATTGTATCCAGCTTAAATGATAAGGTACTCTTGAATACACACAAATTGCCTCTGCACATGTCATTATAAGGGCTGAATGATCACTGCATGGGAGTCTACGAATGCTGCAATACTGCCCAACTGGGGATGATATTAGTTTGCATTGTTTCCAATAACACTTTGCTTTGCAGAGGAAAACCCTTTTGTCCATCAAACGCTTTATGATTATTGGGAAACTGAATTAAATGCCCACGCATTTCATCTTATCTGTGATGGGCCCTTACACTTTCTCAGCATCATGGGAGAAAAAGCCATAATAAATGACTTATTGATTTCTGCAAAGCTGAAACACCAGAGCCTCAGGGAGCCCTGAGTCACATGAATGTAACTGGACCTGCGAGTGGAATTTATCTTGATTATGGAAAATTTGGTTCTATAAGGATAAAGTAAGCATGGGCTATTTGTCAAAGTCAAACCTGGGGAGTACATGGAATCTAGTTCTATGGTATATACCTCTGTCATCATATCTTCAGCCATAACCTGATTAATTTTGAGAGCTACTGTTAGCGGTGTTGCTTAGTTTACAGTGCTTAAAGTTCGATTCATGAATTGAAGCTCTTTCATCGAAGTTTATCATGAAAAAAACACAGAAGCAATATTTTTACATGGCAGGGTACTAATTATTTCCACTGTGGAAACTGTATGCTAAATACGCTTAGCTTAGATGACAGTCCAGAGCCTATTGTCTTTGTTATGCAATAGGACTGATGGTATTGCTATAGTTGAGTACAATGGCTTTGATTAACGAAGCTTGGCTCCTTCTTGCTTCCAAACACACCGACTGAGAAAGGATTATTGTCCCTCTGCTTCCCCTGAGCCTGTGAAAAGACACTGCTGGGGATTTGACGATTTGTTAATAGCAGGGTCACGTCCCGCACAAAAAATTAACCAGGGAAAGGGGGAAAAACAAGAGTCAATAAGGAAGTTACCATTAAGTTTAAAGCAATCCAATGCAGTTGTTTTCAAAGTCAGAAGGGGTTCGTAGGACAAATTTCTTTTTCTATCTCAAATGGTTTGAGCAAAGATTAATTAGGATTCTTTGAAGAAAGGCTTGTTGTTGAGAACACAATTAGGACAGAGGATTCCATAAAGGAGTAAACAGCTCTAAAGTCACTAGGGGCTGAAATGATCTGCATGAAAAGACATGTTGGTGTGTTCTTTAATTTCAGTTTTTAAATTAAAAAAGAAGACCTGTTCTGACTAATCACATTTTCTTTTACATCGTGTGGACAACTGGGTCTGTCTGTATTCAAGTGGCAGCTGGTGCTAAAAAATGGGAGGGTTGATTTTTTAAGTTGGTTTGAATAAATAGATGATGAGGAAATCTTTTGAAGAATCGAAAAAGTAGAATGGAGAAGGCATGACATTAAATATAAGCAACAAAATGATGATTTTTTTTTGCAAGTTTTCATATTATACAGCAATATTAGATAGATAAACAGATTATGAAGTGAAGATGAGCAAGTATGAATCAATAGAAGATGAGAACATAGAAACAGGAGATGTTTGCAACATGAAGTGGGCATCAACAGTTACCTTAAGTAACAGGCCAGCAGCATTACTTTAACATGAATTTTGCCCTCCTTTGCTTTTGGCCTGCAAACTTCTCACTGACTTTCTGATTAAAGTCAGTCATCTCAGTAATGAGGGTCTTATGCATTCAGCCTATCCTGGGTCATGATGTTTCTGAAAAAGGTTTTAATCCTGTTCAAGGTTGAGAAGTGCCTCTCAGCTTCCACTGTGGTCAACAGTGTGGTGATGAGGATCTTTAAGAGAGTGTCAGTCTCTATGCTCTGAAAACAGCGCATGAGGTCCTCTCTGTGTTGTCATTCACACGGTTGATGGTTCGGCTGTGAAAGTTCCATCTGATGTGGCTGGATGTAGGCAGTCTGTGGTCCACGGCTTCAGAACACTTGTCATTTGGGTGATCTTGAAATAAAGCTGGCAAATCCACCAATATCAGAAAAGAAATTCTGACTACGCATATGTGAGAGGTGGCCTATTGCATTATCAAGTTTAGTTGATGTGCATCAAAAAATGTGTCCAAGAAGTTTGAGGAGCAGTGTGATGCTCTGAGCAATGTTCTGCTGAGAAACCTTAGGTCCTGGATTCATGTGGATGTTAATTCACATGTACCACCGACCTGTTACAGACTAAATTCACCTCTTCATGGCAGCAATATTCTGTGATACATCTTTCAGCAGGATAATATGCCCTGCCTCACAGCAAGAACAGAGGCACAGGGGATAAAAAACTAAATCAAGGAAAGGAAGACAAAAACTTCACACTGGTCAGGGACTCTGAAGGAAATGTCATATTTTTTTATTCTGAGTCCTCAAAACAAACTATGAAAGAAATAAAACATCAAGAGTTCCACACCACTTCAACCAGTTGTGTTGTTCTTCTAACAAAAGAACCTTCCTCACCACTGTTCTCCTGCATGGCTGTTTTAACCAGGGTGTCTGCCAAGACAAAAAAGACACATGGTATTTCTCCAACACTTCATACATATCAAGTACAGATCATTATTGTTTAGAGCATTTTAGATTAAACGTATAATGAACGTATAATGAATTGCCAAATACCAAAAGAAGCCAAACCCCCCCCATTCTTGGCCACTTGGTTCAACCCAATTAACCAAGTGGCAAGTGGCTGCAACCATGCGTGCACTCCATGACAATACAAACTCAGAGAGAGAGATGAGCACATTTTCATAATCACAATACAAATCAACATCAACAATAACAAAACATCTGCATTAGCCTCATCAATCCCCACTGACAATATACATCCCACATTTATTAGTAGAAGGACTCAGTTACTAGGGAGGGAGTTGCTGCTACAGCGCATATGGAAGAATTTATTAAAATGTATATGTACTGAATCAGACTATCCAATCCAATTGTCATAAAGAGACTAGTTGAGTAGGGATAGTTTAGCAGATTCTGTGATGTTTCTTGTGTTGAGTCTGCTCCTGGATCCATAAATACACTGATTTAAGTCAACAGAGAGTTTGTTTTTATTCCTCAACATGAAAAAAAGCATTCTAGTATATCTCATTTACTTTAATGTGTTGAACACATCACTGGTCCTACAGCATCTGATAAACTGTGATGCTTCACCACCAAATCAAATGATGCGCACTGGCCCCCCAAAAAACTACTCGTAAATACAAATGAGTCTCTGAACCCCTGAAATAAGTCTTTGTGTAATACATTAAATCCAGTAACATTTGGAAAGCCAAGAAGATTCATTCATGCATGCAGGGAGCTTACAGAAAATCAGCCAGCTCGGCCAGAGAAGGACACTAAGTGCCCATGGACCCAAAAATCTGAAAGCTCACAGAGGCTTGGAAGCCTTTTTTTCCTGGCATGAACTCAGTGATAGGTTTTTAATGGAATGAATATGCACTCACCGAGCACTCGCTTCTTCATGCAATTATTATCAGCCAATCGTGCAGCAGCAGTGCAATGCATAAAATCATCCAGGTCAGGAGCTTCAGTTAATCAAACATGGGAATGGAGGAAATGTGATCTGTCTAGTAAACACCTCTGCAGCTTGAGGTGCTAGCGGAGCCTGACAGCAACCTCCAGCCCCGAGACGCCACATCTCCCAGATCTGCCATGAGTAATTATGTTAGCGTTGTATGCTGCACATAGTCCTTAGGTTCCTCTGTGAAGGTGCAGCATCCCTGTCTCATTATCATTCAGTTACTCACCGCATCTTTTGCTTTGAATGTTTTCCAATTTATGAGCAGTGGTTTGGAGAGCAGACTCAGAACCTACTCTCATCTGAATAAGACACCCAGCTGCCAGAAGATCAAATTAAAGGTACATTCCAAAATATTTCAAACTGGTGTATGTTCCATAAATTATGACTACGAATCATTGTTGGGCATAGGCTAGGTTTTCAGTTAATGGCTATCAGGAATTTACACATTTAATTTTAATTAAAAATATGTTGAATATAACTTTAATATTAAAGTATCTCAAGGCACCACCTGACACAGGTACATAATAGCCACTCTATTGATTCAGTCACAGAAATATATTTTGACCTGTGATTCATAATTAACTGAATAACTTCAGCCAGAATCACCATATCAATAGAAAGAGTAAGGTTTGACAAACGTCACTCAGATGACAGCAGGTACAATAAGGTGACAGGCTCAAGATGGCTGCTGGGACTGCATTGTTTTTGAGTTCTTGCTTCAGGCACCGATCAGAATTTAATATTCCGGTGTTTTTGATGTGGTTGAGTCCACCAGATGAATGGAAGTCCAGTGTTTTGGTTCAGTCTCCACTGTTCCACTACGTTCACCAGCTGTTCTCCAGCTGTGCCCGTCTGCTGTTTGGTGCTGGGAAGCAGCTAGTGTGCAGTGGGTTTATTAGAGCTCAACTGGAAACAGTCATCTGCAGCTGCTGCTAGAAACCAGGTTAATGAGACCAAACCAAAATAGTAAAGTTGCAGGCTGTAAAAGTGCTGAGCATGAAGACCCTAAAAATGTTCCGTAGGGCACAGGGGAGCTGCAGAGGTTGGCGATAATTCTATGTAGGTTCAACAATATGATTTTAATTGTTCATGTAAAACTACAGATTAGTGCAGCTTTAGAACTAACTGACAGTTTAAATTGCTGATGTGTACCAAACTGTTCCTGTGTTTTGCATCTGTCGCCATCTTTAATATCGTGGAAGGTTGCCATTGCCTAATGGTGATGAACAGCAAAACACCCCACACTTTCATTTTATCCTCATTTGTCATCATGCCCTTGAATCTAATAAACAAAATGGGATTTTTGCCTCCATTTGCTTCACAATAATAATAAATGCATTTGCCAGAAATGCCACTTTTTCTTTTCCTTGTTTGCTCTAATGTGTCTATGCAATATATTTCCCCCTTTGTCAGGGTATTTGTGCAATGTTAAGTTTATAACAGTGTGACAACTTTTGCTACGTTATTGATCCCAATGAGGCATAGTCATGCCAGGTTTGAGACAATATCTTCATTTGTGATTAAGGTCAACAACTGCCTCAGCCAAATCCCTCAAAGTGCCGTAACTTGCAAAATGTGTATCCTATGAAATGGAGCGTGCACAACACTAATTGTTCATTAAGCTACATTTACTTAATGCGCCTAATGTGGTGATTCCAAGTGAATAAACTGCTTGTAATGTGCCATTTGTTTAATTTATGCTTGAAGTTTTATGTATTTTACCACAAAGTAACATTTTTGACGGACAAATAAATTAGCCACTGACGTTTTAACAATATCCTTACTATGAGAGCATGAACTCTCTGTGTGCTGTTTGTATGACACTGACAAATTTTACATTCACAGAATTGTACTTGGGAAACACTCATATGTAGGTAATAAAAATGCTTCTATCTATCTATCTAACTATCTATCTATCTATCTTTACTGTACAGAGATCAGTTTTCAGTTGCACAATTGCTGCATGGTAGAACTATGACTGTCATCCACTTATTATCAGTGGTTTTCGAAAAGCAACTTGATTTTCAGGCCTGTCTCCATCATGGCGGCGGTGTGGGTGGTACAGTCATTCATGTATAAATGTGTTCGCACTCTTTCAGCAGCTGTCACGGGCCTAACTATGCTTGCCGCTCCCTCCTTGACGCTGGAGATCACGCCAATTAAACTGCGCCGAAAAGGAGAGATTCAAGGGAGACGCCGGCTGAAGTTAAATGGGTCGGCAGCGAGTACTCACAGTCCGCTATTCGCAAACAATTACCCCTGTTCGTGAAACACTTAAATGTGGCTTGGCCACTGAAAGATATACATAATAAAGTTCCACCTTCTGCCTGAGGGTCCCTGCTGGTAAGGAATAATAATGTGAAAAAGGCAAGAAATGGATTGCCAGGCGTGTGCGTGGATGGATCTTTGGAAGTGTGACATCTTAGTGCCACCTAGAGGAACACCAGTGTACATTTAAAGTGACGGTAAAGCCGAACCTTTGCTTCACAGGTATTTGCGAAAAGAAAGAAAAGAAAATTAAATATGAGAAATTTAATTACATTTGATTGTAGGCCTGGTAGGACTGCTCAGCAATCATTCCATGGCATTATTCATTTACCTCAGTGCAACCATCATTGATCAGTGCATCTGTTGGGGGGTTTTCACAGCATCATTCATAGAGAGTCAAACTTTGTTGAAAAATAATCAGAAATGATTGTTCTATGTGATGTCATTTGTAATGGATTCTCACAGAAAAAAAAATCTGGTCTGTCATGTCCCTGAATCTTCTAACAATGTGTTTTCTGCTTTGATTCCCCCAGAGACTCATTTGGATGGAGTGAATCACACAGGATGCATTCATCTCTCCTTCCTCACTTCACTTGTTGTGAAATAACTTCTTCTCTGTTTCTCTGTGAGCATCAGCTTTTGCTCAGTGGATTTCAGCATGGCACTGACTTGACGACCTTCCCTGAGCCCTCCCAACATTACAGATTGTTTTAAGTACAGCTGGATATAGAATATATGTGTATATATAGATATTTTATAATACATTTCCCTAGCAAGTAAGTGTAGCAAATCAGTATAAAGGCAATATTAGTTTTTGTTTTATATAATAAATGTTGACTCTTTTATTTATATGATTGTGCCACAGTGGAGTCTTGGAACTTGAGTCAGAGTGACTCAGCGACAGTGGTGTAACACTGACAAAGAACAAGAACTCTGAGTGTGTTTTCGGACAAGTTTGATCAAGACTGTTTTAAAACATGATCTCCTATTCATTATAGTGGTAAATCAACAAGTTTTACCCATATTAGTTCTTGTTTGTATTTTACACCAGAATAATGATTCATTGTAAATTCAAATGTTGATTTATTTATTTTTTTAACACAGTGAAGGTGGCAGTAGTGTTACGTGTGTGTGTGTGTGTGGGGGGGGGTGGATTTGTGCAGACTCAGAGGTAAAGCCCAGAACAGTTAAAAATACCGTTGTAAAGACGGTGACAGAAATGATAGAAAGGTGGACAGCTCATCCCTTATCTCATGGGCTTGAGAGTCAGTCACACAGAACACAGCTGAGAGCTTTTGCAAGGACATGGTCTGGAGGTCTGTCAAAATAAAGCATCAGTTTTATATCTGAAAGTTTTTGATTCAAACTTCAGCTGCCAAAAATGTTTCCAGAGTAGAGGTTGTAGTTCATTTCCAACACTTGCCCGAAGGCAACTGTTCATTTGTCCTGGACCTTTTTCCTGAACACAACACAGTCAGTGTCCTGTCATTATGAACCAACCCTTTGCTGGTTACTGCTGTTCAGTGCCACCTGGTGGTGATGGAGAGAACTGGTTTCACTCCTGAGCCACTTTCACTGTTTTCACTCTTCCTGTCCTCTGTGTGCATGTTAGTGTAGAATGTGAGACAGCTCCATGATTTTTACTACAATCAGATCCTCACACCTGAGATGCTGGAGCTTTTTATTTCAGTTTTAGTCACTTCTGCTTGAAAAATGATTAATCGGGATTAATCAACTATCAAAATATTTGCTGATTAATTTTCTTTTGGGCTAATAATGCAGCTCTGTGTTGGAGAATCAAATATATTCCCTAATTAAAAAACATTTAAAAGTAGAGTTAAAATCCTAATCAAATGTACAGGAAGGCGGTGTGGCACCCCCTGCTGCCAAAACCCCACCTCACCATTTGAAACCTGTCTGATCAGCATGATTTGACATTTTCCTGCTGTGACTCTGTTTACCTGTTACTGTCTGTCATGTTACATCATCACGAGTTCATTGACAATTCATGTGTGTTTGTGTGTGTGTGGTATTTTTTTGGGTGTGACCCATAAACTTGTTTGTCATGATTCCTGTGTTTTTGAACACAGTCATTGTAGTTTCCTGCTCAGACTGCCAGAAGTCCAGAAGATGAGTGCTTGTGTGGAGCAAGAGGACGATGATGCAGGGTCTCTACGATCCGTCTGTCTGTCTCTAAAGAGTGACCGGTCCAAAAGCTGTCCTCCATTCTTCAGTTCTGAACCCGGACCCTCAGGCACAAAGTAAGACAACTGTTACAAACCTGTGAATGTCGGCTGTGTGTAAGTGAGTTGGGGTTCCTTAGCTGGCCTTGCTGCCTGTAACAGAACATGATTTTCTCCTGGTTCTTCTGTCATATGAGTGTATTTAATGGGTTCTGGTGGCTGTTTCAAAGAACATCTTTACTTTTCTCCATATTGAATGTGGTATATTATGATTTTACAGCCTACATGATGACTTTCATAAATTAATTATCTAAAGTGAAACAATATGTTTTTTTAAAGTTTCATATAGAAACCATTGTCAAGAGCAAAAATGTGGAATGAAAAAAAAGATCCTGTAATGACACGCCTTTACGATCACTGATGTTTATGCAGGTGTTTTAAGATTGTACTGTATTTGTCAGTGAAGTTATCTGATGATGAAATGAAGCATGCAGTGGGAGGATGTGTTTGCTGCAGTCACAACAACTGAATAACAGACAGGCCTGACTGTTGGGCACAGTGAATTTATCAGTTATTGATGTGATATGAATAAAAACATGTGTTTGCAGAGGTCACTGGCACAGACTGAAAGCAGGGTCTCCGGGATCCAGTTGTCTGTCTTGGAAGAGTGACTGGTCTAAAGAATTTACCCCTCCATTCTTCAGTACTGAACCCAGACCCTCAGACACAAAGTAAGAGACAAATTCATCTTTGAACTGAGATAATTCAGTTATTATATCTGAAGGAAACAGGGAGATACCTGGAACCAAGAACCAAAGGAGAAACATGCACAAACACTGTTTTTCCCAAGTTGATAAAGTAGAGCATTCTCATGTTTGTGTTTGATCAGTCACAATCAGTGTAATCAGTGTAGGAAAACAAGCCAGATCACTACTTCCACAGTTTTAGATGGATTCAAACCTACCCATAATCATCTGTTTTAACAGAAACACCTGGGCCAGTTTTTTAGACCTGGGTCTTATGTGTTATGAGTCGCCATAAACATTGCAATGATGATAAGAAATGTCTCTCCAGAGAGGAGAAGAGTCATGTTTCTGTGGAGGAGTGGCCGCCCTGCTGTGCTTTGTGTCAGGACATCCTGGAGGATCCCGTCTCTACCAGATGTGGATACTGGTTCTGCAGAAAGTGCATCGCCTCAAACGGGGACCAGTCTAGCTCACCAGGAGACTCCTCTTTCCAGTGTGGACAGGGATGCAAGACAAGACCTGTGCTGCAGACGGCCAGCCTGACCAGCACTATACAGAGTAAGACTGTACATATGTCATTTTTGAAAACAGAATTAGTTCTTGCCTCTTCCAAGGAGGTTATGTTTTTTGTTTGTTTTCTTTGTTTGTTTGTTAGCAGGATTAAGCAAAAAAGTAATGGAAGGATTTATATGAATTATTTTATTGGAGGTGGCTCTGGGTTTAATTTAGGAACCACCAAGTTTTATGGAAGATCTGAATCAATATCAGGATCGAGGAGGCTTCCCCGTGGTGAAAGAGAAACTTCAGGCATATCGCCTTGATCTCATCTAGATTTTAAAAAAGTGTTGCAACCTGATATCTGTATGGTAAGGGAGAACTTGCGCTTCTGCTCCTCAGCTGCAGGTCCTCATTTTAATTCCTGGCTGCCTGAAGACATTCCAGTAAAATTTAAACTTTGGGTAAATGTTCAGCCTTGACAGAGGTCTACGATCATGGAGTGCTTTCTTGTTTTATATAGATAATTATAAATACCAAAAATAAAAAATCTTAAGATTCTCTTTCTTTATTCTGATATTGTGTCTTCACTTTCAGCAAAGAGTGGTATGCAAGAGGTTTTAGATCAACATAAGATCAGCTTGAGGAGTAGATGTGAATGTGTAACTGAAGGAACTGATAGAGAAGGAAGTGGAACCATCCTCAAGAGGATCTTCACCGAACTCTATATCACAGAGGGACAGAGTGCAGAGGTTAATACCCAACATGAGGTGAGGCAGCTCGAGACAGCCTCCAGGATGAAGACCCTCCATGACACTCCAATCAGGTGCTGTGACATCTTTAAAGCCTTGCTTGAGCAGCAGCAACCTGTAAGAGTGGTTCTGACAAACGGTGTGGCTGGAATCGGAAAAACCTTCTCAGTGCAGAAGTTTACTCTGGACTGGGCCGAGGGCTTGGAAAACCAAGATGTCACTCTGCTGATTCTGCTTTCATTTAGGGAGCTGAACTTGGTCAAACATGAGCAGCACAGTCTTCTCACGCTGCTCCGGGTTTTCCATCCAACATTACAGAAGGTCACAGCAGAGACGCTCGCTGTCTGTAAAGTCTTGTTCATCTTTGACGGTCTGGATGAAAGCAGACTTTCGCTGGATTTCAATGGGGAGGTTATGACTGATGTCACACGGAAGACATCAGTCAACCTGCTGCTGACTAACCTCATCCAAGGGAATCTGCTTCCCTCAGCTCTCATCTGGATCACTTCCCGACCCGCGGCAGCCAATCAGATCCCTCTTACGTGTGTTGACAGGGTAACAGAAGTACGAGGATTCACTGATTCCCAGAAGGAAGAGTACTTCAGGAGAAGATTTGGTGATGAAGAGCTGTCCAGCAGAATCATCTCACACATCAAGACATCCAGGAGCCTCCACATTATGTGTCAAATCCCTGTCTTCTGCTGGATCACCGCCACAGTTTTGGAGCACATGTTGACAACAGACGTGAGAAGGGAGCTGCCCAAGACCCTGACTGACCTATACTCACATTTTCTGCTCGTTCAGACAAAGTGGAAGAAGCTTAAGTATGATGTGGGACATGACACGAGTCCACAGGAGCTGACAAAGTCTGACAGGGAAGTTCTTCTGAAGCTGGGCAGGCTTGCATTTGAACATCTAAAGAAAGGAAAACTCATGTTCTATCAAGAAGACCTGGAGCGGTGTGGTCTTGATGTCATGGAGGCCTTGGTGCACTCAGGAGTTTGTACAGAGATCTTCAAAAGAGAGTGCGTGATCTTCCACAAAACAGTGTACTGCTTCGTTCATCTGAGCGTTCAGGAGTTTCTGGCTGCAGTCTACTTTTTCCATTGTCACACCAACAGGAACAAAGAGGTACTGAGGAACTTCCTGGGGGAAGAGGACAAACCCGAGGACTCAAAGTCTTTTCTCAAGAACATTTCTATGAATCTTGGACTCACTGGAAGCCGCGACTCATCTCTGGATGTCTTCCTGAAGGAAGTCATAGAGAAATCCCTTGAAAGTAAAAATGGCCACCTGGACTTGTTTGTTCGCTTCCTTCATGGCCTCTCTCTGGAGTCCAACCAGATACTCTTAGGAGGCCTCTTCGGACATGCCAGTCTAAAGATACAGAGGCAGATTCATATCCAGAAAGCCATCAAGAACCTGAAGAAGATGAACACGGATGTTATCTCTCCTGACAGAAGCATCAACATCTTCCACTGTCTGATGGAGATGAATGACCACTCAGTGCATCAGGAGATCCAAGAGTTCCTGAGGTCAGAGGACAGATCAGAGAAGGAACTTTCTGAGATCCACTGCTCAGCCTTGGCCTATATGCTGCAAATGTCTGAAGAGGTTGTAGATGAGTTGGACCTGAAGAAGTACAAGACATCAGAGGAGGGACAGCGGAGACTGATCCCAGCGGTGAGGAACTGCAGAAAGGCTCGGTAAGTCCGCCGGTGGCAAACAGAATGATTTTGAACAAAACACAGTCATCTATGTTTAACTCAGCAACAGGTGATAGATTCACTGCAAAGCCAAAGAGTTGAGGTTAGTAAATGTTTTTTTTTCTGCCTGGGTATGATATCCCAGGTTAAGTAGAGTACATATTCAGTGATGCCCAGAATTAAATCATTCTTATTATTATTAGTTTTACTTTTCAGTAGTTACAGCATATTTATACTTTCTTGTCTTGAGGTGCTGTTAGTGACATAAATATAGATTTTTCACTTGGTTATAATTGTTACGGTTAGGTAAAAACAGCTGTTTTCTTTATTTGTATTTGAATTGTAATACCACTGCAACCACACACACACACACACACACGATGCAAACCCATGTACAATTTCATATTCTGGTGTCTCTTTTCCCTCTGGTTTTGAGTCTTTTGTCTTTTGCCCCATGCCTCTTGTCTTCTGCATCTTGCATCTTTTAATTTTATGAATTTACTTTTGTTACTTAGTTTATTAGCCAAATTCAACCAGCTTTTGAATCAAACAAATAGAAGCCATTAATAACTTAATGGTTCTGTTTTAACTTACAAGATTTTTAAAGGCTTTTATCATTTGGCCAGTGTCCATTCCATTATTCCATCCTCAACCTGCTGTCCCATGGCAACACACCACCCAGGATTACCTAACCATCCCTCTCCAGTACTAAAGAAGAAGTGTTTCCTGAAAAGATTATGAAATTCATTCAAGGGGCACTCCAGTGATATTTTAACTCAGTGTGTGTTTCCAGGTGTTGCAGGGGTACGACTCTAGCCTTTAGTATTTCCAAAGGGAGGTGTGTGAAGACTGATAAATTGTTAAGCAGTGCAAAATATAGGACCGAAATGCAGACAGAAGACAAAGGAGCAAAAATTCAGTAACAGAGTAAAACAGCAGGGCAAGGACAGGCGAACTAACAAAGACAGAGGCAAAGACCAAGACTAGATGTACACACCAGGGAGGCAGATAACGAGACATAGTTGAAACATGTTAGGGTAGGGCAGACAATCAACCACAGGAGGTAAAAACACACAAGACATGCTAGGAGTAATTATTGTACTAAAATAACACAGGAAATAAACCCAACAATGTGTCCAAACAGGAAACAGGATTCCTCCCCCCTCTGCTGCAGGCAACATTCCGAATATATTACCACTGCAAGCAAAATCATCCTAATAGAACACCAAACTGCCATAAGTTGAGTTGCATTGTAAGTGAGGTAGGCACCAGGTTTTGACAACTATCTGTGGTCTACTGTATTGATTGAAGAAGTGGTATTTTAACAGTGTTACAGGTAGATGGTGATAAATCTCTGGAGTTGTGAGAAAGCTATGAGGTTGGACAGGTTTTGCTTTTGTGAGGAGCATCAGTTTTACGACAAGTACTTTGCAGTGAATGCAGTAAAGATTCTTTGTTTGTGTAAGATCTGTATCATTTTTGAAAGATTGCTGAAGTCATGACCAACTCAGAGAATGTTAGAATCCCTCCTTTAAATCCAATGAAAGAAAAAAACACTACAAGTAACAGTGCTACTTTACATGGTTTAACTCATTTGATTATGCACTTATGTTTTTTGAACTGCAGCAAACGTGGTAACTATAGACACATTCAATGACCAAATTGCAACACACATTATCTAAAGGAACTCTATGGGACCTGGCAATATTTTATACAGTGAGAAAGAACGTAGTGACAGTGTGGAGCAAAAATTGCATAATTAATACTAAAACATAATGTAACAGTTACGCAAGTAAAGACAGGTCATCACAACAGTGAAGTGACCCAGTCACTTCACTCACAGTCCATTACACAACATTATCTATTTAAAGTTTGCTAACATGAACATCATACCGTCTTTATACATATTGTGTTAAATTAGACAGAAAATTGTGTTTTGTGTTGGTGTGTTGTTGATGTGAAGGAGAGTCGTATCAGGAAAGCCAGAGATCTTATTGTATGCAGCAGAATGGAAAAAACATCTTATTCTACACAGTAAAGCTCAATGTCATGCTTTTCTGATTACAGCATGTACATTTATATTTAACGGTTCTCTGAGCTGAATGTTCTAGAGTCAGTTTTAAAGAGTAGTCAAATTGTCAAACTGATTTCAATGTAGCCAATTTTATATTTTCTCTCAACACAGACTTATTGATTGTGGACTCTCAGTGTCTCACTGTGAAGTCGTAGCCTCAGCTCTGAAGTCCAACCCCTCCCACCTGATAGAGCTGGACCTGAGTGGAAACAGGCACCTGTGGGACTCAGGAGTGAAGGTTCTGTCTGCTGGACTGAAAAGTCCAAACTGTAGACTGGAGACTCTGAGGTCAGTGAACTGCTATAATATTTTTGTATATGTTAATTGTAAATCTTTAAAAATTATTTTCCCCCCCCCATTGGTTTTCCCCTTAAACTCAGAAACATGATGAAAATCAACCACAAATATCGGGATCTTCTACTAGTGTTAATCGAGTCTTCACTCCACCGATGGAAGAAGACTGAAAACCCTGAACCCTGAAACACTGAATGGTTTCAAGCAGGAACTTGTCTCTTAACTCACATCTTTTATTCCTGATTCAGGTTAAAGGGCTGCTCTTTGTCAAATGCCAGCTGTGGTTATCTGGTCTCACCTCTGAAGTCCAACCCCTCCCATCTGAGAGAACTGGACCTGAGTGGAAACATGAACCTGCAGGATTCGGGAGTGAAGCAGCTGTGTGGTTTTCTGAAGAGTCCAGACTGTAGACTGGAGACACTGAGGTCAGAGTCCATGTTTTAGTTCTTTGAGATTTTAACGATGTAAGAGTTGTATTAACACAAAATTGCAGATTTAAGGCTGATCCACAATGAATATCTTCTTCTTCTTCTTCTTCTTCTTCTTCTTCTTCTGTGTTTTAGTCCAGTAGCATTATTGAGACCTTTCCACACAGACTCAGTGTGTGATTGTGGCCAAAAGTGTATCTATTAAATACTGACTTAATGGGAGTGAATATGTATGCTCTCTAATTAACATTATATATTTCCTTTCTTTATTCAGACTGATGGGCTGTGGTTTGTCAGAGGTCAGCTGTGATGCTCTGGTCTCAGTGCTGAAGTTCAACCCCTCCCATCTGAGAGAGCTGGACCTGAGTGGAAACATGAACCTGCAGGATTCAGGGGTGAAGCTGCTTCATGGTTTTCTGAAGAGTCCAAACTGTGGCCTGCAGACTCTGAGGTCAGACTCCATGTTTTAGTTCTCTGCTGAGATTAATATAATGTTAAAGTTGTGTTGAGACTGAAGTGCAGACATAAGGCTGATATTATACTGATCTCCTTTTTCTGTGGTTTAGTGCAGTGACTGACCAATGTTGAGGAAACTGAAAAATTTGACATTTTTCAGTTTCAAACAGGAACTTTGTCTCTAAACACACAACCTTTCTTCTTTATTCAGACTGTGGAACTGCAGTTTGTCAGAGATCAGCTGTGATGCTCTGGTCTCAGCTCTGAAGTCCAACCCCTCCCATCTGAGAGAACTGGACCTGAGGTACAACAGCCTGCAGGATTCAGGAGTGAAGCAGCTCTGTGGTTTTCTGAAGAGTCCAGACTGTAGACTGGAGACTCTGAGGTCAGACTCTATATTTTGGTTTTGTGCTGAGAGTAATATGATGTGAAAGTTGTGTTGACACTAAAGTTGGTTTGGGCCAGTGAATGAGATCATGATGGCCGTCAGCCATCACAATGTCGATGATCTTACCCTTCTCCCCTATAATACAGGAAACCATATTTAATGCTTATTTCTTATTCATTCCTAGTGATGTCCTTGGTCCCAGTCCGAATTCACAGCTGTCATTCTTTTTTTAGACTGATGGGCTGCAGTTTGTCAAAGATCAGCTGTGATTCTTTGGTCTCAGCTATGAAGTGCAACCCCTCCCATCTGAGAGACCTGGACCTGAGTGAAAACACCCTGCAGGATTCAGGCGTGAAGCTGCTGCGTGGTTTTCTGAAGAGTCCAGACTGTAGACTGGTGACTCTGAGGTCCAATTCCATTTTTTAGTTCTGTGCTGAGATTAATACTGTATGATGTGAAAGTTGTGTTAACACTAAAGTGCAGTCATGAGGCTGATAAAATACTGATCTTCTTCTGTGGCTTAGTCCATTGACTGTTACAAAGTAATGTTGAGGCAACTGAAAAATCCTTTTTTATGAATCACAGGCCTGATTCACTTTCTTTATTTTAGGGTTTGACATGTGTCCTGTGGGGATCCATTGTTTGAAGTATTATTTTTTCTAAACTTCACCTCTGAAGATAATGATGATACAGGATGGTTTCAAGCAGGAACTTTGTTTCTAAACTCACCCCTTTCATTCTTTATTCAGACTGATGGGCTGCAGTTTGTCAGAGATCAGCTGTGATGCTCTGGTATCAGCTATGAAGTCCAACCCCTCCCATCTGAGAGAACTGGACCTGGGTGAAAACAAGCTGCAGGATTCAGGAGTGAAGCTGCTGCGTAGTGTTTTGGAGAGGCCAGAGTGTGTACTTGAGACTCTAAGGTCAGACTCCATGTAGCCCACTGACTGTTACAGATAGACAATTTGAATCTAACAGACATCAACTCTATAATCAGTAGCTGGTGGTTCCAAGACTTGTTTAATGCTGTGTGATGTTTGTACTGACTAAAATATTCATAATCAAGATGCCATAATTGCAAGTCCTGTATTTGTTTGTGTAAACACTTCAAACAAGACTTACTTTGTTAAATGTTTTAACAAAGGTGTTCACAGGTGTTCAGAGACAGTAACATGCTTCACATGTCGTTGTCTCTGAAAACTAGAGGAGCTTTAGTGTAATCACATATAAAGTTGAAATTTGTAGAGCATAAAAACATCATGAAAAATTCCACTGTATAATAAGGCACCAAAACGTGGTGAAAAATTTTGTAGTATATAAAGCATAAAAATATGGTATATACTATGTCATATATCTGATGACATAGTATAATAAGCCGTAAAACTGTGGTGAAAAATCTGCGAGTATATTAGGGCACAAAAACTTGTCGTAGACTATGTTGATATGCACAGTTTAGTCGAGCAATGTTTGTAGCTCGACTAAGTGAGTTAATTGGACTTCTTGTCCTTGTCCCACTATACATCCATGCCAACAAATCGATTTATTGATGGAAGCATGCCTGGTTGACCTCACAGACCAAACAGCCAACAAACAGGTTAGCTGGCGGCAAACTGGTAGCATGTCGAGCTGTAAAAACATGGAGAACTTTTACAGTCCTATACATTTCATATGTGCTGTTCACTGTACCTTGTATTCAAATGACATTCATGCTATTCCTCGTACTTGTTATCTGAAGGCAGATGACACCATTACTGCTGTTAGCCTTTTTCTGTTACACATTTTATTCAACTTCTGAGGCAACAACTGTGGAACATGTGCTGAGTACCAAGGCCATTTTGAGTTGAAAACTGGGTCCAATTCCCAACCGCATTACCTGGGTGGGTTAGTAACTAAGTTCATAGTATAGTAAGGCATAAAAAATGTCATACTATATAAAGTCATAAAAACTTCATATAAAAACCTTCTTCAGCTCTGAGCAGATGATGAAATACATTCGAGAAAAATGGAACTTTGTCTCTAAACACATTTTTTTCTTCTTAATTCAGATTGTGCAACTGCAGTTTGTCAAAGGTCAGCTGTGATTCTCTGCTCTCATCACTGAAGTCCAACCCCTCCCATCTTAGAGAACTGGACCTGAGTAGAAATAACCTGCAGGATTCAGACCTGAAGGAGCTGCGTGGGCTTGTGAAGAGTCCACTCTGTAGACTGAAAACTCTGAGGTCAGTAAAGGGTTGGAATCAGTCCATGCAGCTCAGCGTGTTTTTTTCACTTAACACAGTTAGTATCAACACAAAGCTCCATTGTTTTCTGTAAAACTAATTTTCGTCCTCATCAGTAACTAATTCAAGGAGAATTGTGATAAGCTTCAGGATTGGACAGAAATAAAGAGTGTCAGTCAATCTGATCAGCCAGGCATTTGTAGTGTTCATTGTGTGTGTGAATGTGAATGTGTGGAGTCAGTGGTCCTCATTAATCAAATCTAATCTGATACTGACATAATACTACAACTGGTCAATTTCAAGTGTTTCAAAGCTCAGAGATCAGTCTGGCTGAAGCCTGACAAACCTTGGCTCTTATTTCAAAGAAGTATAATTACATATAACTGGTACAGAGCTGAACATGAATGCAGTAATATTCCTTAGTGTAGATCTGAGGGGAGATAATATTTGGCATGATTATTCCTCCTGGTCCATATGAAGATAAGACACCGAAGCTTCCATCCACATCCATTGCCAGTCATCACTGAACACCACTGTAAAACCGGCATCATTTGTTCATAGCAGACTAGTGTTCTGCCTTAACTGCTTCCTGTCAGAAAATAACAGCATGCTGAGTCCCCCACATGTTATGTTACCGGTAGAAAAGTAACATTTTCAAAAGACAAGATCCTGCTTTTATCGACAACAGACCACAGATAACTCAGCTTCTGAAGAGCAAGTCTTTTTGAGTAACAGATTTTATTTATTTACCAGTCACCAGTATCACTGTGAGCTGTGACCTTTGACTCGATGATCATTTTACAAAAAAAGATCTTTGACATGAGTATATCCATAACTGGTTTAGTCAACAGCTTTTAAAAGTAACATCAGTGAATCACACCTAAATTGTTGCATTAATGAAGCATCAGTAAAGTTTTTTTGGGCGGGGGGGGGGGGGGGTTCCACTGTGGACTTAAGTGAAATGTGAACAGACCTGATGCTAAAACTCTCTGCAGGCCTCAGTGTGTTCACTCCACTACATTAACACAAAGCTGCTCCAGCTCTGGTCTGACCTGGACTGATGTCTGTGATGAAGTGAGTCTCTAATTTCTCACCTCTGTTGTCTGTCTTCTTCTTCTCTATAGGTGGAAGTCTTTATAAAGCTGAGAGTCAGGAGGATGAGCTGTGTCCTGATGATCCAGAAATGAGGAAGTAGCAGCTTGTGTGACTGACAGGTCCATGTTACTGGGAGGAGAGACTGGTACAGTCACTGCAATCAAAAGTAATCGGGTGAAGCACCGTGCATGCCAGTGCCTTTAACAACAGCAAAGTTGAAAGGGACCCTATCCAGGGTGACTAGCTGACCAAGCCCAGCAGCCCTCATCTCTACTAAACCTACAAGAAAAAAAGTAAGCCATCTGAAAATGTAACTACTGACAATCAAACATCAGCCTGTCTGACTCTGACCGAGGCACATGACAGTAGCAACAGGAAGGACAAGAGCAAACAAGGTGTATTATGTAATCTAGCCCTGATCAGTGGAGGGGTTAGAGGAACAGTCAAGTCTGGGGCTTTATTCACTACCTGTGGTGTTCTAAGGGAGCATTGCCCACCATTATCAGTGACATAGGCTGATCATTTTTAATGTAATTTGATATTGCCAGAATATGGCATGTATGTACTGTATGCAACCGTGTTTACACAAGAGGGTGACAGAAAGAGATGTGGAAAAAAATGACTAAATGAAGTTAAGTTTTAAGAAATCATTTATTGTGAATTCTAAGATGATCTCCAATGATTGGTGTCAAATAGACAGTAATAAATGGGTGTTCAATACGCCAGTGTGAGTTGCTGAAGCCTGTGATTCTTCACAGTCAGCTGCTGCCATCTGCTGTCGCTGTTCATGCTGTGCAGGGCAATGAGTCTCGGGTCAGCAGAAGTATGACAGAATCAGATGTGACACTGGAGCAGATACAACACCATGTGGCCTTCAACAACAACATCCTGTAAAAGTGGATACTGTCTAAAAGGCTTGGTATATTTCTATTGTGATTTTACTCTAATTATTGTAATGCAAAATATTTAACCTAACCTTAACTATAGCCTTGGCAGTGAAAAAAAACAGACAAAAAAACTGAAAATTTTAAAGGCATACTCTCACCAAGCTCTTTATTATGAACACCATTTATTTATCCAATCAGCCAGTCAGGTGGCACCTAGTGCAATGCATAGAGAGAGACCAGAGGAGAATGGTCATACTGGTTGAGTCTATGACAGAAATCATGTGTTTGGTGTCTTGACCTTTTTTATGAAATATATGTAAATTTTATGTAACATATGCACATGTGTACTCAATCAATTTTATAATGTGGGGTGTAATAAACATTACAACGACTTGGGATGAGTAGTGGCTGAACCTTTAGGCATGAAAGTTAGTTGACATGCCAACAAGGTCCCTGTATCTGAAAAGAAAGAATCCCCATCCCCCCTCCTCCTTTCTGTTGCTCACAAACCTGAAAAAGTGTACCCAAAACAAAATGTTAGTTTTCTAAACCTTTTCCCTCAAGTCACAACCTTGGTCTCGATCGCTCAACATGTCTTCCCTCACAAACAACCAAAAAAGGTAAGCAGCAACTTTTCTGTTGTGTGCTACCCTGCTACAAAATCAAAAACACCTGATATGATGATCCTCAAATTCTTTGCACAGTTCAGCAGACTTAGAGCTTTCAAACAGTGAGTCAGGTACAGACCGAAGATCACCTCAAGTCATGCCACCAAAGCCAAAGCATGGGAGGGTGCATTTTAGACAATATGTGAAGTAGAAGGTAACACAATCAGTTATTAGAAAACAGTGGAGCTCTTGAGTGTTGCTTGTAGAGTTACCCAAGTGTTTGTTACTCGGCACAGTTGAACTCTGGGAATACAGACATACTTGATTATGTCACGGTTCTCCTTAAGCCGCTCACGCCCCCGCCCCCCTGGCAATACACACACAGCTCTTATTAGGTTACATGAAGAAATCTGCAGGGTTAGGCCAACATTTCAGCAGAGCACTGGACTATGACAACCACACGGCTACTTATTACATGGAGAGAGAGATCCCATCTGATGCCTGGTCATGATAAAACATGAGGTTCTGCAGAGCCTGCTGGCAGCGGTCCACAGCAGTGCCTTTCATTGGGCAGATAGTTTAATGATACTGTAAATCGAACACATACAGAGGCAGCTGTCCGTTGTTTTCCACATCACTCTAACATCAGTGTAGCCCACAAAGTCTACGTAGTCTTTCATCCTCTATCTAAATAATGGACAGTCATTTCTTTAACAGAATTTGATTGCCTACTTTTACCCTGAAGGTCAGATCTAAATTAAAGAGGCCTTACTACAAAAATTGATAGGTGTATGGTTTACCATTCATTTAGTTGTTTGGTCCACAGGTTGCTCAGTACTACAGCAACTGTCTAAGGTCCTAAGTTTAATAAAAGCTATTTGTTGATGTGTCATCACAGTGCACACGAGGAGAATCAATCTATTCTAGGTATGACATATCTGTTGACATTTTTTTAAACTCAGATTATTTTATTCATTATGTAACTGGGCCAAAACTCTTATTTTGTACTTTTCTGTGTCATTCCACTATGGGCAGCTCTCTGTCCTGGCTTTATTAACACACTTCACAAACATTTCCTGAGCTGTTTGAACAAATTCTAGTAATGAAGTTAAAGAATTTAAGAGAAGTTCAAGAGGACAAAACTTTTGTTCTTTAATACAGTTACTAAATGCATTGTGTAAATTTTGAGCATAATGGTTTAGGTTTAGGTTGAGGTTATGTCCTTGTGTGTGGGGGCGGGAGCTTCAGAGACATGTGTGCCCCCCCCCCCTTCGGCGACCATGTCACCATTTATTTCGTGCCATTTTTCTTCAGGCCGTGCCACGTTTACGGCATCTGCCATGGCAGTGACTGTTCAGGCTTAAAGAGTATTATCAGGAGAATAGTTTTGCATATATTACAGGGTTAAGTGCAAACCAATCTGCTTTATCCAAACACAGCAATCCAAACAGAGAGCCGGGCCTGGGAGACTGATGAGTAACACACTCCGGCCAGGGCCCCAGCAAACCCCGGAGCCCCCCCTTTCTCCATCTTCCCATCACACACTGGGCTCACACTGATTGGCTCTGATTGGTTGTATAAAACACAACGCTGACTTTTTGATTATATTACATATGGTCACACATGGATGGGTGCCCCACGCTGCAGATCCCAGAGCCTGAGCGGCCCTAAAGCCAGATCTCCAGATTACTGCAAGGACACACGGAGGGAAGTGGAGCGAGTAGCTGTGATTGTAATGACTCTAGAAAATATGTAACATGCACCGGGATGGTCTCCAGTGTTTATGACACAAGTATATTTTGTCCCTTCTTGCTCGCAGTCTGCAGCATGTGAGGCCCAGAGCGGGTCCTGACCGACCGTAACCCGCCCCCCTCGCAGGTTACTGCGGGTTCACCGGTGTCACGTTTCAGGAACTCGATTGCGGGTGAAGTGGCAGGGGAGGACTTCCAAAACAGACTTTTGCACTGGTCAGAGAGAAATTGTTTTGGCATTTTAAATGGAACACCTCCGTAAGCAATCCATGCTGACCGCTCATGTTCCCGCCCATCCACTCAGCGGGGATGGAGGGGCTGCAAGGAGCACCACGGCAAGGGGCTAATCTGTGAAAGCCCGCGGCCAAAACTGATTTCCCACGTCGCCCCATCAGTCTGAGTTACAGATTAAAAAGACAGGACCCATCTTGTGTCACTTGCCTTTTCACCTCTTTCAGCTCAGTTGGATTGTTTTTTCTTGGTTTAGCATTCTTAATCCAGCAAGCGATCACAGACATCTCATTTTACAGCTCATGCAGACTGAGCACAAACACATGGGGGACTTTCAAGAGCTATCTTGAGGGTCATTCACTTTGGTTTTGGCTTGAAGCACTTCAGCAAATTTGTTAAGCATGATTAAAAGGTTGGTTTCACTCAAATATTCCCTGAATATTTATTTTCTCACTTCCTTCTGGTATCTAAGCAGACAGTTTTTTATTTGTTTTTAGTTTTTTGTCTGTGAGATTTCTTTCTCCACCATAATGCAATGGAGGTGAACAGAATTTAAGTGATGAAGCTACAAACAGTTGAATATTACAGTTTCACAAAGTGTTCCTGTCTGAAAGTTTATTCTTGACTGTGGAAACAGTAGTTGACGAAACATTCTCATCACAAGGTCTACTGAATAGCGCCTCTGGAGCTTTTGATTATTACATGAGAATTGTAGATAATGCAATTTCTCAGTTTCCAACTCTCCAGTTATTCCCAGGAAACTGACAGCTCATGCTGTGAACAGTTTTCACTGTAGCCTTCCAAAAACCTTTATTTTCTTTTCAAATGCTTTCATGATGTAAGTTAACAGCTCCACCAAATAGGGATTTTTCCTCTTCTGACATGGTTTAATTTCAATAAATGTGTGGGTGATCCATTATCTCACCATCTAAGATAATAGACAATATCCAAAAAGTGTAAACAGATTTGTGAATCAGAATTTTGATCTTCTGATGACCCCTCACATTTATTTGCTGTCCCTGTATAGAAGGCTGGAGTTCCAAATGACTTCCAGCAGCTACAACACTAACATGCTGCTTCCACCCTGATGCTTCAGTATTAGATTATGATTATATGATTATTATTATTGATTTTGGATGAGTGACACACAATCATACATCAGATGGTATCCATCACTCCACCCCCACCCCCTTTCTGTATGCAGAAGTAAAAGTGAGGAACAGCAGCTTTTATTTCACCATGTTGTCAGACTGACAGGTCATGAGGGATCCATGGAAGTCCCCGTGATTAAGTCAACTGTCATGTGTCATGTGATTTGTGCTGTCCAATGATTTTGTATTGATGGTCAGTGAGCTGATACACAGGCCACACACACTTCATCAGTCAGTACTTTTCTGTTTTATTCACATTAGAAGTTAGATTATGGAATTATACCCATGAAAAATTCCTTCTGCAGCATATTTTCTTAATTAATCTTAAAGTTAATGACCTTTTGTTGGTTTAGTAAGTGATGCAAGAAAGTTGTATTTGATGTTAAATAAGTGTACAGGAGCAGAGTGCACTGCAGCTCAGGAGAACTGTGGAGGAATGACAGGCCATTGTCCACACTGCCACACTTCCCATCATGCCATGCCATTTTCTCCAAAACAAACACTGCCGCCACAAGCAACTGGTGTGTGTGCAGGTCACACATCCATGCTACGTTCATGTAAATCACTTATCAAGCAGCAGGGAAAGAGGGGCGTTTGAGCAAGGCAGGCAGAGCTTTGGCTTCTTATTCGAGGGTGAAGGAGTGATGTTAATGCAGAGCTGGGGGAGAGGTTGAAGCCCACCCAAAACACACACACACACACACACACACACTCACACACATCTGTCCACTGTTTGACATGTTGTTTTGTCACGGCCATTGTGGTGAGAGCTGTCACTAACAGAGAAAAAGCGTGACCATGTTGATTAGGTGAACCTTTTGGGCAAGGAGTGGAAATATGCTGTCAGCTCATTACAAAAACACATAGGCTCTCACTTCCAATTACTCACTTAGCAGCTGGAGATTAGACAGGGGAGCGGCTGCCAATGCTGCAGTCTTTCAGGGGTCAGCAGGGATGACTGTAATCACAACTTATATCAGTTCAGTCCTGTCATCCATCTTTAAACACAGCCCACTGCCCTTTTACTCAATTCACCTGAGAAGCCCGGACGGATGTTGATCGGTGTGTGTTTGCTGTCTATTAAATGAATTCACAGTTCATGAAACCGAGCAGAGATGTTTGGATCACTACTGGCTTTTGCAGCCTCTCTTCAAACGACACAACATGGGACTCACAGTGATGTCACATCAGGTTTTTACAAAATCAGTCCACCTGAATGTGTCGGGAAAACACAATCTTCTTACTATATAGGCAGAGGTCCCCTATTATGAAAGTTGTAAAGTAAAACGTGTTGTCAGTGAAATGTGGTGTTTATGTTGGTGCAGATGGCTCTTTTCTATTTTGCCATGTGTTGAGACATCCATCTCTGAGATTTCAACGCCCACCCCAGAACAGGGGAAGTATTTTGTTTGCGGGGCTCCTAGCCTTGAAAAATTCACTCTGAAAACAACAACAGAGGCGTTGATTACTTATATAATAATGTTCATAATGAACAGTTTTCACTGCAAACACTGTCTACTGAAGCTGACAGCTGACAGGGAGATGAAGAGGATTGTCCTTGAAAATGACCACTTTGTTATGATTTCAGACCAAATTAGTATAAATATTAATAATATCAAAATATCAAAGATACGCAGATTTTACAAATCACATAAAGTAGAAGATCCCATTTAAGACTTGTTAATTAATTTATCATTATTAAAGCTGTATAAATGATGTGTTTTCTCCCTGCTCATAGATAAAGTACTAGTAACTGTATTTCAAACAGTGTGAATTGTCACATTCATGTTCCCTACAGGAAGAATTTTAGTCTCCTCTCCAGTACTTTGCTTTATGACCAAATACCTGCTGAGCTCATCCCGTTCCCATCAGTCTCAGCTGTACTTTGTTTTTACATGTCTAATATGATAGCATTTTAACATTGCCATTGTATTAACATTAGCATAATGACACATTTAGATCATTTGCATCAGCTGACACACACAACACACACCGGACAGACAGACAAAGACATTGTTAATATCAGAAATCTAAAATTAGATTCTCCTAAATGTATTGAAATTGCTTTTTTTAAATAAATGTGATATTTTCCCTGTAATGAATGTGTCTATGTAATGATAATAATGTAATCTATCTAATGGAGCTATTATAAATGTTTGGGAATAATACCATGTTCAGCAGCAATCTTACTCAAAAGTTAAGTTTTGGTCTAATTTTCTTCATGTCTTTTCGTTAAAGATACAGTATGTAGTGAAAGCAAAAGACAACACCCTCGTACAAAAAAGTCAGAACCTTTCCTTGACCATGACTGCCAAATCATTGAGGATTCTTGGCTCAGGACCTCCACCCCTCTGCGGACCCTCAGCCTCCTTGGCGATGCTGATATCCCCCCAGCCGACCTCCCAAAGGCCTCTCTCCTTCCAGTAAGGATCAAATCTGTTAATGCCTGACGAGCCCTGTAAACTCGCTGTCAATGAATGTCTGACTTTGCTGTTTTTTCAGCACGGTGAAGGAGAGAGCGGCGCTGGGAGGCCTCAGGGAGTCACAGCTCTGATTGCGGCTCAGAGTCTGCCGAGGGGGAAACAGGTGAAGCAACGCCAGACTTTGCAGATATCATGTCATCTGCTCAGAAAACCAACAGAGTAACCTAAGACAAAGGTCATGCACATAGTTATATCTCTGCGTTTAAAAAAAAATGTGATTGTAGCTTTAATAATGAGGATGGGGCTTTCTTTTGGACAGGCTGTTCCACTTATGTAATTTATCTGTAGTATGCTACAGAACTTTTATTTCGCTGGCTGTTTGGCCTAAAAACTAACAAAGACCTGCCAGTTTTTGTGATTTTGGAAAAAAAAAGTATGCATTTCAGTTCTCAAAGGGTGCAAGGGTGGTGCATCTTCCCTGCCTGGTGGCTGTCCTATCGACAGGTAGTCACACTGGTTAGCGGTAGAAGAGGTTGCAACGGGTGGGGGGGGGTCGCACAAAATGATTTAAATGGAAAGTACAGCACACACTTTGAGACACAAGACGAGTGATGTAAGTTGTTAGGGGCCTAAGGGTGAGGTTGTTGTTTCGGAAAGACCTAGCCATGTGTGAGGTGCTGTGGGAGGAAGTGTTTCAGACACCGTTCAACGATCTTTGAACGAGGCTGAGAACTGAAGCCTTTGAGTAGAGAAATCATCAATATGTCAGTTCTAACACTTGTACTGTGGAATGTGATGAACTGCAGCTTATGGGTGTTAGGCATAAGTGAAATCTGGAATATAAACAAGGAATTGCAATATATGAACTGGGCCACGGCACAACTTGTCACAAAATTCGCTTCCTGAGCACAAACACATTTCTACAACATCACAAGAGACAGTTATTCAAACAGAAACTTCAGGGGGGGAAATTGCTTCTACCTCAATACAAAGTAAATAGTCTGAATAAGAAAAAGTGCTCTTTTCTGACAAAAATAGTTTAAAAGTTAGAAAAAAATGAATCTCTCCATAATCAAACTTTCTGTAGATAACCTCACTGTGAACTCTTTTCATTGGAACTACTCTCTACTGAGGAAGCAGTCTTATTGTTGGCATTATGCCTTTATTTAACACTTGACAGCCTATAGAGACAGGAAAAAAGGGTCAAGGAAGGGGTGTGACACGCAACAAGGGTCTCCTGGCTGTGAAGTCTGGTCTGTCATGTTACTACTACTGATTTTTTAAAATGTTATTTTTCAATGTCTTGAGCATCAAAAACTAAATTCTCTTTGCCTTCATTGTGCTGGAGTACATGCAGAAATATCAGTATTTATCAAACCATGGACAGATGAAATCAAAACTATCTGCATGACAAGACACCAGTAAATAGGCTTTTACCTCTGAGTTCACTGTCAACTTGTTTTTTTTTTATTTTATCATTTGCATATTTTGTCAAGGACCTCCCATTACTTCATTCATTTGTCATCTCGTTCATTTGATTTAACTGATTCATTTTGATAATCATTTTGGTTTATATTTTTTTGTCACAAGGTGCATATATCTACACACACATCTGTGCTAAATCAAGTCACTGCAAACTAAGAGACATGCAGAAGACTTTAGTATTTTATATCATCATATTTTATACTTTAATATTTTTGTTGAGAGTGCACAGTGCAGAGAGTGGTAGATACAGAGTGGGGGTCAGTGGGGGGTCTAATAACCACAAGAGGGAAATATATTCTTCCTCTGTTTTTGATTTATTTTCTTTGTATGTTAGGTGAACCTTTCCCTTAAAGCTAATCTGATGTGTGTCAGTAATACTGAATACCCTAAAAATCTATGTGTCTTCATATTACAGTCAATAGATCCTGACATCCCCACATGTTCCATTGCTGGATGCTTTGTTGCTAAATAACTACTGAGTCTCTGGACGTGATGACACCACAGCTGGATATTTCTTTACTATTATCATTAGCAATTAACACAATCCTAGATTTCCTTTGGACAGTCTTTGGCTAATATTATTCCAGTGCAGCCTTCTCAGAACTGCTCGGCCTTCACGGTTCATAATTTGTCTATGTAACTGTGTGTGTAATTCCTGTAGAATCAGCTCTACTCTACTCCCTGCAATTTTGTCTCTGGAGCTGTGTGTGGGCCCATATTCCTACTCAGCATTGTTTCATTCTTCTTCTTCTTCTTCTTCTTCTTCTCATTCTTATTATTCTTATTATTATTACATCTACAGTTAGTTTTTTATTTCATTTTTTAAGGAGACCCTCCTCTTAAAAGAAAGTATTTTGTGACACTGTCTCCAAGGTGGGAATTGCTCATGGTAAAAACTGTTGACTCTGTACATAGGGCGACTGTAACAGATATGATTTATTGTCCCTCGCTGTACATTGTTAGAATCACAAATGTACAACAATGAACAATGTGAAATGTAAAAACAAGACAATATTCTTTCACACAACTCAGATCACTTCTTTACTGCTTAAACCACAAGAGGGCAGAAGCAGCCTATGTGGATGCATATCTGCAAAAGTTTACATGCTTAAACCCATGTATCTGCTGTAAGTGTCATTCTGCATGCACACCGTCCTCTCTCCTCAGTGGCGCACAACAGGCTGCTCACTGTTCAATGCAGGAGTTGGCAGCCTGACAAGCAAATCTACTGCAACAGTCAATTAGGATCTACTCCCTGCATGTCAGCCATAAGCAGATACAGCTGTTTCTGGGTGAAGCAGCAGCTCCGGGGGAAGCTGCATAGGACATACATGTTGAAAGATAGGAAACACCGAGCCCTGCCCTCAAACACTAAATACAGGAGAATCCACAAGTACAAGCCTTTTTCTCTGACACAGTTAAGAGTCATACATGTCCTGATGTATGTGGACGGTTTTGATGTGAGTGTCTCAGACAGGCAAAGTGATGAGCTCTCTGGGGGTTGTCCACACCATGTCTCATAAAGGAGCAGCCTTTACAGAAAATCACTCCAAGAAAGGAAAAGAAATGCCATAACTGCTTAGCAGAAAATAAGGTCGCCACAGCACAGATAAAGCCCTTTTCTGGGGTCAATGCATTTTAAAGGATTGTAGTATAACTACTCTTGTTTTTTTCATAACCAAGAATGTTTCTGAACCCTACATGTAAGCATGCGTTTTTGTTTTTATTTTTTTTGTGCCATTTCTTTTACTATTTATTTAATGTGGCAGCTGGATAGGATGTTTGATTTATTGGGTAGACTGGTCACTTAATGGAAGAATAGTTTCAAACACCATAAGGGTGGAAAGCTATCACTTAAAAGATTACTTTAATATGAATAATAAGGTACTCCAGTCTTAAGACTGGAGTACCTTGACTTTAACACCAATGACATGCAGCTTAATTTGAACTTTTACCATTTTACTTGAAAGATTATCTTAAAAAGATTTTAAAGAAAAAAAAAGAGAAATGTTGTAATTTATTTTCCTGACAACACTCGGAATAAATGAAAACACAAGGTTTAGGACTTGGACTTGACTTGTTGACTTAGAACTTCATAGCCAAGACCTAAGCCTTACTTGAGAGCTGTCTTTGTTCCACTATACAAAAGTCAACTATTGCAGTCTTGTTCTTATTAGCAGTTGGAGTTTGATTGGTCAGGACCCCTTATGGTCATGGTGAATACATGAGCAGTGTTCCACACTTCGTTTATCGAATGAAAACTGAGCAAACTCCATTCATCGAGATATGGTTGAAAGCTCAGGAACAAGCTGGTAAGCTGAGCTTGAGTAAAGACCTTTCTCTGTCAAACTTGACCTGTTATTTTTCACACCAAGAACCATATCATCAAAATAAAATCCTTACAGTCTGTGATTTTTTTTTACAACAATGTGAAATGATCCACAGTGGATTGCCTGATTTTTGACTATTTAATAAGAAATAATTTATTAATCAGTTTGTCATATTTTTGCATGTGAAGCACAGCTATTAACAGATAACTAGACAGAAGGGACACTGTGTAATTCATAACACACTCCTTTCCTCCGATGATCCATCATTTCTTTTTCCCTCTGGGGAGTGCAGTTCTATTGTTGATACAGCCCATAATTTTGATTTATCTTTTGGGTAAATAGAAAGCGGTCTGCTCTGGCCTTTGGAAGAATACAGCCCTCAAATCATTTGATCATTAATCCACACATTGTTTTATTTACTCCTTGCTCTCAGCAACTAGGAGACAGGGTGGAGGTGGACAAAAGGGGACACTCAGGGGTCAAAAACAAGTGATCGTCTGTGAGCCCCTGCCTGCTGGGCGGAGGCAGCATGCAGGGGGAGGATGGGTTGACATTGCTCGGCTTGCTGGAAGTTTCAGGTGGTGCTTCGGTGAAGGATTTCTGGATAATGTCCGCGACAGAGGCGAGCGGCAGCTAAAACCCAGAAATCCCCCGAGGGTGGGAATGAACCTGGGGCAAACGTTCCACAGCAGGTCAGCGGGGCATGTACACCTACAGCCGCCCCCCACCACACTCCTTAGCACCGAAACATAAACCCGAGAGTCAACCATGTAGCAAGATTCCTCTACTCACCAGAACTCCATTAATCAACTTACCCAACAAATCAAGCAACTATAGGCTCATGTTGTGAAGCCTTTTTTTAATGAATAACTTTTATTTTTTACAGGGCTTTTTTGCAGTTTGAGTCCAGTCTGGTTGCTGAGCAGATATCCATCACCATTCTCAAAGCATCTCGTCAGTTAGATTTGACTGTTTGAGGAAGGGGTTTTGTGTGTCAGGGCCCCACTACAGCAGCAGCAACCGAATGACGTCATGTGAAGAAACCCAATGAGAGCACCAAGTGTCGTACTCTTCCTTCGCTGCCTTTAACTCTCTCTCTCTGGCCTCCAAACCACACCCTGTCCCCTGGGCTGCAGCCTCGGCTTCACCCTGAGGCAGTAATAAGCGGTCAAACCTTCAGACCCTGCATGTGCTCGCCCTGCTCTCCATCACCAACCAATTGGAAACCACAATTACTCGGGGCCGTGGTGCACAGTGTGCAGGGCAGGTGAAGCAGACGTGTTTGGATAGGTATACTTCATCTAGATTATTCATGTGTTTGCCTTGGCATGAGCCCACCAAAGCAAACACATTATACCCCCCACCCCACCCCCCTCCCTCCACCACCACCACCACCACCAAAGCGAGACCAGGCTTAAAGACCTCCAGAATAGAAGCTGTGCAATAAAACCACATAGCAGCATGGTGGAACGGAGTCACCTCCTTACTCAATGCTACTGTCACATACCATCAGTTTGCAATGTTAACTGCTGTCTGGGAATTATGCTGTAATGTACAGACAATGATAGGTGACTGACAGTTGGGTGTGAAATGCTCCCAGTGAAGTCTGTAGTAAAAGATATTGTTTGAAAACACATTATTTTGCAAAAGTCATAAGCAGTGAGCGAACGCTTTGACTGAATAAATTCAATAGACTGATGAACAAATGTGATGATCTGAGAAAGTTAGTTCACAATGTACACTCAGTTTTGACTAAATTATCCCCACAGACTAAGATAAATCCAGTGCTGGAAACCACTCCACTGCATTTATTTAACAATTTTAGCTACTCTTAAGATGAAGATTTTTCACAATGGATAATACTACAAACAATTGAAACAAACTGCTAAAGAGGAAACCAGTGCTTTTCAACCTTTCTAGGATCTGATTTCTTACAAAAAACAGTGTGTAGGTGTGTATGAGTTTTAACAACTCCACCAAATAATGACTTTTCTTCTAATCTTCTCTTTTGGATTTAATCTAATAATGTATTGGTCAGATGGACCAAAACCGTACTTTAACTTTCAGAATGAAACAAGAAAACAGTTTGTTTTTTTTGCCACAAATACTTACTTATACTTACTAGGACTCATAATGGAGTATTATTTTTAATTAAGTATATATGTAATGTAAGCAAAATTTAAGATTTCAGGTTTAAGATTTACTATATTGTGAATAATTTGTCTTGTGCTCTTCATCCATGTTGCAGCCATATAGAAAACAATTTCAGGCACTTAAACCAAATGATACATACAGAAAATATCACTGTATAAGGTGTTTGTAACTAACATACCAAGCAAGTAGCTGGTACTAAGTATATGTCTCAGTTTCTATCCTATTGGCTTGCCCTTGTGTAGCCTGTTCATAAACAGACTGCAGGGACGTATGTTTTACCCCTATAATCCTTTATCCAGTCTGCAGCAGGCGAAAAATGTATACTTCTTCCACCAGATGATTTAATAGACTGTAAAATAACAAGAGTTTTTAATGGGTTTCCTGCATGGAATAAGTTTTTTAGGGTTTATAAATACTTCTTTTTCTTCACATAACAGCATTATAGCTATTGCTTAATTTGTAGCTCAGAATAACTTTACGTTTCCTATTTCATTCCAAATTGATGGATTCATGGATTCATTGCTAATCTGTCTTAAATTTATGGAAAATTACAAAGCAACATATACAGGGATATTTAATGGATGACAAAGCATAAAGGAACAACAGGAAAGGAAAAAAAGAAATTAAAATGAAAACATAAAATATACTGTCAAGTCAATATTACAAGCCAACAATATAAACATACAATACCAAGTGTTGCACCAGTGCAGTACCATCTTAAGTGGAGTAACATAGTGGTGTGGTTAGCAGTGTAAGAGTAATTTGATACCACACTATAACAGCATACACCATGATATAATACATAGCATGTGTCTGTATTAATATATTAACATACCATTGATAGCATTTGTATAATTATACTGTGTAACAGTATAATGTATGGTGGAGTGTAATAATGTAGTATGTATAAAACATAATAAAATATCTAACAAAAATTATAGAATAAAATCCTATGTATAATATACAGTATATATAGATATTCCATTTTAAATACCTTAATATGTTACAGTCTATTAGTATTGTTTTTACTAGTATTACCATTACTATATTAGTATTCTTTCAGTGCCATTACTTATACATTGAAAGCACACTGAAAAATACCTTATTCAGTTTCATAGTGTAGCCCATACCAGCATGTTTTGCTGACCCTTACGTCAAAGTTGTTACCATTGTGGTGGTACAGTGCAGACTGTTTCGATCAATATGCACGTTTGAACTGCCAACAATAATGTAACTTTGACAAGAGTAAAAGCTGACATGATGTTTGCAGTGATGGATTACCCAGCTCAAACAAGCTTTAAGCCTCTGCAAGTTGATTTTCATATTACGCAGAAACGACAGGAAAGCACCAAGTACTGATGGAAAGTATGCATAATTTGTAATACATAGTAGAGGCTACAACATGCACAAACAATTTTAGTATGGGCCATTCTTTTTCAGATGGAGAGGTCCCATGATTTTTCTTTTTTCACAGTGCAGGTCTTGTCCCCTGGAGGGCAGCTCAGCTCTAGGTTGTCAGGGGCTTTACAGTCACCTCCTCCACCTCGGAGGTTGGTGAACTCTGGCAGCGGTCGGCTCTGACCTGCACCATAGCTCCTCAGATTTAGGGCTCCTCTGTGGTTTTAAGCCAGGCGGGTGGGGATTCCAGGGGGGGCGGCTAATTGAAGTCAGCAGATGACGGGTGTGCTGTGATTTGTGTGGTGACAAGCGGTGTAATTACACGGCTGGTCAGAAAGAACATTACAGTAGTTAAGAGCTTTCGTGGGCGCTAACTCGGCCAATAAAAGGATCCTTACACTTTGGGCAGCGTTGCCATGCTGCTGAACAGTGTGTGTGTGTTTGATTTTTGCAAAGTATGAATGTGCCAGGAAATCTCTGAAAAAACTGATGTTACAAGCGAGATCAGGATAGTCAGATTAAAACACAACAAAAATATGTAAATATAAAGACTCACAAAGTAGTACAGCAGGCATTATTTTTTTCTGCATTTGTAGTGTGGTACTCGCTGAAAATGGAACAAACTTAACTTACTTAAGATCAATGGGAGTTTTACCAAGAAAACCTTCAAACAAAAGGTGAAATTATTATTTATATAAATATTCTGTAATGTAATGTTTACCAGTGAGTTAAGTTTGTATCAAGAGTCACATGTAATCTACAACCAATAAAACTGTACACTTAAGAAGACATATCTTCTTCTTTTTTGGCCACTTGGGGGCATCAGAACAAGTTGTAGAGAAAACACTGACCTATTTTACCACCTTATAAACTTGCTATGCTGGACATGCTAGTTAACAGTTGTCTATTTACACCTCCAGTAGAAACAGAGCAGAAAATTCTGTGAAAGGAGAAAAGAGTGACCATCCTCGCCAGAATAAGCAATTACAAGAGGGAACGCTGCTGTCCCTTGAATTTCCATGTGTTTCCAGTATCCAAGATATTCTCTTGAGTCAGTTACCTTAAAAACATCATCATCAACATCATCATTTATCTTTAGGTGACCTGACCTATGAGAGCAAGTGGAAAATGAATACAAAGGGGAAAACAATAAACATGTTTACACGGTATGTGGCATACTTAAAAAAAAAAGAAAATACACATGTGCAAACTGTGACGCAGTTTCAGTAACACAGTAACATATTTCAGAAGTTTCCAAGCATCAGCTGACACTGGCTAAATGTACCTTTTAGCTATTAGCTTACTAACTAATGCTATAACAGACCAAGTGAGACTGTGACCGTAAAACCTGAGAGCACTGAATTTAGCAAGAGAGTGTTGCATTTTTTTTGTGTTAAGGTTTTATTGGTGTAAAAATTATATAATCTGACTTTAAGGGTTTTTTAAATCAAGATTATAATTATGCACTTCAGATAATCTTCAATGATACAGCAATGTATATGTGACAAACAGAAGTTCAGATTTTATATATTATATATAGATAATCCATTAAAAATCTATTTAATTGTTGAGTTGCAGGTGGTCTTTGTGCTCAGGGAACAGATTTAAATGTTCTGTAGTTACTGTAGGTTTGGGGTATACTGATGACACAGCAATAAAGTAGAAAAGGCTCCAAACTGTACACAGTGGAATGTGTAAAATGGTCACATGAAACAAAAACCCACTTTAATCCAGTAAATCTCTGGAAATGAAGCCAGAGGTAGTGAGACAGTTAACAGGCAGCCAGTACATACTGCAGCCACATGTTCCGTATTTAAATGGCTGCGGTGCTGCTCGGCACCATGTATTTGTACATGCCTTTCTGTGTATCGGTGTATCCACGCAGCCCTAATCCGGCCTCAAGCCTCAGACTCTCTGGAAAGATCCAGAGGCCAAAAAGATAGTCGTGGACAAAAACAAAAACAAACTCCAAACCACATGTCATCCCAGTGAAATATGGTAATAATATAGGGGGAAGTTTACATTTTGTAAAAATATGCGTTATTTGTCTTTGCGTTCGTTTATGACTGGCTGAGCCGGCCGTGATGAGGGAGGCCATTTTCTCAAATGTTTCTGGACGTGGACCACAGAGCGGCCAACACCCCTGTCTATCTTTAGAGCAGGGAATCCACCCAAGAGCTGTCAGTCCGGCCGCCAAATCCGTGACTACTAAAACTCTCCAGACCCCCAAACACTAACAGCATCATTCAGAGACATCCACCCGCCCACCACGCACACACATACTCCGGCTCTGATACTGTAAGATGTGGAGGTATTTGGTGGAAAAGAGTAAATAAATCAGGCGTCCGCATCCTCTGCAGGGCTTACATAAGAGCAGCTCGCCCGCTCAATGTCGCACACAGAAGAAAAAAACGAAAAACAACTCTTTTTTTTCAAAATGCTTAGAGAAGGAGCAAAGATTTATCTACTCTGAAAGTTAACTCAATACCTAATTTTTCTTGGACTCCACCTCTGTTTTTCCAAGTGCTGGGAACTGTGCATAAAAAGGTCGAAGAAATAATGGTTTAAAAAAAAGAGTTGCATTAAATTTGTGAAATAGAAAATTACTGCTGCTGAAGAAAAGATTAATGACTCTGGCTGCGGGCTTTGTGGATCTCACTGGTGCTGTGTAGCGAAGCACTTAATAAATCACTGCTGTACATACAAGGAATTATTAGGGATGGTGTGTTTTCATGGTTTGTGTTGGTGCCAAATCTCGGAGAGCCTGATCTGGCCCCAGCTCTAATCTGTTTTTCAAAAGTCACATTAGAAGCCTGCTGTTACTTTTCTCTCCTCCGGATCCAAGCAAAACTATGAGGAAGCAAGGCGATAATTCCTCTTCTGATTATGGTCTGTTTTAGATTAATTAACACGTGTGATAGGCTGATCCTGGATCCAGATATATACAGATATATAACCTGCATATTTTACCAATCATAGATTAAGATCCATGTCCATTTTGTTGCAGTTTTGACAAAGATTAAAGTGGATGTAACCTTTTCCACTCAAAAAATCCACTTTCATTTGATCTCTCCAGGGCCGTTTCTAGGATCAGCAAAGACTAGGGCCTTAGTCCAGATGAAGGAAGGGGGCCCATGGGGAATCTTTTTTTCCGGGAAAATGTCTGGGAAGTCTCAATGCTTACGTGTGTCTGTAATCTTTTCATTTCAAGATACAATTTGTCAATAAATGGAAACATCTCAACTATGTTGAAGAAAAGTGAATTTTCTGCAGTTTCAGAAAGACTAAAATGTGAACATTTCTGCCTTCTAGTAGTCCAGTCTGAGGGGGCCTGGTTCCATCTTCCCACAGGAGATAACTGTTATGCTAATTAAATGTAAATGGCCCAATACGTTGTTGAAGGAAAATAAGTATGACTTCATCAATTCTGTGCCCCCAAAATTAAGTTTATATACCACTATGGAGTTTCTGAAGTGCAGTTGTAAAGTGGTACATCTCAGGAATGAATTTTTTGTGTCACACAGAGGAGGTCATAGTGGACACACGGTGTACAAACCACACGACTGTACACCAGAGACCACAGTTTGTGTCCTACATCCCGCTGTTGTTGTGTTTCAGATTAACACTCGGTTAAGGTCATGGAGAAGGTGGTGGTTTTGGTTGAATATTGAAAAAGTAAATATTTTTCGCCTCATGCTTTCAGTCAGCGTTGACTTCAATAATTAGCAGAGGCAATGATCTTTCCCTAATCTTAACCAAGTCTCTGAGTTGCCAGATCATAACAGTCATGCTTTCAGTGCAAGAGCTGATACAGCAGACAGACACATTCACTGGAAAAGTTATGCTGATCGAAAACTTGTTGCCTTTGTTATGATGTGCTTTAGTGGTTAGAGTGAATCAGTTTACCAGAAAATAATTACCAAACAATGAACCATGGGCACCTGGGACAGCCGCCCACCAGAAATATGGCATTTTAAAAAGCAAATGGAACCACTTAAATCAAATCAAAGCATAAATCATTCTATATCGAACAGGCTGAAGTATATTTAAAATGTGTCCCTAAAACCTTTTGAGCCCAGCACCTTTTTTTTTCAAGAGCCATTCTCATTTCCAGTCCTCCAGCAACATGCATGCAGCAAAAATAGACATGGCTGCAGCTCTCTTTTAATTTCTAAAGATGATTTGTGTGTGTGTGCTGCAGGACGGGCTGCACAGTGCATCGTGCGCTGGGCTCTTATTGGAAGAAAGCAGGGGATGCAGTGCTGATATGAAAGGATACAGCTGCTGCTCACACTCCTCCTGTCATCATCACCATGCTATCGTCCACTTTACAGCACAATATAGTCATCAGCTCGTACAACCCCTCGCCCTTTTCAACAAAACACTACTGACAAACACACTACTGAGCATAGAGCTAAAAAAGCTCAATAACTGAAATTTGAGAATGCTAAAAAATCTCTTCATATCCTGAGTCAAAAACATATGATGTTTAAATAAGGATGTACCAGTTTAATTCATGGTCTATTTACTAGCTTTTTTCAAGTTTACAGTTTTAATTAGGCACTCAGAGTTTGTAAGTTTCAGCTAATTTTTATTATTAATGTTTAATTCAATGGATTATTAATTACTCACTAATGCTTATAAGCAATTGCAGGCTGCCAGGTTGCGAAAACTCACTGGGCATTTGTCCGCAGACAGTCAGAGGGTCTGCACAATACTAAGAACACTATCTACTGATGAAGACCAAAAGTTGTGGTTAAAGCTGCAGAAGAGCTTGTAAGTGGCCACTGAGTTTTGCTTGATTGTTTACTTTCAAATGCTCATATTTGTGATTCCTCCACATGAAACCATGGTCTTTGAATCCAGTATTATGTTGTAACTATCACATGTGTTATGTGGGTTTCCATGCAGTCTGTTTGGAAAATGTTCAAAGCCTAATTAGCCTTACAGTGATTGTAAAATAAAACACAATACCAGATACTAAACGGAAAAAAGAACAGTTCACTTACAGTAACTGAAGTAGAGTCTCGATGCTTTCAGTTAACACATAACTAGTGATTAAACAATATAGTGTTTTAGCCCTGTTTCTTTATGGGGGAATGGAAGAAAATCATATGAATGAATATATTCATTATATGTGTATCAATATGTTATATTTTCTGAATTATGTTTATTTTTTTATTGAAATAAGTATTTATTTTTAAGGCAGAAATGAAGACTGAGTAATCCTGTCCCAATCAGCTGTTCAAGCCATTAGTACAATAGTTTGAATAAGGAACTCTGATGATCATTTCTTACTTTGTTCCTTTTGTTTTGGCACATTTCCTGTATATTATATGATAATCAGAAGAAATTTCTGCCATATGTGGGAATTTCTTGAAATCTGTGTTGTATTGTTTGGTCTTGCCCTTCATGCCTTTGTATCGTTTTTTTTGGTCACATGCAGTAATAATTAAGCTTAGGCACGGGAAAGGATTGTGGGAAAGGGTGTGATGTGACCCATCAGGTCATTTTACAGCACAGTGATGGAGGACTGGACACAGCCGATGTGCTGCAGCCCCAAAAAATAAAACTATACACTACATCCAGACATGCCTGCTGTCCGATGTGGATAACATTTTTTTAAAAATGAGTTTGATTGCCTTTCCACACCAAAGAGTGGGAACCAAATACCTAAACCTGAGCTCTAGAACAAATAGTGTGACTTTTAGATTTAGTTTCACGTGATCCTTTAAGATACTGGGCACCAAAAATGTATTTAAAACATAAAGCAAAAAAGTCGTTTGACAAGGCTTTAATTGGAGCAGAGTTCATTCAGGAAAAAGAAAAGAAAAGAGCGCAGTGGGCTTGTAACGGAGTCACGATCTCCATGCTTCCTTTTCCAGCTGAGTATAGAGACGGCAGGAGGGATGCAGGGACAGGTAGCTCCACGCGTGAGCGGCGGGTGCGGGTGTTGGCGCACCGCTCGGTGCCTCAGCGGGGGTGAGCAGGTGAGTATTGCTGGAAGGCTGAAGCTGCGGACCTGCGTATGGCAATGCGGCAGGTATTTCAGGTGAGTGAGTGAGGACAGGACCCGGGGCAGAGCCAAATTCACGAGGTGAGTGTCGAAAAAACAGGAGCGAGGAAACACCTGGAGCTGAACGGGTTTTGCAGAAGTTGGCCGTAGCGATCCGTAGGCGTGAGTCGGTCCTTTTGTAATGGAAGAATGGCTCTTGATTGGAAGAGACGGAAAAGGTGAGTCGAGAACTGGCGGGAAAGAATCGGCAGCCTCGCCTCGTGACACGCAAACCCACACACACGCACACACAAAAGGAAAGAGGAGTACGCAAGACGGGAGAAGACATGTAGAGACAGAGCCTAATCCTAACAGAAATATTGAATTGTTATTATTTGTGTTGGCACAGAAACATAAAACAGAAAAAGAGAATGTGAACGCATTAACCGTCAGCTCAGATTTTGAAACTGCTAGAGGTTGCATGAGAATAAATTGTTCTGAGAAACAGAAAGTTTATAACGTTCTTACCGCAATGATACACATTGATTGTTCCCATTTTCCAGTCTAGTGAGAGGCCATAAAGGACATTTACCTTTTGGAAAGTGAATGTGTATAAACAGGAACGTGATTCTTGTGGATTGTTCCAGCTGAAGCTTTGGCAGGTGGTAAAATAAATGTTAACACTTGTCGTGCAGATTCCCAGGTAGCTAATAGTATGAAGACCATGCTTCACTTTGTTCAGTGGAAAACTGTGTTTTAACCACTGCATAGTGCCATGAATCTGAGTCCATTCACAGAACATTCGTCGATGACAAAAGGATTAACAAAACGTGTAACTGTGGTATTCGCAGGCACTTTACACACTTATCGACTGATGTCATGGAAGTAATCACTAATTACAGGGCTGTAGCCAGGATGTTAGAAGTGCCGTGGTCATAATGGGTCCAAGTCTTCCTCCGCCTCCACCAAGCATCAAATCTTTGACATCAGTATCCTGTTTCTGGGTGTTTGTTTGTCAGCAGGACGTTGTAAGAGGTACTGAACCGATCTGTGCGGATCCGGATGAATTGTCCAGGATCCAGGAATTTATTATCACTTTTCGACATGTTACGGTAATAACGTCCGGATCTGGATGTAACAAATAAGTCATATTTACGGTATTGAGATATATGAGTTTCTACAGTTTTGTGCTGTGGTTATCAAATTTTATTTTTCTATGACAGAGTTAGTGTCAATCTGCTCTGCTAAATTTGATTTTTCAACATTAAGATGCTGTGTTGTTTCTTCAGTTGCGTTTCACCGATAGAATAATATTTGGTTCCGCTGGGTTTCACTGAAATACAACATATTGGGTCAAAAAATACCGAAGTCAGCAAATAAGATATCCAGTAGGAGACGTTTCCGTTTTAGGAGAACGTAGATTAACTATCGCAAAGTAAACAATCAGGAAGGACATGACTGTGATAGTTGCAAACCTAATACTGAATGTCTATTTCCCCGTCATCTGATGTGATAAATTGTTTTATATTAAAATCAAACGTAATCAATTACGAACCTTAAAAAATCATCAATTTTGTGTCGAATCTGCATTTAAAAGGGGAAATTATGCTCAGGAAAAGTTATATTTATCAGGCGATTATTGTTATTTGGATTTGCATTTTTAAATACTATCCCTCCCCAGAAAATACTATTCGATATGTATTTTAAAACCAACCAAAATAACATGGAAAAAAATAATAAAATCAGACTCCATGTTCGTGATGTTTCATTTATATTTTAATGTAGTCCTATAGTCGTCGTCTTTTTTAAGTAGGTTTTCTTACTTTTGCAAAATAACATGACAAAACATCGGTATATTTCTCATAACAGCTCTGTGGTGACGCAGCGCTCAGCCTCCGCACGTCTCCCTGCGGCTGGAGCGTCGCGAACAAAAAATATACCAGAATTACAACATTTAATATCCATAAAAATACCACATATAACATCACGATATATTCAGACATGTCAGTCAACCACGTTCCCTGGCGTGCGTAACATTACAAAAAGACCCTTAAATTAAATATAAATAGCGGACACAGAATCAATAATAAAATGTCGATATGTACAACTGTGCAACATGGCAACATCACACCACCAGCATGTCGTCGAGTCCACATCACTTTCAACTATATGTACACACGCACATGTGGCCGTGTTCGGTGGCTTTCATTATCAGCTGTCCGAGTCCACCTCGCTTTTGCTCTCCTCGGTTTTCTCCGCGGACGTTTTGGCGGATTTGTTCCATTTCTGAGAGTTCTCTGATTCCTCTGACGAAGACCTTTTCTGCCTCCTCCACTTCGCGCGTCTGTTTTTGAACCAAACCTATAACATGACGAGAAAAGCGCGATTAAGCCTGAGTGTAGCTGCTATGTAAAAATCAAAGGAAAAGCTTGGAGAAAAAAATTAGTGTTGGAACAAGATGACAGTGCCCCCCCCCCCACCCCCCACCCCCACCCCCCAACCACAGCGCACGGAGAGTCAGTGAATTTCGGAGGAAAATTACGCTTCAGCCTTCACTGTCACCGCATCTCAACCCGGCTAAACGTCTATGGGAGATTGTGGACCGACGTGTTGGAACGACAGAGCTTTCCACTACCGTCATCAAAACAATAATGAGTAAATAGGAACAAGAAGAATAATGCTGAGACCAAAAACATTTTGTATGGACGACTCGACCTGTATCACGATGGATCACGATGTTAGTAATTAGGCTTCCACAGCTGAGAGTCATTTAATAAATAACTCAAGTTATTTCCTCTTGTAACGTCATCTCATTTCTAGTCACATAATTCTTCTTTCTGATCTTCTTAAAATTATAGTAGGTAAAAGCAGGATAAAAAGTATTTTTTATACAATGTTAGATAGTAGATACTACATTGGGGTGAGAAACCATGTTCTTGTTACCGTCATTCTTCGTTCAGTCCCCGCAGTGCCTTATTTCTTTATTTTAGAATTTTATATATACAAGCCTATATGTTTTTGTTTGTGGTTTGACACACAGATTTCATAATCATGATTTCAATTCACACCAGTTATGTTACAATGAGGTTTGAAGATCAAAAACCTTTCTCCCATAAAAAATATGGAGGCTACAATCTGTTGTATCTATGTAGTTAAATTATAGAAGCCTCGGGAAAATGACATTGTCTCCTGTTGTTGTTGTTGTTGTTGTTTTGTTTTTAAAAAACGACAGTGTTAAGATAAGGCCTCGAATTATACAGAACAGCAACAATAAATAATAAATAAGATTTTTCTATAACCAACAAATAGAAAATGTAGCCTAACGTAGCCTTCTAAAATGTATAAGGGCCAGTAACACCAACAGAAATGGAACTAATAATAATAATAATAATAATAATAATAATAATAATAATAATAATAATAAAGGCCTGTTGCTATTTTATAAAAAAATAAAGAGGCTAAATAAATTTTTAAAAATGAAATATTAAATTTGACTCTTCAAGAATGCATTTGCCTCCTGTGAATCCATTTGGGTTTCTTTGTTCTTTGTTTTTTTGGTTTGTTTGTTTGTTTTTTTGGGGTTGTTTTTTTTTTTTTTTTTTTACAATTTCTTGGGGGGGAAAAACAAAGTAGAAAATGGAAAGCGCCTCTGACCTCGACCTTCTCCTCCCGGAGATGCACCTTGCGGGCCAGCTGCTCTCGGGTGCCAACGTCTGGGTACTTGGTCTCCTGGAACAGGCCCTCCAAAGCCTCCAGCTGCTCGTCGGTGAAGATGGTGCGGTGCCTCCGCTTCCTGCGGCAATGCAGCTGGTTGAGGAGCTGCAGCTCGGTGCGCGATAGACTGCCCATGTTCATGTAGGACATCATCTGGTGAGGGACCGGCGAGATTAGCACCGAGCCGGGGCCGTCGTAGCCTGTGGAGAGACGAGGGGTATGCGTTCACATGGTGGAAACAATTCAAGTTCCATATACACACTAACACAACACAACAGTGTATAATAATTGGAGAAGCGATGTCGGATACATGCGTGATGCGAAACAGCAGAAAACTGGATACGTTTTGCTTTTACGCACATTGATGTTTCAGCCAATAACTAGCTGTCATAAACTTAAGCGTGTGTTCGGATCATGGTAAAATCTGAAACACGTTCTGATAAAACACATTTATCCTATCTGACACCAACAACCCAACAAGTCTAACATGTGACAGTGAATATGAATATTTATCTGTAGGCCTGTGGGTAGGTTTAAGTTCGTATCTGCATTTACGCTGCGTTTTTCGCAAGATTGGAGAGAAAGTTTATTTTTCTTCCAGAAAGAATTGAGGACATTACCGCAACGTCACATCGCGGGTTACAAAGAAACGTTTGTGTAATCACAATCACATTCGAGTTTTGGGTCGACGTGAGTCTGTGTTGCAGCGAATTGTTATAATACAATTTCTGCAAAAACATTTTGCCCTTGAAAAAGTACGAGGAAACGAGCGATGTTACATTTGAAGGGTACGATTACAAAAATCGGACAATTTCAGTTGTCTTGACCGGGGGGATCCACGTCTAAAGGGCAAATTGACGTTTTCAAAAGTTCCCTATCAACAGAACAGGAGTCCATTTGTCCTACCTGTCGGGATGCAGGGGCATTGCTGCGTGCTGAGGCCCGGCACAGAGCCGCAGCACGGCGGCCCTCCTCCCGCGCCCTGGACTTGCAGCTGTCCGTAGTAGTAGCCGTTATATCCTATCCTGGTCCCGTTCACAGGCTGAATCCCGGGGGGAGAAGGCCCGCATGTGGCCGAATACAGTCCGTTGTAGTCGGTGTAGATAGAGTCCGTGAGGCCGGCGGACAGCACCACCGGGCCGCTGCGGTGTAGCAGGAGCGGCTCCTTGCAGCTCGGCCGACCGGACAGGATGCTGTCTATGCTGAACATCCCGGCGGGCATCACACCGGTGCGCGGCGGCTCGTGGAAGAGGAAGAGTCGGGTAAGTGAAAACTTGCTCGGCGAAATAAAATGCCCTGGAAAAGATTTCCGTTCTCCGCGGGGAAAAAAAGTTTCCTAAAATAGCGTCATGGCGACTCTGAATGGGGACGTTTTCTTTCCTGCAAGCGCGACTCCGCGAGCTCGTCTCGTGAATGCGGGCCGATGGTTTTAATGGGACCAGCTGAGCGCAGGGCTGGTTTTATACGCTGCTGACGTCACGGAGGAGCAGGGCTGCTCTCGGATCAGATGCTTGAACGGCCGCAGATCTGTGTATTAAGAATTAATTCAATTAAGATAATCCGCACTGTTTGAAGACTTTTGGAAACTCTTGTTCCGTCAAGAGGGTCTTCATGCAGAGTAATCCGATTACTCCCTCGTCAGCGATGGCACCATAATCTACGACATACATTTATATCAGTGTTTAATAACGAGGGCCTTTCGACAACCAAACGTAAAAACGAATCCCAAATATATAATTTATTACCGGATACTGGACCAGAAGGATTACACGATTCCTTTTTTGAATTTGTTGTCGCTGGGTTTAGAAGGGAAAATGTTGGGGCAATTTCTGGGGTGATTCGACCAAGCTTTTTTATGGCAACTCACAGCTCGCAGACAACCTTGTGCGTGAAGCGCGGCAGTTTGTTATTTCGAAACAAATGTCAGGATATTAATTTACCAAATGAAGTTGTCGGCACCTTTGAATAGAATACCCTAAAGTCAATACAACAATGTTTTAGCTCATTTACTGATATAGGAAACAAACGGAACAAACCTTGACCGCTTTCATAATGTGCCGACACATTCAATGACAAGCTCTGGTAAATATTATTATTATTATTATTATTATTATTATTATTATTATTATTATTATTATTATTATTATTATTATTATCATCATCATTAATTGAGCATTAGTATAAATAGCCCCTATGTAGGCATATACAAGATTACTACCAAAATGTGATAAAACAACCCAGTGACCCGCAGGATTTATACGGACAACGTGTGTGTGTGTGTGTGTGTGTGTGTGTGTGTAGGCGAAGTGCAACTGTTTATTGCTCTCAGTCATTCCGCACACGACTAAATGAATATTATGGATATTTTCGTGTCAGACAGAAGCCGCTGAGCGTTATATCTGCGGTTCATCTCATTATCCACCCTCCGCTTCGCGGCTCCACGGGGAGCAGGTCAGCGCGTTTCCTCCGCTGACAGCAGCTCCTTCTCTGCGGGTCAACAGCACCACGCACCCCCACCTCCCGGTCCATTATAGCCCCCCCATTCAGCTTAGAAAAAGAAAACGTACTGCATATTTACACGGCTAATCAACATGGTTTGAGTGGTGGTGTTGGAGGGACGGGGAGGGGGGCGGCTGCTGTGGAGGAACGTGGATTCCGGGTTCAGACCTTAATGGGACTCGCTGATTGCATTTAACGCTCAATGGGGTCTTAACACATGCTCACGCCGGGCTGACAGATAAGTTTGTGATTTGAGAAATGCGCCGTTTAGATAGGGGCGATGATTAGCACGGTGTGCACACAGGGACTCCGGAGCTCTGTTTGAGGCTCATTGTCTTCCGCTAATGCGTTAACACAACTGATTTCAATCAGCTCAGAAGTTCAGCTCCCTGCACCAAATGATACGCAGTTTATAGGCTATTTTAAATTATAATTATAGCATAAATGTCAGGGTACTACAGTTAAGAAAAAGACAAGAAAAACAAGAAAAAAGAATAATTTTCAAATTTTCTTTTCTTATTTTTAAAAAAATATAATTTTTACTCTCAGCTTACATACTATAAACTAACCCTTTTTCTCTTTTTTTTTTTTTGGGGGGGGCAACAAGAACATAAGCAGAAACGATCCTCCAACCCCCACTGAGATATTTTTATGCCTCAACAAAATTATATATAATAAACGGTACATTCTGTACTTTCAGAACACATATATATATTAGAACATGCATAGGAGTTGATTTTTTTTATGTTAATTGCGTGTTTTGTTCCGTTAAAAAATTCAATTCATGAACCTTGCTCTTCGTTATCTGTTTTTCTGTATTTTTAATCTGTGTCGACCTTCGTGTAGCTGTTGCTTTTGGTCATGTCACAGACATTTTCCGCTCGGCACTCTGTCTTTGCATATGAAATACAATATACCAAGCGACATGCTGTCTTCGAGGCTTCACTTCCACTCTGTCCCACTTTACAAGTTGCTGTTCATTCTATCAAAAATAGCAAATATCGATTTTTTGAAATATCTAATTCTAAAAGAGCCAACAGCGTGTGTTTTCTGTGTGTTGACCCTGATTAGTGGATCCCTTCTCCCTCACTGTTACTGTCTTTACTATCAGCAGGAAAAGACTTGAACCACTCAGACAGGCTCCTTTCACCCTTTCAGACCTAATGCCCCTGTGTGCTGTGGATACTGTAGTAAAAACACTGACCAGGTCACCATTTTGAATGGTAATACATCTCTGTCATATTGTCTTACCTGAGTGCATAAGTTGCCTTGAGGGAACAAATGGAAAATCATGAAGATGAAATACACCTTTTGATCATCAGTTATGCTTCTTTAAAAGAATTTTGCACATGCTTGTGTTTGTTTGTTTGTTTCAACAAGTCATCTTAATATACATGTGTTACACATTCAGATTCATCCTACCTTGTTCTGGCGTTTGCCTCTTGTGGCTCTGATTCCTAAAAGGCTGCTCCCACCCCAACATTACAACATTATCCCCACTTCAGCTCCTGTTTTGATTCATTAGAACCATGTCATCTAGGCCTCGTGTGGAGTTGGCATGTTCTCCCCGGGCCTGCATGGGTTTTCTCCAGCTTCCTCCCACCATCCACAGACATGCAGGTTAGGGTGATTGTTGTGTGATTGTTGATTGATGCAAATGTAGGTGCGAATGGGTGTTTGTCTCCAAGAGTCAACCCTGTGATAGACTGGCGACCTGTCCAGGGTGTACCCCACCTCTCACCTAATTTCAGTTGGGACTGGCTAACCCTGAAGAGGTAAACAGTATAGTTAATAGATGGATGGATAAATGAGGGGGGGCTTTGTGTTCCCTCAAGTTATACAACTGAGTGCCTCTGGTTAATTTTGGCTTTTTATTTTTTAGCTTATTGATTAAATTTACTCCCCTCTTAATCACTCATATAAAATGACCCTGAAGGCCTACCCCATAGTCTACTACAGATTACTTTAAATTCATTTTATTTAGCCCTTGGGCTAAGTTTATTCATTTAGTTCTTACATGTTTCCGATAATATGAAAAGCAAAGGAGGATTTTTAGGTTTAAATTAAATCTAAATTTTATATCCTATCTACATTCAAGCTCAGATAATTTACAGGTGCATATAATTTGAAAGTGACACATTTTATTTGTGTGTAATGGCACACAGGGATGAGTTTCCCCCCTCTCCGGCATGCATGAATGTGATAGAAGCCCTGCTCCTCGTTGCCTTTTGATATGGAAACGTGTTTTCCTGCGTGAAAAGCCTTTTCTGTAATACAGTCACACAACGATTCCAGCCAAGTGCAGAGAGGGGGAGAGAAAAAAGGGGGCCAAATGCTATTATTATTTTCACATTTATTTCTATATTTCTACTTCCAAGTGGCAGTGAAAGGACAGACTCAAAAGGGATTGCTACAAAATGAAATGTCCATTTGAAATTAAAAGCTGGTGGAAAAGCTGCTGCGAAGGCAGCACTTATAGGTGAATAGAAGTGTCAATCAAGCTGCAGATGGAGGCAGAAGACTCACAAAGCAACAATAGTGGATGCATCTTTATATATCAAAGCCCTGATCTGTAAAACCTGGTTAAATACGGCAAATAAAACAGGGAGACTTGGTAATGTATCCTTCCAAGAGGGATAAATACATGGTGAGTGCTGTCTACAATTTCACACTGATGTTCTTTTACATTGGACTGCAGTGGAAAGTAGCATCTACATAATTTACATAATCACAACATCAGAAAAAACAGCCAATGGACATACAGTATTTATATAGAATTTGCTTACGTTCATATAAGGGCTTTGAATTTGTGACCTTTCAACCCAATACCAATATAGTGCAAACAAAATGAGTTCTTCATGTCTATAATAAGAGTTTGAGTGGTGTCACTCAGCCTCTTAATTCTGCATTAATGCATCAGTTTGTTTCAGATGAATTGCTTGGCAGATCACCAAGCAGCATCTGAAACCCCCTTTCCCGAAGATTGTTGCTACACTGGAATTAGAGGGAATGCAATCTTTGTACCTTTTCAACAATCCAACATGCACACCCTCTTCACTCAGGTTTCTGGGGGTATGAATGTATTATCCCTGCATGTCACCTTTTATCTGTGAAACTTTTTTATTTTTCTTACCATGCACTCTCCATATGAACTATTTTGAAGTGTACCAAACCCTTTAAGATCACAGGTCATATTGTGAAACAAGGCAAAATTAAGCATGAATAAAACACGTTGTTTACTGAACTGATGCCGTCAGTAAGATGGCATTATCTGCATAATTCAGTTTTTAAGGTTACAGGTTGATTTTAGGGAAACATCTCAGTTTGAGTTCAAATAAATACTTACTCAAAGATCCATGTGAAGGTTTTACTGTAAACAAACAAAAGTTACGTTCAGGTGCTGAACAACAACAGTTGTTGTTGATGAATATCAAAACGCATTCTGTGTATGAATGATAACAAATGTGTATGCATTTACTTCCCCATAAAAAATATTAAAAAATAGTTTAATTCCTGCATTCATAGCTAGCAGTGTCCATCGTCATGGTTACAATCTAACACATAGTTCAGTTTCTGGAATGATTATGGTCATGATTCACTTGACCCAATGATTTGACCTCCTCCATCTGTAGACTTTGTTGCTCTAAATCAACATCAGTTGACCGTGTTGTTAAAGTTGACATGATTGTCAAATGTTACTTCATCACCAGACAGAGAACCCAAAGTTTATGATAGGAGATTTCACATGCTGTTACCCTATGGAGAGAAGTTAAACTTAAAATGGTCACAAATGTAAATTACCTGAGGAAATGACAAATAACATTTAGAAATGTGTTCAGTAATATGTGGGTAATATTGGGTACAAATGCCTGCTCCAATCCATCATAGGACAATGAAGCAAAACCATCACAGAATCTGATAACGAATGTTAGGATGACGAGGATGAGGAATGGTGGAACATTAAAAACAATAACTTTTATGGTTCATTACCAATATATAGTCCAAGGTGTGACCTTCAGAGGAAGTGGCATCTTTAACAAATTGAATGAGGTTAAGAGTCTATCAGATCTACAGTAAATTGAGAGATATGGGAGTTGGAAGGACATACATGAATATTAAAACCACCAGGAATAAGCATGTTTATAATATATTTATAAGATTATTTATACACTCATAAGACTCAGAAATAAAACTAAATCAAGGCCACCAGCCTCCAGCCCAGTCCTGCCATTGCACCTGTCTCTTGCTACTATTTCCACTATTACCAATAACTATTTATTGTTCATACTTTCACCATCACTTGTCATTACCACCGTTACAATTGCTATTAATTTTGTGATTACTTTTATCATTACTAGCTCTATTGCTCTTATTTCCATAACATTTGCTTTCCTTTTTAATAATTTTATTCTGAAAAATCATTTTAGTATGTGACAGTAAGTAACATTTAATACATTACAGTGCACTCAAAGGGAAAAAGCCACAAGAACAAAATCTTTAAAATTTGCTGAAAACATACAACAGTAGTTAAAATATTTTTAAGATGTGTGTGTGTGTGTGTCTGTCTTTGTGTGTGTGAGGTCTTGTATTGTAGTTTGGGAATGTGTGTGTATACGTGTGAATGTGTGTGATAGACACCTATGCAGTTACACATGGGGACTAGTGTGGTGTCAGACAGGCCTATGTGTTTACTTCCTGTGTATTTGAAAGTAGACACTATCTTAATAGACCTCTTTAAATCCCATCTACAATTTCACACGCACACACACACACACACGCACACACACACACACACACACACACACACACACACTGCAGACATCATATTTATTGTACATGTCAGATCTGTCATGTAGAGTCTGCAGCATTCTGTACTGGTACACTTTGTTGGAATGGGCGGGGGCTGCGTTCATTGTCCTCGATGAAACCCATGTGTTGCTCAGAACGGTTCGCTCTAGTTCAAGGAGGCAGCCCTCAGCTCAACCCCCCACTCCCTCTGAACCCTACCAACTGCCACCCCATGAAAAGTGTCTGGTTCTCAAACAAAACCACAAAGTGCCTGTAACCTGACCACAAATTTAATATCTACCTCACACATCAAAGAGCAGGAATCACAAAATGTATTTTTTGTTCACCAATCATGTTCTTCACACATAAGGTTCAAGTGAGTTATAACTATAATAATCCTGCCATAAAAAGTCCTTGCGTACTTAACAAGTGGCTCTGATGAACGCTGGTTTCTGACAGTTCCTGCTCCTTCTGAGGGATTATCGAGACAAAGTGTCAGTCACTGTTTTTGTTGTGTTGGTATGAAGCCAAATTAGATTAGATATTGCTGTTATATAGCAGAATTACACTTTCCTTTCTTTTACCACAAATATTTTTGCTAACTGTTGAAAATATATGTCAAGCAACATAATAATATGGCAAGATTTCAATAATGTCTATGTCCTTTCTGAAACCAAATATGTTTCAACATTTACTATACATTTTTAAAGTTTAAAATGCCCTGCATGCTGGCCAAATGTACAACACAACACAGTTAAAATGCATGAAAAACATGCGTGAATTATATTAACAACATGCATTGAAAAATGTACATCTTTCACCTCACTAATATATTTATAAATTTTTGTTCCCAACACCTTTGAATCAGCATTTAGATCTTTAGATAAGGCTTTACAGAAAATGCTCAGTTAAATCAGTAAATACTATACTATACTTAATTTATAGCAAAATGATTCTCAATGTTATGAAAATGACAGATTTTTACATCCTTTAGTTTCATTTAAATGGTATATAAAACTGCATTACATTTTGCTGAGGCACATTGTGGTTCAAATACAACCCAACTTTTGCACACATGTAGTGGCAGTAAAAAAAAAAAAAAAAAGAAGAAAAATTACAAAGATACATTTTCAGGAATTAAACCATGGATGCTACACAAACTTTAAAAAAACAATAACTCAAACTGGAAAACCATAAACTAAACAATGGAAATTTGCTTTAATCAAAGTCTCCCACTGAAGTTTAGGCTGAGATCAGGCTAAATTTGTGTCATTCCTGAGAACATCTAACAATCTGAATATATAAGTCTTCATTAGTTGATGAAGACTATGAGATACATTTGAAAGCTTGGGGAAAAGCTAACAGAGCTTGAGCCACTGCCATGATCCAGTTGTCCACATAATATTTAAAGTTTCAACTTCTTTGTATCCGACTTTCTGAGAGTGGGGTGCACAGATGACGGCACAAACAAATAATTGTGTTCTTTTTTTACAGTAGTTTTGTCAATGAAATGCCCTTTAGAAGCATTTAAGTCTGTCCAGCATCAGGGTTGATTTTCCTAAAAACAGCCCTGAGCTGCTGACCACAACAAGAGTTCAGATTTCAGGAGTCACATGAATATACAAACTATTCAAAGAGGAGGCAAATGCAAAATGTGTCCATTTTCCAAATAGCAGTGTGGTACCTGCTATTGAGCATTTGCCTGTATCCAGTCATTTTCTACTTAAATGGTTTCAATTAAGTGCTAACGTCATGCTGTCAGAGGACAGAAATGGCCCAGCCGCCTTCTTTCAGTGGTCATCAATCATTCATTATAACCAGAATCCATCAACCAATCCTGGTAATTACTGATTACAGGCGGCCAGTCATGTGGCGGGATCAAGGAAACACACACACACACACACACACACATATGCACACTGACATCAGAAAAGACATCTTTCCAGAAGAGTATAAATAGGGGAAAAGTGTTCAGATCATTCTCAATTCCTGGTCATCATGGTCAAGAAGAAAGAGCTCAGCGAAGACCCCACGGCAGCGTCTTGTTCGTACCCACAGTGAAGGAAAGGGTTACAAGGCCATTTCCAAGCAGTATGATGTCCCTGTTTCAACTGTCCAGAGCATCATCAACAAGCACAAGAGGTTCAACACTGTTAAAAACCTCAGTGGGCGTGGTCGGAAGCGTAAGGTTTCCCCCAAACTTGCTAGGAAAATCTGCAGAGAGGTCAACACCAACCCACAGACCACAACCAAGGCTCTAGTTGAAATGCTTGACCAGACAGGGACAAAGGTATCAAGGTCCACCATTGAGCGAGTCTTGCATAGAGGAGGTCTCCATGGACGTACACCTCGGAAAACACCTGTTGCTCACGAAGAAACATCTGGTAGCTCGCCTGGCCTTTTGTAGACGCCATCTGAAACAAGATCCCAGCTTTTGGTCCACCATCCTGTGGTCTGATGAGACAAAGTTGGAGTTATTTGGCCATATGGATGCTCAATATGTCTGGAGGAAGAAAGGAGAAGCCTATAGACCAAAGAACACTGTGCCCACTGTCAAGTGTGGTGGTGGAAGCTTAATGCTATGGGGATGTTTCTCCTCCAGTGGCACAGGGAATCTTGTCAAGGTCCAAGGCATCATGAAAAAGGAGGATTACATAAGGATACTTGATGAAAATGTGAAGGAATCTGCTGTGAAACTCCAGCTTGGCCACAACTGGATTTACCAAAACGACAATGATCCTAAACACACTGCCAAGATAGTGAAGAAATGGTTCAAGGACAATGATGTCAATGTCCTGGAATGGCCAAGTCAGAGTCCGGACCTGAACCCCATTGAAAACTTGTGGCATTACTTGAAGACCAGGGTGAGGGCGAGGAAACCAACTAACCTGACTCAGCTTGAGGCATTTGCCAAAGAAGAGTGGGCCAACATCCCACAGGAGACATGCAGGAAGCTTGTGGACACATACAAGAATCGTCTGGAAGCAGTCATAAAGAATAATGGCTATGCCATTGACTATTAAATAAAGACAATGGATTAGGGTATGAATAATTTTGAACGTGGCATTTTTGGGAGTCCAATAATACAATACCCCAGAAATAAATATTTTGTTTGAATTTTGTATTGTTGTCATTCTTTCAATTGTTGGTCACATATAACTGATGCATAAATTTGAAAACATGCGTTCATTTCATGACAATATGCAAAAATCACACAATTTAGCAAGGGTATGAATAATTTTGAGGTTACAGCTGGAAACAAGCTGAACTGGATGAGTTGCAAGGACAAATGCTCCAGGGTAAAGTTAACATTTCTTCAGCAGAGTTTGAGTTCCCAACCAGCGGCATTCACAAGCCTGGATTCTGACAGATACAAATGTTATGATGGCAAGATTTGTGGTGAGCAAGCTGAGAAGCTGAGCCCTCATTCAGAGGGAGAATATGTGAAGTAGGGCCTTGTTGCTGCTGCAGAGCTGCTGGCACCAGACAGAGTAAAATGATTCTACAGTGTCAGTTTGTCTCAAAGGACTAACACAGATTTGATTACTGATATGGAATAATATCATGAAAAAACACTGTATAAACGGTACGTCCTGAGGATTTTCCCATGGTGAGAAGACCTCCACTTAAGTTTGCATGTCTGACTGGGACAAGCTGCCGCTGTCAGCAGTTCTTTTCAAAACTGACTTTTGCAAAAGTTCAAGATTGATGGACTCAAAGCTGGTAAACCATCTGCAAATAGCATCATCAACATCACTAACATCTGACATCAGACACCTTGCCAAAAGGAGCAGGTCCACCCATCACATTAGAGAGGTTAGTGTGTTGTATACATTAAATATTTAGAATGAACTACAAAGGAAGTGAAAAATAAAAAAAAAAATTTGAATGGCCCTTGAGAAGACAAAGATTCACCCCTTCATAAAATTTGGCCTGATTATGGTGCTAGATGAAAAGGCAGAGGATCATCATAATCATGAGGATTCATCCCCTGGGAACCACTAATGTCTGCATCAATTTCATAGCGATCCATCCAATAGCTTTTACAATATTTCAGTCAGGACTAAAATTTTTCCAATTAACTGATGACACTACCAAAGAACATGCCACCAAAGCAGCTAATAAAATGTCAAAAGCATCTGTTCCATCAGATTTCTGTTGGTTAGATGTTTGAAATACTGCTTGGTGTATCATGGCCATGTATGAGAGTGCCTTTGTTTCAGTTCCCTCAAAACAGACTTCATTCTCCTTTCCACTGAGTTCCATTGCTGCAAGTGATTTATAGGCTAATGTCAAAAGTAGAAAAATAAAACATGATCTGAAACTCTGATCTTTTTCAAAAAGCAATATTTTATGAAACGCTGGCCATCACAGGTACAGAAAGCAAATGAAAAGGGAGACAGGTGACATAATGACATAAAGCAGCTCTTGGGCAGCTGCTTTTCACCATGTGTTTCTGCTTCCAGTAGCTCTGGTGTATGGCCCAGTCATGGACAGTATCCAGGGCTGGTGGTAATCAGCTATATCACAGAATTCTGATCTAGGATCTGTTCTCTTTGCACTGTGAAAACACAGAACGTCAATATTAACTACAGGATTCTGGTTGGAAACTGGGGCCTATACCTGACCTGAGAAAAAAATATGGGGAAAGGGAAGCAGACTGTCTAGCAATGATCCAGCTTCACTTGTGATGGTCACAGCTGCACAGTTTGAAGAGTCAGAACTCATCAGAGAGATAAACTGTTTCCCAGTATAGTTGAGACTGGATCACATTTCTCAAAGACATAAACAGTGTTTTAAACCGTCGCCAGATCAAGTGTCTGAAACTGAGCAGGAAAGTAAAAAAGAGTATAAACTAATTCATCTAAAGAGTTGAGGTGAGTTCATCTTCACAGTGATGGTGGCAGTAATAACACTCAGGTCTTGACCAAAATACAATACATGCCATATCCGTGATGTATGTATTACTATTACAGTCAGGATTATTTAATTAATTATGAATTAAGATGGGGAGTTGATGCCAAGGAATCAGGTGGTAAACAGACTGAAGAACAATCATTTATAGTCTTTTATTTTTTCTTCAAGAAAAAGATAAAAGACAGAGGAAAAAATACTTCATTACCCAAATGACTCAATTAATCCCTGGAGAGGAAACGTATTTGGTCACCATTAAACAGTAACAACATGTACATCTTGCTTCTCACAAAAGAAAACATAAAGACATAATGCCCTCAACTACAGTGATACTGGCACACAATTAACACATATTAAAGAGTGGAGTCTAGGGGCCACATCACATTCAGCCTTTAAAGCAATATCATGTCATGTAAACCAATCAATTCATTGATGAGTAACTCAACAAAGCCCAGTAAAAGAGTCAGTAAAGATTAAATACAGACTTGTACATAACAACGGCAGCTAAATACTTGTAAAGACAAAAAGTTTTTTAAAAAAGGCCCAAAAAACACCACTCCATAACTTAAGAAACTGAAATATCACATATCAGTCAGGACCAGTAAGTCCTGAACTTGTCACTCATTACTGTACTTATTACAGTGTTCACACAAACGTGCCAATTACCTTAATTAAGTAATTGCCACTTTACTCATTTTTTAATATTATATTAGCTTGGCATTGGTAACCCATATCCTCTTTAGCCATTAAGTACATATACAATTAAGTACATTTGCAATTTGACTGTATAAATATTGTCATACAAAGGGAGATGACGACTCATCTGCTTGACCAATCTCAATTAACAGTGCTGCCAGCATACATACTCAGAACGTAGATCTCGTATCAGAGGCCCCAAGATTTAGTTCCTGGAACTAAGTGACTAAGCGTTCAGAAAACAGTGGAAACAAAAGCAGAACCTGTTTCAATGGCTGTGTTGTTTATTATGTTTCTGAAGAGGAAACAGGGTCATATCATTCATGCGGGCTGCTGTAGAGTCCCACTGCAGATTAACAAAGCAAACTAGAGCGTTCGAGAACACACTATCTGCTGACTACTTTTTAATCACAGTCACATACAGCGTACAGGTGGAGAAATGAGCTAGCCACAGGTACGCCTACATTAAGCAGTCACATGGTTTCATTTAGAGATCAGGGGACATATGAACTGCGCAGCTGAGGTCGGGACTCCTGCAGAGCTGCGTGCCATCTCTGAGGCTAAGCTAACATCAGCTGTTGGATGGTCAGTAAATTGTAGGGTTGCCTGCTTTCTGAGAAAAAAGAAACATGTTTTTTTTTCTTTTCTGGTAAATATAAAAGGTTGGTGGTGTTGAGGATTTGGATATGATTGAAGGTATTCAGTCATGAAACATAGGACATTTGTTGCTGTCTTATTATCTAACCCTAACCCATAATGTGATCACTTTTTCAAGTAGTTATATGTAATAGAGAACAGTTTTTAAAGTAACTGACCGATCGCTACTTATAACTATGCTGCATGTTGATCTGAATGTGCTGTTTACATCAACATGCAGCAGGATGTGCTGAAAAAGGCAATGGTAGAGCTCAGTGTTGACCTTAAAAATCCACTGACTTATCAGGTAATGGATTTGTCTGGAGTACTGGTACTACCGTGTTTTTTACCATAACAACTTTTGATTTCTGACATGGCTGGAAAGCTGTACAACCAGAGTATAACCGGGTCCTTACTCTACACCGTTATACACTGCTATAGTCCTCTAAAAAAAGTGAGCGCCTGCCTCCTCTGCCTCAAGCAGCTTGATAAATACCAAGTGTGATGGCACTCCACCAAGACCAAGGGCAGCAGCAAAGGGGAAGGGGAGCACAGAGCAGCCCTGAAACAGAACCAGATTGTTGTGATCTGGGAGGTATTACCCAGCCAGCACCTGGTCTGCATGGGTCCCACCCCCTCTGTGTAACTCAATCTGGAAGTTTAACTCTGTCAAGCTACTGGCAGAGGTCCCCCATTAATCCCGTGCAGGTGCCAAACGGTGCAGTCTACCCACCGAAGGGAGAAATGACGCTGCACTACCTGTTCTGGTTGAATGCAGGGAGCTGTTGCATATTTCTCTCTGTTGCCCTTTATTGTGGTTTGTGTCCATTGCCCAAATTCACAGGGCACAAAGCTAGAGCAACTTTTGCCTAAATGAGGCAAATGAGGCAACATGAAGTAAAAAAATTCAACTCGACAACATGATGCAAATCCTTTTAAAACCTTCAGGTCTTAGAGGGGATTGATATAAGACAATATTACCACTTAAACTACCTGGTCACTTCTTCCAGATATTGAAACCAGTGTTAACAGTGCCACCATTGTGATTTACAAATAATTTGACAGAGCAGCTAAAATCTTTAATATCCACTGTTGACAGAATGGAATTAGCCACATATTTCCCTCCACACTTTCAATTTTCCTCCTTGTTGTGTAAGCCTTCTCCCTAATCCCATCTTTATATGGCTTGAGTATTAACCCCCATCAGAAACACTCACACACGGGTTGCCAGGCCACTCTGGGGATCCCTTGGGTGAAGTGCATTTGTTCACCGGCCTGAACGTGGCCTTTGTTGGGCAGCTAAGGAGGGGGTGGGGGGCTGGTGCAGCATGCCAGCATGAGGGGTTATTTAGGAGCCTGAGAATCAATCCAGTATTATAGTTAAGCCATGTAATAATTACCATCATTAGGGGTAACTGGAGCATGGAGATGAACAGGCTCTGCCTATAAACCTGAGGCTAATGCTGCACGTTCCTGAGACATTTGTCATACATAATTCAGTAATCCTGGAAATACATATTAACGTTCCCCTGCAGCTGAAAACTGTCAGAGCTTTGCCCCGCAGCTCCCTGGATCTGCGCTCTCTCTCTCCCAGGAGTTTACAAGGTCAACTTCCATATTTCCCCCCTTCCTTTCCAAATGCACTCCTAGAGAGGAAGAGAGGGGCTTTCACTGCAAGACTCTGTGCAAAATTCAATTACTAAGTTGGTTTTGGGATAATTCGAATAATCACTTCAGTATATTTTGATCACATGGACAGATGTTGTATAAAGAGGGGAAAACGCCCAGCAGATACAGCACCGTGCAGATATTCAGTATATTCATTAGTGAGCTCTAGAGCAGAGAAGTCTGCGTCTGATCAATGGAAATCGCCTGCCTCATCTTCCCCATTTAAAACACCTCATGCCTGAAATGAACAGAACATTGCATTACAGCAAGCGCGTCCGTTGCAATAAACAATGGCTGGTAATGCTTTAAAACCTTTACCCAACCTTAAACTGCACCCTCTCGAACTAGACCCCTCTTGGCATGTTGTTATTGGCGCGTTAATGCTGCAGATTTTTATCGCAGGTCGGGCAATTCAATAAGTATGAGGGCATTCGAACTGGAGCCTCCAACCAATGGAATGGACTATGTTATGGTTAATGTAATACAGGTTTAATATGAATTTATGGGAAAAATCTGGGAGATATGCAGATAATACCATGGGGAATAAACAGCAGACTTTGCAAACACAAGCTGTGTTTTTTTTTTTCCTGTGAAGACACAAGTTAAACAACGGAGATGTGCAGCATCTGTAAACCACAAACACAAAGTAAGATGATGAGATTACGATTTTCCCATCCCACACAATGACATGCTTTAATGCAAAACAGCACGAGCCAGTGCAAAAACAACAATTCATGCAAAGAGGGAGATAATAAATATTCATGTCTGGAGTTCACACACAGTTATTGATACAAAGCAAATGGCCAGTTAACTGTTTATTCAAACCAAGAAAAAGACAATGTTCCCTCTCCCTTCTCTTGATAACCATTGACAAAAATTACTTTTTTTCACAGATGTCCTGTGTGTGTTCTGTATATAAACATTTGAATGTAAATTTATACATCTATTCCTGTGACTGTTTCACTCATTGCCATCTCTCTAAACAGTGACCAGCTTTCAGAATACACATAAATGATCATAAGATCATATTATTCACCTCACTGTGTTCACATTAGCCCTTGTTCATTCCATGTTAAAAAAAAAAAAAACATTTCAGTAAGGCAACTGTGGTGGTATAGAATGTGTGTTGGTGCAGACGACTTCAGCAAACAAACAGAACCTGGCCTAACTTTAGAAGCAGCAAAAGTAAACCAGCTAAGCCAATACATACAAATGCAAAGGTATAAATTACCAAGGCATAAGTTATTTTGTAGTATTGGCTGTTTACATCCCAGTATTTATTATGAAGAATTAAAAGGATTGCCATCATGATAACTTTTCCAGAGATGTAAAATCATGTTTCATGGCACTGTCAACTGCTTTGCAGTGTTTTGGTGTCAAGCTTTCATATTTGTGGCTGTATCAGTCAAACTTCCTATATCAAATTTCATCATCCCAACAAGTTCAATCAAGAAAGACTTGTAAGAGTATGACCAGACTTTGGCTCTGAGACCCTGGCAGGAAGTCAATCACCATGGGAACTGACTCCATGAATTAGGTGTCTCCAATATAAACCTCCCCCTCAAGAACCTAGTCACTAGTGGTGGTGATGAGGGATGGGGCTTGAGGCTGGGATGTCTTAATGTGAGGGACACGTCAGACCATGGGATTTGAATGGAGAGGGCCACGAATCCAGAGGTGAAGTGGTGAAAGGGTGCAGGTGGGGTACTGAAGTGACAACTGAATGACAGCAGAGAGAGAGACAGAGCACTTTGTCTAACAACTTACAAGTGATTGGCTGAAGGCGAGCATGTCAGGTTGTGGTTGGATGAAGGACGAGCTTGTGGAGCTCAGAGGTGGCAGGAAACTGTGCTTGTAACTGAGAAGGCATCCGCAAGGGCTGACTGAAATTCAACTTTAGTTTGTAAAATTAACTTTACAGTATTAAAATTAAAATATATAGATAGATAGATAGATTACTTTATTCACTCCTGAAGGGAAATTATGTTTACTATGGTTAAATTATGGTTACTTAAATAAACTTTATCTTGAGAAAGATATACTGGTTAGTTAATCAGTACTTCAGCAATAAATAATATACATAATGATATAATACTGTGCAAAGATGAGTCCTCTTAGTTTGATAAAACTAATCATATTTGCTGATAAAACGTATAAAGGGAGGGGCTGGATGTAACATGTCTGGTAGTTTAACCCCATTGTTTATGTTTGCACCTGCAGCAGAATATACATCTACCCAGTCGGAGGGATCAGCCGGGGATTTGGCCGGGTAATTGGGTCTTAACTTTCCACACAGAGAGAGAGAGAGAAAAGAGAGAGAGAAAATAGTCCCTGGCAGGTTTTAGCATGAGAGAGGACGGAAGAGGAAAAAAGTCTGTTCTGAACTCTATTCGCCTTCATTTCCTCTGCAGTGAAAGAGAAGGAAGATTAATGAAATATCCCGAAATCCATCCTTTTTTCATTTCTATTAAATCAGCAGTGAAACTCAAGCATACTGCCCAGCTGAAGGAGGGGGAACTCTGGGATAAAGTTTCCCCACATTGCTAAAGAGACTCAGGCCAATTTCTGGTGGTGAGCGATGATATTTTGAAAATTCAATTGTTGCTGAGGTCTGTATATCATGTTGCGCTTTGATTCAACCTCAGATTCAAACTTATTTAATTATGCTGGGGTCCATACAATGTTTGGGATAAATAAGACACCAACCATTTTTCTCATTAACTGAAATTGGCAGTTGCAGAAAAATATCTTTTCATAGTTCTCCCTTTTGTAAATAATAGCAGCTTTTTCACTAAATGCAGTATTCTTTACTAGTTGGTATGAGCTGTTGTTGCAAGCAAAGCTTTGTGGGGTAGGTGTAGTGTCAATACAAATGCAAACAGCTCCCTCCTCAGTGGAGTCCATGAAAAACAGTGAGACGAGCCAATTGACTTATCCCCATGGAGTCGCCTAATCCCATCTCAATTAGAATGAACTAATAAGTAGCCCTGTAATTAATCTGACAGCTGGGGAACAAACATTTTAAGTCTCTAAATCCATTAGACCTGCAGCTGTGTGTGTGGGTGCTTGTGTGTGTTTGGTGGTGTTGAGCGCTCTAGTCCTAGAGGATTCCTGAACCTGTACAGTATGACAACAGTTAAAAGCCGGAGCAATCAATGCTTTTTTTTAATTAATAGTGGATTAGAATGATTATGTGTAAGGGGATAAATTGAAGAAATAAAACCAAAGACAATTATCAGCCACCCTTGTTCCACTCAGTTCTGTGAAGCTTATTAGTGACTTGGAACTCACTGTTTTGGCTTTAAATCCAGCAACTTTACTGGCAACATGTATATGATGAATAAAAGTGGACCGAGAATAGATCCCTGTTGCATCCCACAGGGAGAATGAAAGGGGAAGCCTTCTCCAAGCATTACAGAGAAAGACCTGTAAGACAGATGCAAGATGAACCAATCCAGAACTGCATCATAGATGCAACACTTTTTTCCCAGATGGATGATTAAGAAACTATAGTTCACGGTCTCAAAGCCTGAGCTGAGGTCCATGAGAATTAAAATGGAGTACATGGATTTTTTTGTTCATAAAAAAACACATGTGGAGAGTTACATAAAATGCATCTTGGATATGGAAACAGAGGGGCCAAGGGAGAGCGTCTTCAGTTTTTGAAACTGAGGGGGAAAATGGCAGTGGACAGAAAGCATTTAACAAAGGCAAAAATTTCTGGACCAACCATCTGAAATACAGCTACAGAAAAACCATGAGGGAATGCAGTCTGAAGAGCAGTAGATGATTTTCAAGGTGCAACAGAGCCTTCCAGGGCTGAAGATGTCAAGCTCTCTGAATTCTGAGGTAATGTGCCACCAAAACGCCTCATGCTGCCATAGAAATAAAAACGAATATCTTTCGAGATAAGTTTCAACTAGCTGGCTGAGCCTGAAACCTATCGTAGAGTTCATGGTAGAGCTAATAAATAAAGTAAATAAGACTTACTTCCCTCTAGACTCTAAGATGCCATCCTGCTTTCCATTGTTAATGTTTTATTTGAAACAAGCTAAAAAAAGGACATGTTATGTCCCTGAGATGTCCAGGGGATGAGAGGCTTAAAAGAATAAATAACCAGGAAAAAGAAACAAGGAAGCCATCCAAACCAACCAATGATCACAAATTAGGTTGTTTTTAATAACACTGCAGAATTCAGAAGAAAGGGGAATCACAATGCAAAACCTCAGATACAATGACGACAACGGAAAATGTGCTCCAGAAAATGTGGGGAGCCTATCAAAGACACACACACAGCCTGCACACTTTTCCACTGGTGCTCTCCTACCTCCTTCACCTCCGCCTCTTGTGTCATTACAGATGAGCAAAGTAGCAACCAAGTGAACTCATCCGCTCCATGCAAGAGGGGGACGACACACAGACACACACAACAACACTAAGGCCACAAAGGCACATAATTCAAACTCAAATTGGCATTGTGATGTCAATTAAGTTTCACATTTTGGGTAGTTAATGCTTTTTTGAGAGGGATTTGGGCATATTCAAACATGCAAATGAAATGAGGATTTACAGTGTATTGTTAATGTACACACAAAAGGACAAGTGAATGATTCAGTCTCAATACTGGTAGTCATACAGTTCCATACCAGTTATCTATCTATCGATCTATCTATTTTAATTTGTTATGACTGCACAGTAAAAAGAATATGATGCTTCTACAATAGAGTTGCCAAAGTGCCAAAGTGTTTCGGCTCTAGCTGGTCCGAGGGGGCATGGAACAGTACACAAGCAGAATGACTGCCGGCCCCCCTTTTTACCCACTCTCATCACTCAAGTGTGTGTTTGTCAGTAGCAAATTACCCGTCAGACTGAGGATGGTTAGATGAGCAGATGGATGGCACCTTCAGGATATGTGGCTTTTAAAAACCCATAAACCTTCTGAGCTGTGGGGCTAAAACTCAGCTCTCTGAGTGCGGACTGACAGTTGGTGTGTTCTTGTTTGACGATGATTGGTTTTTAGCAGAACACACACATACGCACAGTTGTGTTGCTGTACTTGTGAGGCCCTCAGCTTCAGCTTTGCTATCCTCACCTTGGATGATTTTCCCTTTTCCTGTGATCCCTGGCATGACATTTGGTTCTCATAACCATAGGAAACCGAGACCAGGCACACACTCAAAAGCACCAGCGCCACCATCAGCCCTACTCCTCCACCCTTAAACTCTGCACTCTGTCATTTGGAACAATAATAAACAACCGCCGAGGAGAGCAAAAAACCTGCTGAAATCTATTACAAGGGAACAGTGTGGTTATATGGCTTGGGGAGGGCAGAGGGGGGAGCACTTCAACATAAGTGTAATTCCAAGTGCCATGCTGATCCGGGCCAGGCTTGCCACATACACTTATCTGATCCTTACGGGTGGTCCTAGAGCTGGTGCCATGTAAGAGTCTAAACCGTGGCAGATCTAGATGTCTTCACTGCTCAGACGTGCTCTGTGTGTGGATTTAGACCGAGCCTGCAGGAACAGTTGGAACGATCTGGAAGGGAGGGAAGGGGAATGCATGTGGTTGTGGACTGGGAGTCTTTTAATGCTGCTGTTTTCTATTTGCTTGATTTGGAGACAAAGATGTTTTTCTAAAGGATAACACAAAACATAAAATGTCAGGAGTTTTTCTCTGGCAGTGGATGTTAACCAGGTATATAGCCAGTGAGGCTCAGGTTTAACCAAAGCGCTGTAGTGAAGGGAAATGTACTAGTTTTGAAGCTGTATGTAGAATCTGTCCAAAAAAGAAATCTGAATTACTCATGTATACAATATCCCTTCTATTGCAGTAATTGTGAGGAGAACAATTACCCACATAATCCTTTGGCAATAACTTGAGTGTAAATCTAAATTTAAAAAAAGATAACTATATTTTTAACAATTATACCTAAGAGACAGGACAAGAGTTTTACCTTGGTTTTGTTGTTTACAGCACAGTTTACTGTCAGGGACATCAATTTATTTATTTAAGTTGTTCAGTTAGATTGTCTATATTGACAGGATATGGAAAAATGTTGAATGTTGAAATTTAAAGATAAAAAAATACACAAGGAACCATCTTCAGAACCTACCATTTGTAAATTTTGTAATTATAGAATGTAGAACTGAACTGAGCACGCAACCTCAGTGTCCTCAGCTGCTGCATAGTTTACAGTAAACTAAACTGCTTTCATCATCGCAGAGTGAGGAGACAGCTATACATGCACCAGAGTTCCTAAAATAGCAAACGGCAGTGTTTGCAACGCAAACGACGGCTTCAGGATTTGATTTTCACCCAGATCATCTCCCAGAGTTTTCATTTCCAATATTTCCCACAATAGCATTGATAAATGGATAATAATGAACCACAACCTAGTTTTAACCATGAACATTGCTGTTTCACTAAAAAAAAGAAGAACAAGGGGGAGGCCTTCTCTACCACACAGTGCTGACACCGTGCTGAGAAAGAGCTGTTTTGTCAGCAGAAAAATGTCTTTTCACAGATGACAATTTAACATGTTGGTAGGAAAACCACAGGTATAAATTAAAATAATGATTAATGGCTGAATTACATTTAGTATACAGTGAAATCCAGAAGTCTGAGACCAGTGGCAAGGCTCATCTGAACTGAACAAGCAGGACCTTATTATTATAAGATTATAAAAATCTATATATTTATGGTCTTATATTGTTTGTCTTAAAAATCTCATCTACTGCCTGTCTTTATTTTAGTTTACATGTGGAGCACCATTCTTACGTCTCCTAGCCTTGGTGTATCTTTATCTAATTAATTCGTCTCAGCTAATATGTCTAATATTTAGGTTCATATCTATATCTAATTGCATATCCAGGGTCAAGTTTATATCACAACTTGTAACAGAGACAGTGTGCATAATTTCCATCTGAATAAAAACATATGGCATTTCATCATGTCAAGTGTTCACATTAACTGAGCTGTAACTTACAGTGTTCCACTAAATTCATCATTTCTCCCCTCTAGGAGAATTAAGCCATTTTGACACTGGCTTCAGCAGCTGGCGGACCACGTTACACATGAAAAACTCCAAGAGGTGAATCTGATCTCAGGCTGCAGGAAACCGGCTCGAGCCTTTGCAGTGAACCCAGCTGGCTTATGAATAGACTTTGGTGCGGCCCGTTCAGAAACGTACATGCATACCAACAACTCCCACATTTTTCTCGGTGAAAGATGAGAGTGGTTGATGAAACCTGCTTTTTTCAGAGCCTCATCCATATGAAAATAATTATGGAGCATGAGATGACTGCTTTGATGCGGAGGGAGGAGGCAGAGGAGAGCTAATACATAATCAATAAAACTATAAATATTCATAGGGCAAAGTTGGTTTATGTTTCTCCATTTGATGGAAGTGTCCATTTTCACGGATTGTCTTTTGTAAGAGATAATATCAATATATTTTTGTCAATGAAGTTTCATTATATTTTGTATACCTCTTTTACTACGCTAATAGTTTCCTCAACCCGTTGATTCACCACATTTGAACTTTTGTGCTCTTTAAACATTCATGTACTGTACTTTTTATTTCATAGCTTATCAAAAATAATATCTTGTGCACATGAGATATACTGTAGATTTCATGTTTAAAAACAATTACCTCCATCTACCTCCTTAAGCCAACTACAGTGTGAAGTACGGCTGAAACAGATCCCCAGGTGGCACTGTGGCACCCTTTCAGGTGTCAGCAGCAGAAAAAGGTTCAAGTCGTAGCTGTAGTTTGTAGTAGTTTGGTATTAAAGAAATTCATGATTGTTGTTTAGTTGAGGTAAAGAGTGAAAGTTCTACGCTCACAGAAGAATGAGATGTGGTTGAAAGCTCCAAAAATCAGGAAAGTGGAGTGTGAGTAAAATTTTTTACTGTTGTTGCCTAAGAGCATTATGTAAAATTTCGAGGACTTTATACTCATTTTCTTCAAACATCATCAAATCAAATTTGGACAAGATGATGAATTCATTTATTTCATGGTGCGTTTGTTGAAATTATCAGTTTAAAAAAACATTTATATGATATAGTCACCTAACATATAACAGTGTTCATTTCAATAATACTACACTACTGATTGAGCAGAAGCCAGTTCCTGCATTATAATTGTTGGGGACATTGGTGCACCATAGTTTCACGAAGAAACCTTCAGTGTTCTTGTGTTTGCATGCAAACCAACAAAGCCTTATAGAATACCAGAGGAGGAGCTGCAAAATATAAATATGTTATAGACACTTTATCTCTGTAACATTGTTAGGTCTTGACCTCACTCTCTAAAGTGCGCTGAGATATTGTATGACTATGAATTTGTGCTACACAAATTAAATTTGTTTGGATTGCTTTGAACTATTTCATAGCCTACAACGTGTGGCGGTACCTTTTTCTATTTTTTTTTTTTATTTCTAGGAAGTGGTTTGGTGCTAAGATTTTTGTTGTTGTTTTGTTTCAACCATTTTTTTCATGTTTAATGTTATCTGTTCATGTCTATAATTGGTTTGCACACATGCTCTTTCACTGGACAGGAGAGAAATCTATTAACATTGAAAAATGCCAAACAGATATCTGAGATGCGTAGTAACGGTCGTTAAGAAAACTGTGCTGTCAGATTATTTAAAAACTAAAAAGGAAATTTGATTGTTGTTACTGCCCAAAGAAAGTGAGAAATGCAATAGTGAGATAGACAGTATGCACATACACACAACATACAGTGCCTATAAAATGTAGAAGTTTTCCCCTTTTGTGCAAGCCTGATTGAGGCCTATCCAGACACAGTAAGTGCAATGATTGCAGCCAAAGGTGCATCTTATCTTATCTTATTTTATCTTATCGTATCTACTAAATACTGACCTCAAGGGGGTATAACATTTATGCCATCAGTTATTTTACATCATATATTTTAACATTGACATTACTTTGTAGGAATCTGTTTTCACTTTGACATGAAAGACTTTTTTAAAATACTTGTCAAAAAAGCCAAATTATATTGACCATGATTGAATTCATAAAAGCAGTAAAAAGGAAAACATCCATGGGGTTAATATTTTTATAGGTACTGTAAGTGCATATTTTCAAAGGTAACAGACTACCAAAGCACCTTGAATAGTTCTCTTCCCCTTCTCCATGATGTCCCTTGGAGATGAAAAGTCACACAGGATCCATAAAGCGACAGTAAATACATTTTCCTGCAGCTACAAAACCTCTGACAAGGCAAATGGCTTTTCATTGGCAGGCAATTTTAACACACCCATATGTCAGAACAAGCAATATAAAAGTTTCTTATCCCTACATGAGGGTTGGGAGATCTCAAGTCTCAGAGCGAGAAATGAAAGTTGGAGGTACACATCATGCACAGACTATCTGTTATACAGAGTAATGGCTCGGCCCCGTCTGCTGTAATTCCACAAATGCATTTTAGCTTTTGCATCATGTCAGCTTCACGTAGCAAAACATAAGAATTTAATAACAGCACATCAGCGAGGAATAAAAAAAAATCTATTCATTTGTCAACTCTACCTTATGAATACACCATGAGTACAAACACGCACCTCTGCATTTAGTGGATATTGCTCCGGCCTCCGGCTCGGCGGGATTAGATTGTATTGATAGAGGAGATGTATTGGAGATAGAGAATTAAGGGAGCATACGTCCTGCCACAGTGCTTAATTTGTTTCATATTCATTAGCTACATGTGGTCCAAGTTATTCAATTTGCTGTTATTTTTTTTCTCCTTGCGGCGGACGTTTATTCAGTCATACGAAATGTTTTTCAAATCAGGATGTCTTCCACTTTATGAGAGAGGAAATTTGAGCGTGGCAGCTGTAGATATTGTGGAATTAAGCACTTGATAAAGTAGCATTCTGCACAAACGATGACACAGGGAGCCAACAAAAATATTTGAGCAGGATACAGATGCTCCCTCTAATTTAAAGTGAAGACTGTGAAGTGAAGGAGGTTGAACCCTTCTTTCATTCACTTCTATACAAAGGCCTTTTTAGCCTTTTAAGACATGGGGCTAGTCTTCCAAAATTACTATACTTGGACTTTTTTGACAGTCGCTTGCAATGAATGTAAACATAGAGCTGTGAAGGCTATATTAAAATGCTGAACAGTCAGAATGCTAGTGAGATGCCATATTTCAAGCTTGGTAGTTGTATCCTCTGTGATGTATGATACCTGGATTATTTTTACTGGCATTCCTTTTGTAAATGACCACTATGAGGAACCATCACAGGTAGGCACAAGGATAGGCTTTCAAAAATGTGGGCTACATTTACCCGGAAGGTGATAATACAAAGCAATAGTTCATAAGTTGGAACCTGTGAAAACGCTGAACCTGAACCCCAAGCTGAATGACACACAAGGGGAACATAATAGTGTCTGGCCAAACCATTACAGCAAATCAGGGGTTGACAAAGCATAAATGAAATGTAGCCAGTTATATATTAACCATGCAAATAACAACAAAACTGGTATTAATCTGACTAACACCTTGCTTCAATATACAATAGCAAGTGTTTTCTCGCACGACCGACTCCCTTACTGTGGCAGTCTTTGGTATGGTCCTGTGTCCAACATTTAAATTGGGGGAGGCTAAAAATCAAACATTTGCCATGCAAGATTTGTGTGCACAGCCTAAAGATAGCACAAACCTAACAGGCCTCAGCTTTAACGCTGAAAAATTTAGCATTGTACTTTCAAAAGCACTTATATGGTTAATGTAAAATCAAACAAACTGTTGCTGTTTTTACTTCATTCTAATAACTACTACTAGTAATAATAATAATAATAGTAATAATAATAATAATAATAATAATAATAATAATGTAATAAAACACACCAAAGAAATTTTGACATAGTGGTGACATCCAGTGAGCAGAAAGGTGGATGATAAAAGGTTCATCTTTATGAACGATTGATAAAACATTGTGACCTAAATCTCTTTTAAATCTATTTTATATTACAGTAAGGAAGCTACAAATTATCCTGAGAACCAAAATATTTTAAACTGGCAGTGTAAAAATAAAGAGGCGTGATTCATGGGACATGATATGAAAATCTGAGGTTTTCATGGTTTTCTCCACTCAAAGTTAATGGTTAAGCTTTTATGTCCCAGCATATTTGTCATCTCCATTTCAAAATAGAGGAGGAAAGAGCGAAGATGCATAAAGGCAAGAGGAGTTTGGTTTGAGCCAAACAGGCTGCAGAGAAGTTGAATTTCCATAGTGTGTTCGTCAGCAGTTGGGAGAAGAGGCCTATTGGGTTTCAGCGTCAGGTTTGAGCATTTCCAATCAAACCTGGAGCGGGGGGAGCAGATTGCCCACTCCCAAAACAACAACATGATTGATCTCATCATTTCCATCGCAGTCATTTCATGACCCGATGACCGGGACTGTGCTTTTGTAACACCCTTCGCATCACATGCTAGGGAGGACATCGCGTCGGATGTTGAACTAAACCGAGCTTGAAATTTGCATCTGATTGCATGGCTGTGTGCCGACTGCAATCGGCCAGACTGGGAGTTGATGGTAGACTGAACCATAGCATCCCGCATGGTAAATGCTGCTGACATAATTTCTAACTTGTCGTCTGCCCTCACTACAGAGGCCCTCTTGCACGTGAAGTCCAAAGAAAGAAGGTTGACAAAAACGAAGAAGAAAAGTGGATTCTAAATGAACACAAGCTCATCCTGGCCTGCCCTCCCTTCAGCAGCATCTTAGAAGCTTTCCTAAGTTTCCAGAGATGTTACACGCAGAGCGGAGGCACTAGGGAAAGGCATACGGGCTAAAGAGTCGAGTTTCCATCCCACCTACCATGTTGTGCCCTCACCGGGCCAGGGCCCACTCCATAGCAGCATTTATCCTATTACACCAATCTGCTGGGATCCACTTCATACACTCACAAACAGTCGGAAAAAATGCAGTACGATGGAATTGACAAGAAGCCACAGTCGTGGTGCATATCATGTCCATGAATATAATTCCCATCGATTTGGGCTGCCAAACATCTCAGACCAGCTTAATACCTTTATATCAAATCCCTCTAAAAGCATATAATTTCCAGTGATTGCTCACACTTGTGGCCTACTTACATTCACACTGACAACCGAGCAGTGGCACCACTCCAGAGAACACACTCTGTCTCTCTAGTGTTTCCTTGTGTTGCCAGCTTATTTATTCTGCACAGCTTTAAGTGGTGGCTGTGGAAAAGGGAGGAAACAAAGAGTCATTCTCCGACCATGTGTAAAGTTAATATAGAACTTCGTTTTTTTTCTTCTTCATGCTGTTCCAGTGCTGAGTGGGAAAATCTAGCCTGCTTTAAGTCTTTTTCAGCTTGCACGTATTTCAAAGAGTCAGAACTGAGAAAGTGCAGACCATTTAACATCATCTATTTAAATGACCAGTTGACATCAAAGCTGTCAGTAATGTTTTGGATGAATCTCTTTGAGCCTGCGAGACTTAGTGACATTGATCTACAGTCCTCTAAGACCCAGTCAGTGACTTTAATATGGTAGATTTTGCTGAAACACTATCACTTTACTGCTAGGGTTTTGGTATGTGGTAAATGCTAGTCAATTCAGCTAAAGAGTATGGCGACTGAGTGTTCAAAGTTAATGAATAAATACAAATAAACTGAAAAAATGAATTAATTTTTATTTATCCCAGTAGTTTTTAGTCTAAAATGTTTTTCCAAATGTTCTTTTTGTTTTACAGAGGCATTTTTGCCAGTGATTGAGCACCACTACTTTTCATCATAAAGTCTCTCTCTGTCAGTCAAGATGGGCAGGACAGAAACACTGACGTGATTGGCTGTTTACCGCCTCAGACTGGAACATCGATCTGCTCCTCCCTGTTAGCCTTGATTGACAGACAAAGACTTTGTGGTGAGAAGTGGCATTTTCTAATGTCTTGTTTAATGCTGAACAGATGTGGAGTAAGAGTTCTTTTGCTCTTTAAAGTTCAAGAGACGGCTGGGGGGTGCTTCTGACAAACGAAATGTAAAGGAGGCTGAAGAAATGTATGCTGTTAAGTTAAAGTCAAAATCTCCAACATAACTAACTGTGCTCTGTATTTAGATTTGATTCATTCATAGTTTTAAGAGTGTAAATGCATTAATCAATTAATTTAGCAAGTTTTCAGCGTACATTTGTGAAATATTCTTGAATAATGACTACGTAAGCCATTATAAACATGTTAATGAGAAAATTAAAGTGGTTACACACTTTATTTACTTTATGTCTTTCCAGAATGTCATTTGCACTTGATATTTGATTTAATGTTAATTTTAAAAAAAGGTTTTCAGAAAAAGAAAAAGGGAACATTAAAGTTTTATGTGTATAGCGCCAACATTATCGCAAGGCACTTTACAGAGTGAGGTCGAGACCTCACAATATTATAGAGAGAAACTCGACTGTTCCCACAGTGACCAAGCACTTGGCAATGATGGAGAGGAAAAACTCTGTTTTAACAGTAACCACCATTGTGACACATGGCAATTACAGAATCATGACACACTGAATTTCCTTTAAATTTATTTTCCATGATTCAGTTGCTATAAATTCATCATCATTAGGTGGATGGGCCCATGGGCAGATAACAGCTGATCAGCGATATGCTTTTAGGCTATGTTACAACAGCACAACCAGAGCAAAATGACTCAGTACTGTCAGAAAGAGTTTTTTTTCTGAAGTTTGCAAACATTAGCTCCTGGTCATACCAGACCAGAGACTGTAGGAGCAGAAGCCCTGGGTGTATTCAGCAGTAATGGGTTTTATTGCTTATAAACTTAGCTTTTCATTTGTAAGTGACTGGGGTAAGGGTAAGGGTTTCTTCTTCTTTCAATAGTTACACAGTTTCACTTTAAAGCAGTTTGCTTGTCTTTAATGTCATCTATATTGTGCATTGCCATTGTAAGGTCCTGATGTGATCATTTGAGCAAATACTGGACTTTTCGATGGTCTGGCGGGGCTGGAGGCAGGGCCCCAGTGGTTTCTTTGGTCTTGGTTAAATAAACCATAAGCGAGTACTTGCTCTTCCCTCCCGCTTTGACTTCTGCTGACCGTTCAGTGACCAAACAAAAGGCAACCAGATATGTTTCTATTTGGACCTGTCTCTGTGTGCAGCATTCAATTTAGGATCCGGTCTAAGAGGAGGTCTGCTCAAAGAGGCCAGTACCGCTGTGTTTGAGCACGTGCCCCAGCACCACTCCAGCATGCATTATGTAAGCACTCTCTAATCGCACTGCCTGGGATCTTCCCAAAAACAAAGATCCGGGAACAGACAGCATGAGAAAATGTCTGGTCTATAACAAGCGCTGAGTGTAGGGTACATCCGTGTCCCCTTGTGTGGGCGTGATGCCGATAAAAAAATTTAGACAGAACTCTGCTGACCATGTCTACCATTGTATTGGAGTGTTGAATCATTTAACGGGGACATTTGGTAGCTTCATCACCTCCCCCAGACTTGGAAAAGGAATTAATTCTCATTTGCAGTTACTGGACAGAAGCAAAGGAACTCAGATAAATCAGAAAGGTTTTTTTTTTTTTTTTAAAGAGAATGAAAAACACTTGCTCTGATTAAACAACACTGTAATAGGTTCTGTACAGTGTACTAATGTAGAGCAGATCCACTGTATCAAGACCGTTATTGTGAAGTCCAATTTAACTAAATAAGTAAAGCTTCCAAACATTGTTGTATCTTAGATAATCTGATACAAAATTAGACTAAACCTGACTGAGTCATGTGGAATGTTTTTGCTTCTTTCTTTGGATCAGAAATGTACATTTGAGGATTAAGTGAAATAAATAGATTTTTGAAGCCCACCATTGAACCCATACCCACATTTGCAAGCAGCCATCACCACCACCATCTCCTAGCAACAGAAGAGAAAACGTACACATAGCACCTTAAAATGCCAGTGTATGTGAGAAACAAGGTGAGAAACTAGGTGGTTTAGTTAGTTTATTTAGCCAAATACAGTTAACCACTGAATTTAGGTTTTTACATTTAAGCTAATTAAAGATGTCCCACAAAGAATGGCCATGCTGCCGATGTTGTTGCAAATGCCATCAATATGATTTCTGTTGCCTAAATCATAGAAGTGATCAGAAAATGTTGTCCACACTTAATTGTTTTAGCTTTGCAAGACACTGGCAAATGATGTCTAAAGTTAATGTAATAAAAATATTCAGTTGCATTATTGATTTTATTATTTTGAAGGTTTACAGTCCAACTAGGAGCTCACTTGGATGTCAGACATCAGAGGAAAGATATGTGTTTGCCACTAACCAGAGATGTGCAGAGGTCTCCCAGCTGTCGACCCTCCTGTTTCCTCATGGATTAATGTCTGTTTGTTCACCATTATGTTAAGCAGCCACATTAAGAGGAGAACTTGTCATGCACTCACTACTGTTTTTTCCTGTGTCTAATATTTGAAGGTGCCTCTGCACTAATGAACCCATGATTAATTAAATGTGTCTCCCCAAGCACTGCCGTGGCTGGGTATATGCCTGGGTTATAAGGAGGGGTGGGGGTGGTGGGGTTAGAATGGCTACAAGGTTAAAGAAGTCAATGGTAAGCGAGCTGCTCCAGCTCCCATTACATCATTCTACCCACATGCTGAGCTGGGACTCGGTGATGTCACTCAGTTTACTCAGCTTCCAAGCCATTTGTTTTCCTATGAGTAGGTCTTTTGTTTATTTACATAATTTTCAATATCACTATGCCAGTTTTATATCAACTCTAAAACTCAATTAGCTTAATGTTCCTCACAGTCTACCAGTGCTGCTGCTGCAGGACCCCAAGAGGTGCCCATTAAAACGCCAGTGCTGATACTTTGTTTGCTTTGTGGGGCTCAATTATCAATGCACCAGCACCTTTTACTGGACCCTTGGCTGTAAGGTTTTAAGAGCTCCAAGTAAGGTTACATCTGTGATTTTTCAAGGGCTTTCCAGGAGGAACCTTGGGGGGCGCTAAACACTGTCACCACTGCCAGTGTGCAAGTCTCCAAGCACAACAACAAAAAAAGAAAAGGCAGAGAAAAAAACTTTTTTTTTTCATGTAGGACCCCAAAGACATAATTTTACAGAACAACAGCCTCCCTCTTCTGATAACTGTTAGCGTCCAGATGATCCATAGTGAAATTATACAGCTCAGATGTATTCCAAGAGCATTAAATGAGAGTGTAAATACAGTATCATGACCTGCCTCTGAGGGGTACTCCAATAGCAGATGGATTGGGCTCAAATTATCTGGCTGTCTTGGTGACTTAGGATGTCAAACTGATAAGATACTGTGACTGTATCCACACAACACACAATAATGCAACATAATCAAGCAAGGCAAAGGGGAAAAACTGCACTTCCTCATACCAAGCCTTTTACTTATTACCTCATCTGAGGTAATTGTTAAATTCTGCAGGGGCATATTTTGAGTGAAAGCATCAGCATCATGCTATAAATTCTACCTATGACTTGGGGAGGGGGGGGGGGGGTGATTGAAAGTCTAAGTTCAGTGAGAGTGCAAGCTAAAGAAGGAGGCCTGCAGCCGGCTCTGGGTTTCATCTGATTTGCGGTGGCAATAAAGAAAATATTAAAAAAAATAATAAAATAAAATGTAGAAATCAGCAGGCCACATGCCGGTCATTTCAGATGTGTTTTGGATTGAAAATAGGATTAATGTGCTAAAGTGTGATTAGAATGGTTAAACACAATTAATTAGAGTAGACTGTAGTCACCTGGGGAGCTGGGGGGTGTGTGTGTGTGTGTGTGTGTGTGTGTGTGTGTGTGTGTGTGTGTGTGTGTGTGTGTGTGTCAGAGTGTTTCTGGACGGATTCCAGCTGAACCAAGTGAACAAAGCGTGCTAACTGTCCAGATTTTCCATGTCTCTCCTCCTGTATGTGTGTATGTGTGTGGGGCTGTGTGTATGTGTGTGTGCACACAAGTGCCTTTACCCTTTGCATTTTCTCATAGCCAGCTTGTCTCAGAGCAGATTGAACACAGCTGAGAATGTTGGTCTAGGCCTGCAGCGCTCCATCCTGGGGGAATAAGCAGGAACCACGAGGTTGGACTTGGCTCGCCCCGCGACGGCTGAAAACTGCCATGCACCCAGGGCAGGGGTCCAGGTGGATCGGCTGGGGAGAGGGGAGTAATTTGGGGGTTATTTAAAATGATCTATTAAACCCCTGAACTTTAATCAGGGTTGCTACTATACTGACAGCCATGATTTACCTACAAATCAGTAGGATGAGGATGGGAGGGGATGAATAGGCTCAAAATGGGACCACTTCATCTGAATTATTTTCTAGGGCACTGGGGTTGGGGCGTTAGGATTGATCAGGCCTGAAGAAAAAAGACCAATAGCTCTTAAGAAATCTGCATTCCTTTCCAAATGCAACAGCTCAACATCATCCATGTCTGGCTGTTGACAAAGAAATTGCTCTATTATCCTTTTCCATCAATGTAGCCTCCTGATATTAGCATGCACAGGCCGAGCGAGGGCTCTGTACGGTGAACAGGCAACCTTGGTCTTGTCAGCGAGACGCAGAGTACCTCACACGGGGAGCAGACCCCCACTTGTTTTAGTTATGTGTAAATACAGGCGGGCTCTGACAGACACCAAAAGTCAAACTGGTTTACGGCGGGCCGACACAGCCAGAAAGCAGAACCGAGCTCTCACAGGTCATTACCACTGCCTGGTCTGTTACGGGGGTAATTGGGAAACCACAGGGGTGTGATGTAATCCGCCGCCAGATTACAGTCAAGTACACACATAAATATACAGTCATCGCAGTACAAGGACCAGGACAAACTGATAAACACGGAATTATGACCATGGCAAACCCGTGGGCGAACGGTTTCATAAGAAGGTTGACTTGTCGTGTTAATATTGTTGCTGATTAAACAAATCTCAGCTTTAGAAGATCTTCATTTGACACATATGAACCACTGTGACCACAGTATACAACTGAAATATTTGTGTTTTCCACAACTTGCTTCCAAGACAATGTTAGATTAAAAAAAACCTTGTGTAAATACTTTTTTATACAGTATTTTCAGTTCTTGAGTGTATCAGCTAAGGTTTTAGCATGTTTCGCATAAACTTATTTGTATAACGTGTCACCCAAACATGTCTGCAGCCAAAACTGTTTATAACTGGCACACTTGAAGTTGCGGTAAAGAGCCTGCAGTCATATCCTGCCCCTGGCCGTGTCCCACTGCCGCCCTGATCTCCCTCCAAGAATTCTGTTTTGACTGTCTTGTCTGACTTTGTAGTGAATTGTATAAATGGAGACAACAGTGGACACAGTCTATCCATTAAGACGTTCACAGCGTTGCAGCATTCAGTCGTGATAAAATAACAGAGGTGGTCGTGAAAATAATCAAAAATTAGACATTGAGAGAGAAGTTAGAACAATGCTCAATTTCACACCTCCGTGGACCCGGCCAGTTGCCATATAAAGTGCCCAAGATTTTTGTGTTGCTTAAGCTCCCTCTGGCTTCCCACCCAATGCCGTCATGGAAAAGGGAGATTCAGACAGGGCAAGATGCTATAACAAACACTTTGTTTGAAGAATACTGTTCTGCTCCAGCCCTAACCTTGTTTAAATATAATTTCTGGAAATAAATCACTATTATAGAAAACTATCAGTCTCTGTGGCTACACAAACTGGCCTCTATCATGTTGTGTCTTGGACCCAACACATGTATGTAGATAGCAGCTGATATGGGCTTAGGTAGGAAGGAAGATGTAGATGAGAAATGAGGATCCAAGTTTGTCAGTTTTTCTTCTGCAAAGTGTGAAAATAAAGATATGGGTATTGGTAGATAAAGTTGGAGCAAATTCAGAGCACCATATAAAACCAAAAAAGTCCAGCACGAATATGGATTCAGGATCATGTCAAATGCGTAAGATAAGTAACACCAGGGGCTGAGAAGATCAGATAGAAGAAGAACATTAAGTGTTTTGCCCAGAGGGCAGGCTCTTGTTTTTTCAAGCCTTTGAAGAGTATGGGCACATGGGAATGGAAGACTGAGGGACAGTGCTTGCAAGTGTCTAGTTTGAAGAAAAGGTTGATAGCGGAAACGTCAGCCTGATTGTGGATGGTGGCTAGGTGAGTGGATATGCCTTGAAAGAGTGTGCGTGGGTAAAGGCTATTAAAGAAGGCTGCTTGTGAAGCATTAGAAAGGTTGCACCAAGAAGGAACTGGTATTTGAAAACGATTAATGTGAACTACACTCACCGGCCACTTTATTAGGTACACCTGTCCAACTGCTCGTTAACACTTAATTTCTAATCAGCCAATCACATGGCGGCAACTCAGTGCATTTAGGCATGTAGACATGGTCAAGACAATCTCCTGCAGTTCAAACCGAGCATCAGTATGGGGAAGAAAGGTGATTTGAGTGACTTTGAACGTAGCATGGTTGTTGGTGCCAGAAGGGCTGGTCTGAGTATTTCAGAAACTGCTGATCTACTGGGATTTTCACGCACAACCATCTCTAGGGTTTACAGAGAATGGTCAGAAAAAGAAAAAATATCCAGTGAGCGGCAGTTCTGTGGGTGGAAATGCCTTGTTGATGCCAGAGGTCAGAGGAGAATGGCCAGACTGGTTTGAGCTGATAGAAAGGCAACAGTGACTCAAATAACCACCCGTTACAACCAAGGTATGCAGAAGAGCATCTCTGAACGCACAGTAAGTCGAACTTTGAGGCAGATGGGCTACAGCAGCAGAAGACCACGCCGGGTGCCACTCCTTTCAGCTAAGAACAGGAAACTGAGGCTACAATTTGCACAAGCTCATCGAAATTGGACAATAGAAGATTGGAAAAACGTTGCCTGGTCTGATGAGTCTCGATTTCTGCTGCGACATTCGGATGGTAGGGTCAGAATTTGGCGTCAACAACATGAAAGCATGGATCCATCCTGCCTTGTATCAACGGTTCAGGCTGGTGGTGGTGGTGTAATGGTGTGGGGAATATTTTCTTGGCACTCTTTGGGCCCCTTGGTACCAATTGAGCATCGTTGCAACGCTACAGCCTACCTGAGTATTGTTGCTGACCATGTCCATCCCTTTATGACCACAATGTACCCAACTTCTGATGGCTACTTTCAGCAGGATAATGTGCCATGTCATAAAGCTGGAATCATCTCAGACTGGTTTCTTGAACATGACAATGAGTTCACTGTACTCAAATGGCCTCCACAGTCACCAGATCTCAATCCAATATTATATGAGATTCGCATTATGGATGTGCAGCCGACAAATATGCGCCAACTGTGTGATGCCATCATGTCAATATGGACCAAACTCTCTGAGGAAGGCTTCCAACACCTTGTTGAATCTATGCCATGAAGGATTGAGGCAGTTCTGAAGGCAAAAGGGGGTCCAACCCGTTACTAGCATGGTGTACCTAATAAAGTGGCCGGTTAGTGTATAATGATTTTGGAACAAGATCAACCTTTGTTTATGATCTTTACTACGGTGGTGTTGTCTGAGTGAATGAGTGTGGACTTGCTATACAAGTAATTTCCTCAATGAAGAGCAACCCAGAGAGTACAGATGACAGGGGAAATGGACTGCAGGTCAAGAGCATTAAGCTATAGTGTCCACTAAGGAAACCATCTCCAAGCGCCTGAACCACCATAGCCTATGGGAGGAGCTGCATCAGTATAAAGTTGGATGACAGCAGGCTTGGAGACAGAAGTTGTAGGTCAATGAATACCATTCCAGAAAAATGTCATCAGAAACACATTTCCATTCTTCATCTGTCATTTTGCATGACGATTGGGGTGAGAGAGGGTTGCTGCTGCTTTTGTAAGAGGTTTTGAGGAATTTTTGATTCAACGCACCCACAGACATTAACTTTCTGGTCCAAGAGATCAGAGAACACTTCTACTGCAATGGGGTAAAGGCAGATTTTTCCAAAACATATATCTCAAAAGCTTTAAACATTAAAACCAAGACAATTTGAATGACCAAATATCACTCGGTGTAAGACAAAAAAAGCCCAATATGCCAAGTAATTACTTGCATGTTGGATTATTTTCCACCTCATTTACCAGTGCTAACATCAATGCCATTGCAAGCAGTGTACCCTTTATGCATAAATTGTATTACAATAACCACAATTATGCCTTATTAGTCTGCAATGGCACTGAATGCATGCCATAACCACAACATTGCTTTTACCAGTGGTAACTGATGGGTCATCCAACTTTAACTGACCTCTCTCAGCTGGATTCTACTTTAGAGAAAAGCTAAGTGTATTATTTGTTACATGACTCAGCCCATTGGCTCACCTTTGCTGTTGTAATATGGCAACCTGAGAATGAGGATCCTTACTATCCCATAAATGTATATTGGCTCGAGCAGCTGGAGGTAATAAACGGCTGAACCCTGTTATAAGTTCCTGTGCAAGGGTAAATGGGAGAATGGGGAGTAAGAATGCAGGATGAACGCAGTGGACGGCACCAATAAATCTGGAAGGATTAGGATTGAAACCAGGGATCATACGTTTACTGTCAGAATGAGTTGGCCATGTCTTCTGTTACGCGAGCTGGGTGGCGGGACGGGGATGGTGTGAATTGTACGGGCCGGCCACACAGACGTAGACGGCTGCATATGCATTCTCACAAAATTGCTTTTAACCTTTGTCGCAGGCTGAGTGCTACCACCAGAAAATAAGTCGATATAATGGCAAGAAAAAAGAGAAACCAAATACCCAAACATCTTTACAGTGTAAGAGCCATGCTTTATGACAGTGTTAGCTGAATTAACAAATTGCAATGCAAATTAGAAACATGGCTTCAAGTAAAAACAACCAGATATGTAATAAACAGACCTTACCACCCCCTCCATCTCCCTAGAATTTTAAACCCAACTCCAACAGTCAGGTATTGGAGGGTGGTTGGTGACATATGTCCTTTTAAATAGAAAAGCAGAGGTGTTTCTCCCTATTAGATTTATAATGTTCTGCATATTCTTAGAGAGCCAAGCATTAGAAAGTTGCAGGCTCTTGGCCTCAAGAATCTACCGTAGTGGCTGTGCCCTGACAGCAGAGTAATATGCACTGTCAGGAGAATTCAGACACAGTGGGACTTAAAGGGAGGCTTCGCTGATGCCTGTCTGTAATTGCCCCAGGTCACGGCCGCTGCTTCACTGCAGATGACCCAGACAGGCATTATATATTATTACAAGACGAGAACTTCAAACCCCTCATAAAAAAAAGAACTATCAAGGGTATTTCTCCCAACTTTTAGCTCTGGAGGCCTGGATTTTGTAAAAATCAAGACCCCCCCTCCCCCTTCTCTGTATATATATGTTTTTTCTTCCCACCCCCCTGTCTTTTTTGAACATTAATTCCCAACAATGGTACTTTTCATTTGAGTGAGAGCAGAGCTAGGCAAGTCTCTCTCAGCATATGGTGAAGAGTGAGGGGCCAGAAAATTGAGCACAGCTCAAACTTAAGTATTTTCTCTGAGTGGGATCCAAAGATGACCTGACTAATGGACGTTCATTGGTAGGGAATATCTCTGCCTGCAAAGCTACAGCCTAAGGCATTTTCTCTCCCTACTCAGTTATGTAAGTGTCAAAAAATATCCCAGACTTGGCTTGTTGAGCTCCTGAACTGCTATCAGGGCGCTGAGCCTGAAATGCCTTTTTTTCAGAGTGCATTAACACATGCTGCCTGTTTGCTTATTTCAAGACAATCAGCTTTCAAAACTGCAGGTTGAAGGGGAAAGCAAGTCTCACTGAGTCGCACGGAGGCTAATTCTTAAAACATATGTGAACTAGTCAAAATGTCCTAAAGACTGAGGACTCTTAATGAGGTATTTGAAAATGGCCATCAGGCACAAGTCAACGTTCATTTGATTAATGCTCCCTTTAAATGACCCTCTCCCACTACGCTCAATCCAACTGTGTACGAGTATGATCTGTGGACTATTACTGATAACTCTGCTTGTTGAAAAGCTTCGGTTAAGTGGATAGAAAACTCCCAGCGAGAGCTATCGTATATCTGTTGGAAACCAGACCTTTGTGTTTTTTCATACAACACTTAATCCTTTTTTTCCACTATGAACCTAATGCATAAGCTTTTTTTATATGTTCTTGAGTAATGCATTACCACAAGAATATTTATGTGATTTGTGAGCAAAAATGATGCACATAAGGGGAGTTATGAATGTTGCTTACCGTGTTTTTTTTTGTTTTGTTTTGTTTTTCCAGGGCTGATTTTCACATTTAATTTATTTGGTCCATATTAAGGCCAGAAAAGATGACATCGCTCGTAACCCTAACTCTAATCCCACATGGCTGTCCAGAAGACAAGAGTGCAAACATCATTTTTGTACATTTGTAACAACAGCAACATTTTTTGGCAAGTAACACAACCTTGACAAACTTGACACCTTGACAAATCAGCCCAATATTTCAGGAATTCTGTTCATGTGGGAATCAGGAGATGTGCTTTCAGTTCCAATATCCACTTCCTGAGCAGAATTTAAGTTTAAAGTTGTTTGTAGAGCACTAGTTCATATGAGAGTGAGGAAAAGTGCTTTACAAAGTGGTAAAATAGATACAAGCACTTGTGAACAGACACTGGACTTTTGTGCAGGAGACACAGAGACACAGAGGAGAAAGTTTGTGTTCCTGCAGTGGTCCCATTTTTAAAATCATAACCATGATTGGTGCCTTTACCAACTTTATCAAGATGTTTTACTTGTTTGACCCCACTTTTACTAAAGTTTATTTGCAATAGCCAAAATCTTTCCTCAACCTCACATACAGTGATTTAGTGATTTCTATTCACAAATGTTGTCCAAAAATAATTTCAAAATTGCTCACATGAAATATTGTAAAACATTGTAATCAAATGTTATCCTAGTAGTTAGTATTGGTGGTCTGTTGATGGGCTGTCACAAACTGTCAGACACTGGACTGCTGCAGATGGAGATTCCTATCACCCTGCTCCTGAGCCCTCAAGCGCACTCTACTTTTCTACTGAATGGTTAAACTGCTTGTTTCACTATATTTGGTACATGTGGAGCAGCATTCTTTCCAGGAATTTGAATTACAAATAGCATCACATGTCCCCAGAAGCTCTGTGGAAGTAGCACATTTAGCCAGATGAAATACAATTTAATATTTTGTTACTTTTTCGAGTTGTGGAAATTGGTTCTTGGAATCCATTGAAAGTGACATGAATTCAAGTTTATCACAGTTGTTGGGAGAACACTGCAAACCTTTTACAACCTTGCAAGGATGGGGGTGTGCAGTTCTTAATCACAAGACAGAATCTGGATGATTTGTTTTCTTTCTCTCTTTCTCTGTTTTCGTTCTCTTTCCTTTTCTTTTTTTTTTGTACTGCAAACCATTTGTACCCATCAACCTAAAGTAAACCATCTATAAACCAAGTATAACTCAAGCTAACTATCTGTCTCACTGCACTGCTGAGAAACAGAAGATGTTTGCATTTCTGTCTTGAACTGTGTGCGGCCAAAAATGTGATGCCATATAGTGACCCAATCAGCAATTGAATCAAAATGAGATGATGGGGCTGGGTCTTGTGGATCACTGTCAATCAGCACAGGGCAACATCAGCATTATTTTTTAGTGATGTTTGTGCCCACCTAAAAGTAATTCCAATATTAATTCTCTTTTAGCTCCATTTTGGTCACAACCAACTCCTGAGATTAGGGTTAGGGGAAGCTTCGTGCCAGAACATTGAGTTGAAAGAGCCTTAAGAGTCTCATGGAGCTGAGGGGGGTGGAGACCAGGTTAATCACTACGACTGACATGTTTGCATAAGGCACAGTCATTGATCCCCTACTGATATAGAAATATTAGTTGGTGCATCTTTAAACTGAAATTAAATTAGAATCTTGCACAAAACTGCTGAAATCTCTGACTTGCAGTAACACCAACAAAATGTGAAAGAGTGTCAAGAAATTGATTTTCATAATTCAGGAGGGCAGACTGAGCAGAAAACCCCACAATTCACCACATATGTTGATGCATTATTCAGCAATGGCAACCACAGACATCTCATCCAGCTTTATGAAAGCTGGAATACATAAGCTTCAGATAAACAGTCCTATACTATAATGCATTCAATGCTAGGTTGCCTTAATGTTTCACAGCTCGTTTGAAGCTTTCCTGAGCTGTAAGGCCCTTATCATCTCCTCTAATGCATAGGTAATCACATGTGTGTCAGTTCTTGCCACTTCCCTCACTGACAGGCCAATCGGCCGGGCACTCCAAACATGAAAAACATCCTTTTTACAACATGTTTCTTCCCCCTTTTTGGTTTCTTATTCCTCTAAAGCCTGTGATGGACACCCAAGGAGACTGTGTGACACTGATGGCTGGGTGAGGGCATCATTTCCATGAGTAAAATATCAAGCCCCTGTCAAACCTGTCAGCTCTTGCACACACAATCATGCAAACACACATACATAAGCTCAAAGCATGTCGGGAAGCCTGCGCGATGCCCATGTCCCCAGATATGTACTTTTTTCATTCCTGAGTTTTCCTTTTGAGTGGCAAATGGATGCATTGGCTCATGGGAGGAAAGAAAGCATTCGTTTTCACATGTGACACTTGAGGGGATGGCGGGACACCTCTTTTCGCTCAGTGTCAGGTGGTGTACCATTTGGCTGACCGGAGCCAGAGCAGACAGGGAGAAATGCCAGCACTTAGCCCCGGCACGAGTCATTTTGTTTTCAGTTGGTACCATTCACAGACACTTTGTGGGTTAAAGAGGTTTGTGGAGGAAAAGTCATTTGTCCTGTCTGTTTTCCTTCATTAATGTTGAGGCGCAGACTTTCTTTTTCTAAGTTGTTTATTTTTTTTAGGATGCATGGCATGTGACTATTCAGATTCCAAACAGTTGGGGTGCAGAGCACGTCATTTATATGTATCTTAATGACCTCAAGTCACAGCCCACTTCACGCTGTTGCCAGGAATTGTGAGCAAGTGATTATGCATTCTGTGAGACTGTGTGTTTATAGTGTGTGTTTTTGTGCGTCATGAGGTGAAGTCCCACCCATTCCACTACCAAACATTCTCAACATCTTTATTATTTGGATTTGTCCTCCTTTGATTTTTTTGCTTCGCTGTTACCTTATATTTTCTATTAGATGAACTGAGGATTTATGTGTAACCCCAAATTCTTTTGAAAATCAACAACAACTAAGACACAAATCCCACTATTTTCTTATTAAGTAGCAGATTGCATTCTGTAGTTCTTCCCAAGAAATATTGTTGGAAATTATTCAGAAATTATAGAGCTGTAAAATAAACCATCACTTCCTCATTTCCACATAGTGAAGGTCTGAATGCTGTTTGACATCTTTCTCTTTGCTGCTAACAATATTTTATTTATTCATTTCTTTACTTTCCTATAGATGGAAAGCAGTTTTGAGCTATAACTAGTGCAATAGATGTGATGAAGCTATTGTTATAAATACTTAGGACTGTGGCCTTATAACAGACATATGAATCCAGTCCAATGTGGTAAAAGGTAAAAATTGGATTGTTGTATAGAAATAAATGCTGCTTCTGTTGATATTGTGTATGTGCATGTTTCCCTGTGTATCACAGTGCAGACCTTTCATCCCAACCAATACTTTTCTCACTCAACATCTTGGGATGTTGGTGTGGGATGGTTCTCTTTAACAAACAGAAGAGAGCAGCATTGTATGTTGTTTATTTCCAAGGCTGTACTGCAAAAACTGCCTCATCACCGCTGCTCTCTGGTTACATTTAAATGCAGTCTTTACAATGTCAGGTCACGGGACATTTCAACATTAGTGGTGCCTCTTTTCTGAATCACTGATCACTGAATTTGGAAAAAGCAGATACTATTCTGCATACAAATGGAACTGGAAAGAATGTGAAGTGACATTTCACTGGAACATTTTACAAGGTTTTACTTATGCATTTGTGATCACACTTGCACATGTTTTGCTGGAAAATTATTTATTATTATTATTTATTATTTATGTTTATGTGAATTATCTGTGTCTGCACTTATACTGTTTTTGTTTTTGTTTTGTTTTTTGCGCAGGTCTCTGGAGAAGATTCTCTGGAGAGATTCTAATCTCATATATATAATACATAAATTAATAAAAGTTTTAGTAATAAAGTAATTAAAGCTGAGTTTAAGAATACTGGAATAATACTGGAAAACTGTATGAGTATATTTTAAATGAAGAATTCCCCAAATTCTTTAAAAATTACCTTAGTCCTTACTGTGTGTATTACAGTGAAACCAGGATCCATATTTTGTTTTTTAAATATTATTCTGTTCTACTTTTTTGCTATTACATCATGCTGCTCATAATAACCTGATATCATGTCACAATGGGAAATCTATTCAGACTTTAGATTGTGTCACTTTTTGACTATAAGAATATGAATATAAACGGATATTAAATATAATAAATTTTCCTCTAGTTACTACATGAATCATTTCTGCTTTCCTTTGTTATGGGACATTTGTAATCACATCAGTATACATTTTCACAAAATATCAGCTGTAATATGTAACAAAGTAATAATTCCATGATAGAAAAGGATTGTGGAGAAGAAACACTATGTAATCACCTGTCCTCTTTAAATAATAAATACAAATGAACACACACACACACACACACACACACACACACACACACACACACACAAACTTTAAACATTACAACATATTTCATAAATGCTTAGGTAGGTATCTGCAACTTGCAGTAAATCTGAATGTGTAAAGATGAAATGTCCCACTTGAATTTTCATTTAATATTTCATTAAATTTTGTAGTTTGTTTCACATTTCAGATTGAATAATATACACATTATACACAATAAATAACACAATATAGAATCATCAAATGTCTCAAAATTACACCAAATTTCCACTCACACATTTCACATTTAATAATCCTATCCACACATTTCTGTCCATTCTTTGTCCTATGTAATAATTACGAATACCCCACAACATATTTATGGTGGCTCATTAGCTACACTTTAAGTAAAAAACATCAACATCAACATCATTTTATTCAGGCTATCAAAAAAGATGGCACTTGTGAATGAATTAAATATGTACATATTTCCACATAAAGCCTATTTAAAAGATGCCACTATATTATTTACACCTTGACCCTTCTTCTTCTTCACTTTGTGTCTCCTTTGACCCAAATACAAAGAAAAATACCAAAGTAAAAATGCTCAAACATTCGCTCTCATCCCTTGAAAATCTGACACTGCAGATGTGGTTTTTGTCACACAATAAACTGTGACTGAATCTGTGGCTTTATACTTCTCCCCCCCAAAACCTCTATTGTTGTGACAGAGAGAAAAAATAAAAAGTGGCAGCGGGCAACGGCCAAATCTTGAGGTTTTTGCTCTTCGTGTGTCTACTCCAGATGAGTTTGACTTGAATATCAATCCAGCAATTAGCACAGGCAAACACATATATCTACTTGCTAGTCCTCTGCTCATCCCCTTCCCTACCTCCACCCTTCTGTCCATCCATGCCTCTATCCCCCCTGCTGTTTGCTCGAAGGAATCCACTGTAAAAATGTGATGGAAGAGATTAATTGAGATTATCAGGTGCCGGGCCCCTCGGCTCCCCACTCCTGATATGTTTCTTCTGCATTTGGGGGCCTAATAAGGAAAGCAAACACTGATATTGCTGCTTCTTATTTGAGGACAATTGTTGTTGATGAGCTGGAGGGATAAGCAGTGGAGGATGTGGAGGAAATTGGGCTCCGGGGTTCTTTCTCCGGCCCGGCGGGAGGCTGCTGGGTAAAGCTTGAATAACAAATGAGTTTTGCTGAGGATTTGGCTAATCATCTCAGGCCGCCACCGCCCCAGGACAACTGGACTTATCAGAGAGAGGGGGGAGAGAAGGAGAGAGAGACCCAGCACTTGAACTGCGGACCCTGGGCTCTAATTAACGGCGACCGCAAATGAAAAGCAGCTGGCAATAATTACACAATTAAAGTGCCTTTGGGGGGAAGAAAAGCATAATTTCTGTAGCCATCGCCATAAATCTTGTGCTGTCCGAGCCCATACGTTTAACATGAACTTTTCCTTAGCAGGTTAATGCATTACTCATATAAAAAACACAGTATCCCTTTGTGTTTTGCTTGGACCTGCTTAATAACAAAGAGTGCGGGACGGGCGGCCCGCGGATCGCTCTGCCCGTGAACGCCTCAGAGAGCTGCTGGAGCATGAAGAGCCGACACCTCCACTTACCGCCATGTGTGAACTTTCTTTCCGTTTTTTCTCCTCTCTCCGACTAACTGTACCATAACAAACTGTTGCCGGGATAAACCATGTTCAGGAAATCGATCCTGCGAGTTGTTGCTCGACGAGGAGAGTATTACACACAAAGCAGGAAATTTAATTGTGCGTTTCTTTACTTTTCTTTGATGCATTGTTCCTTTTGGTTTGACAAGTCCGTTGACGAGCTCGAGCGATACCCTATGTGCGCCGTTTTAAAAAAAAAACAACCTACAAACACGTTCACATTTTCAAATTAGCAATGAAAACCTCAAAGTGAACATTTGGTTTTACTTTGGATAATTCCACTGAAACTCAAGTCAGACGGTAACTTTTACTCCGAAAACACCGCAGCCACCAACAGATGAGCAATTAAGCAATTACACCCATTTCACAAAGTAAGCCATAAACACCTCTAAGTGTATTGTGAATGGGCCCAACACGTTCCGCTGGGAACTCACCGTGATCTTTTGTCAGACGCTCTCCAGGATGATTAATAGTTTAATTTCTCAAAATTATTTAGACACACAAATAATTTGATACAACGAGGGGCTATTACCACATCTTGTAATAGACATGTTACAATGATGAAAGCTTTAATTTGTTTTTAGAGCACTTACGGGGGTTAGAAAAGCCACCTCAGTCCCCATCATCAATCATGTGTCACTTAACAGAAGTGTTATATTATGGGAGAAATGCAAATATACCGCCTTAAATGCATGCTCCCTGACAGCTGGCTTTCCCCTGGCCCTTTGAATCTCTGCTTACTGTTTTCACTGTAAAGAAAATTACAAGTAGTCGTCTGGCAGAGGATTTGTCTGTGCTGAATGGAGGATGGGACTGGCAGCACACACTTTGCAGCAGGGTGTAATTAAAGAGGACAGACATTTTGACGGGCATGTGTTCTGCTCTGGAAATCAGATATTTGATAATGTGCAGATTTATGGATGTTTTACAGTGATGGCGTTAAGGACTTGGTCTAATGCACTTAATATATTTTTAAAGCTGAATATCTTTTCATTAAGGTTATAACACAGTTGATTCTCTCAGGTACGAAAACAAAAGTAGCTTGTTTTTTTGTTGTTTTTTTTTAGATCAGCGATGTCAAGTTCACAGTTTGATTCTGTCACAGTACATTCATCTAGGCATTTATCCTCTGCCTGCATTTGCCACAGACCCTGCTTCTCCTACCTGCCCTGCACTAACCCCAGCCTTTCCCACATACCTACTCACCTGTTCTTAACTCCTTATTTATTTCCTGGTCTCTCTCTCTCTCTATATATATATATATATATATAGATATCTCCACTGTTTCTGGACTTTGCATGCTCATTTGTTTCTTCCTGCCTGGTTCCTCTGCTGGTTGCCGACCGCTGCCTCCTCCCTGACATCGCCTCCTGTTTATCCTTGCCTTGCCTGAGACATAGATCTCTGTCCGGACATAGCAATTACATGGTCTTAAACTTGGACCACCAGTCCACCCTGTTATGTATTTATTTTAAAATCTAAAAATAAGAATCAGCATCAAATGAAAGTAGTCATTCTTGAAGTTGGGCTGAAAAACTAAATATGATCCAAACTGTTGTCATACAGCAACAGAAGGGCCTTGGGGGCCTTGGGTATAAAACAGGGAATCGTGCTTTGTGCCTTCATCTGCTTGTTGGCTTTGTGTTATTCAGGTGCAGATAATGGCTGTATTGGACATGACGAGACAGCTTTTCAGAAATGAAAGCTCCACAGTGATGTTTGTCGCTCAGTCCACAGAGGGAGCAGTGTTCCTGCTGAAGAACACAGGGAAGAACAGTGTTCTTGCTTCTCTCTCAGGCTGCATCAGTGTCGGATTTGTGAACACATTTTTGTCGTTGAAGCTTTCACTCATGGACACCACTTGTCCCAGTGAATCTGCTCAAGTTTTTTTTCTCCACCAATTTCTGTGTTTATTAAAGGATTCTGTTGTTTCATTTATAATATGCCTGAGAATAGAATGATAAAAGGTAAAGCTGGGAATCTTGTTTTAATTCCATACAGTTGACAGTGTGATTATTATTGTGATTGTAAAAGACATTTTTTTAAACCCTCTTTTTCCTCTATAAGAGAGTTATTTTCATAGACCAATCCACCTCATGAACAGTGTTTCGTGATTTGTAAGAGATGATAATTAAAGGATACCATAAATCCCTTAAGTGGGCAAACAAGATGTGCATTTAAATGCTGTCACAGAATCTGTGGCATGTTGAAAGTGTCAGAAATGTTGGTGCTGGTAAATTCCTTATATCAAATTTCCATCAAAAAGAAGCAGAGTCTTTATATCAGCATCCCTACCTATGTAACGCAGCTTCTTCTAAGTACTCAAGTAAGGCTAAAGGTAAACTGGACTGTGCACTGTACTTGACCTGAGAGGAACCAACATTTTCTGGGTAAATCATCTGGGTAAAGAGTGAATGCACTTCTTTTATATACAGGTGCATATCTGTCACCTCTTTCATACAAAAGATGAGGAGCAATAACAAAAGCGGAATTATTTAGCTCATTCAAACTTTGACTTTAAAGCAAGCTGTTTGCAACAGAAGGCTAAGTGCTGCATGTGTAGTTCAAGGGGATTACAAAGTTCCATGCTGCTCAAGGTCCAGGAATCCCCTCCGCTGCAGGTCAGTGGTGTTCCCACCATCCCCGGCACCCTTCTCTGTGCCAGAACTGTGTGTTTTTTTTGTCTTTTCCACCTCCGAGGATGATGTCTTGTTGTATTGTAGACAAGTTCAAGAGGTGACGCATAGTATGAAGCTCCTGCATTAAATGTAATCACCGTGGCAGGGCTAAAATTTGAAGCAGATTTATCAGTATTTAGGCCATGTACTGTTTTTCTTTTCTTTGTTGTTTTTTTTTCCTGCGGGTAAGGATTTAAACAGTGCACATTCTGCTGCTCCGAAAACCCGTTCGGCTCAGTACTGTAAATGAGTTTTCTGGGCCTGTTTTTCTAACCGGCCTTGTTGACACATCAGCGTGCTGCCACACAAACGCAGACTTGATTGGGACCATGAATGTTCCAGTGCATTTCAAGCGTCTTGACAGACTTCAGGGTTAAGATGTTCTGAATTAGATTTGAATTACAACCACTAAATGCCCCTGTCAAAGCTAATTACGGCTGACACTGCCCATGTGTGTTTGGCTGAGTCGCTCTTATAGGGGAGGCACAGAGCTTAAACAAAGAAATACTCCAAAGGCATTGCCCCAGAAATTGTCATAGTGTAAAAGGGTAATAGGGAGGTATTTCTCAGCTAAGAATGCTAATCCATGCTCAGTCTCCAGCTGTGGCTTGGCAAATAAAAGGCCTGCAGAAAATTTGCACTGGAGGTGTTGCTCTCCAGATAAAAGCCAAAGTGCATTATTTGGCTGTAAGAGGATTTTTTGTATTGTCAGGAGCAACAATACTATTTCTTGTCTATTGTTTCACAAGGTGAGACGACCGTGGAACAGGTCCCATCATTCTCAGTGTGTCGACAGAGGTGAGTAGTTTGTACACAACTCCATACAGAATGCAGGTTCATATGGATGAGTTTACAGGATGCAGTTAAATCCCCCTCAATGGCTGCAGATGTTTAAGCTCACTCTTCCTGACACAGTAATTGCTGGGGGGGTATCCTTAAACAACGGTCAGCATCGCTGAGAAAAATGAAAGGACGATAAAATAAATTAAAATTCTTGTGTGAAACGGTGAAAATAAACAGCATGCCTGAAATGACACCGGCAGTCGACACAGAGTGGGACTCTGCGATTTCTCAGGCGTGCGGGCTGCCGGCACACTGACGTGGAGACCCGCGCTCTCCCTTCACTGACAGCTCAGGTGTGAAAGGTTCACCTTCAGAGAATCAAAGTGCCCCCCACACACCTCCACCATCTTAACCCCCAGTTGTCCCTTACCAGCCGTCAGACTTAAGTCCAATGCAGTCTGTTACTCTACCCACTTTCATGACTTTTACTCTAAACCAGAAAAATCTATTTGTTCCAAAGATGTATAATAAACCACAGTGTTAAAGCATCCAGACTGGTTTCAAACAAGTTACGAACGAGCTGATATCAGTAACACAAGGATTCTTTGTAAGTGAAAATGAAGGTGGATGTGCCCCTTATTGTCACTCATTACAATGTAAAACTGCATTCATTCAGTTGCACTATTATGATTTAGTGCTGCAAAATCAAAGCAACTGAAACCCTGGGTATAGATTTAATGTTAAAGTTAGGAAGGGACAGTATTTCTCCATTTTCGAAAATGGGACCTAAGTATGGAATATCTACTGCAATGCAGAATGCTTATGTAATATTCAAGGCCAAATCATGTTGTTGTTCATGGCTGCAACGTTTGATCAAACTGAGATGTTCCAGACGTCTTGTGCAACATTTTCTGTGCTTTTCCATAAAGTTTAGATTTGGACTAGAATTAAAATAATGTTCTGAGGGTCTAAACGATGCCGGACACTGTTCAACACGACTGTAAGGATTGTGTGACAGGGAGTTAGTCTGGCAGGTTGACTGGTCAATTTTTTTTAAACTGGGTCCTGTGACTAATTCTCATTTGTCTCCTTTAAACAAGGCCTTAAAGCTTAATGACAGTGATCTCCATCTCCTCTGCATCATATCAGCGGTGTGACAGCTGGCTGAGTTGCAGCATGTTTATGTCCATTACATTTTTGTTTATAGTGGAGCATAAAATGTTAAGTCACCCCCATCTGTGCCAACAGAAATTTCAGAATGTTTTTCAAAACACAGCATTAATGCCTTTACGTCATTTTCGTACAGGCATATTATTGTTTTCTCTCAAATACCGTTTTGGAGCCCGGCGCGGTTTATTCGTGTTTACAATGGCTCTCAGGAGCTCTGATGTAATTCGACTCTAAAAAACAGGTCCAACAACACCTCGTTACTCGCAGAGGTGGCCCTGCTGTTGCCTTTGCCCCCTCAACCCCCTCAAGGTGCCCGTTTGGTGACGCAAACAGGACCCCGAGCCACCCCACACATACACACACACACCTCCCCCCAACAATGCAGAAGCCTGCCACTGACCTGTGCAGCTACCTCCCCTCCCTCTGTACATCGGTGTGCATTACATACAGCAAGTGCAAATTAGGTTAGTGAGTAATATCCACAGAGCCGGGGCCTGTGGGTCTCCAGCCAGTGTTCATGAAGCATGTTTAAGGAAAACAGTTACTGAGCCGTTATTATCAGGGGTGGGATTAGAGCGGGATTTGGCTGGCCATAAATATATCACAGCTCCATTAAACATGGACAACACTGGAGGGGAAAAATTAATGGGACGGGGGGATTTGAGGGGGGTGGCGTGGGGTTTTTGAGTTTGGTGTTTAGGACGGGGTGGTGAGGGTGAGGGCCTGCACAAGGCTTAGCTAATTCTCTTATTCTGGACTTAAAGGGGGGGTCGATGGGAGCACTGTGAGGCCCAAAAAGCCTTTCCATCTGAAAGCACTTCATTAAGGGCCTCCCTGCACTGCAGTTTTTGCCCAGGCTGCTCCGGGAAGGTATTAAACAGCTGAGGGCTAAAGCTGAGAGGCCCTGGACCATTGATCCCCAAAGGGGGAGCCTTGATTTGGTGCGTTTATGCCTCATCATCAGTCGTTGGGCTCTCAGTTTACATCACTGGTGGAGAGTTACCGTCAGCCAAATTAGCTTTGATGCAGTTTAGGGACGTTGCACAAACAACCAATTGCGAGTTTAGCGGGATTACTTTGCCTGAAACCAGCTTGATAGCCTCCAAAAAGAGAGTGAAAAAAAGCAGAAGGCCAAACAAGGCTGTCTGTTTCTGAAAATTCACAAAGTTACTTGCATTGTGAGTGAGGGGGGGAAATGAATTAGTTTATAAAATGCCTTTTTTTTTAGATGCATAAATTTTAACTGCTTCATGTTTGCTGCTTTTATACAACAATTTTCAACCTTAGAAAAATTGGAATGAGCTGTGAAAACCTATCTGTCAAAAGTTCTTTTGGTTAACATGTTGCAGCAGAAAAAAAAAAATCTGTGGACACCTTACCTGTATTTAAACACCAAGTTAGAAGTGGAAAGCACTTTGTCCCTAAAATAATGTCACTATAACTATTTCATTATCATTTTTCTGTGATACTATCATCTATATTAATATTATTTTTGGCCCTTGAGGACTGAGGAAAAAGTTTGTTTGTTTTTATGGCTAACATGTTGGCAAACAGTTGCCTTTTTACACATTCAGCAGTAACCTTAGCATTCATTTATTGATTGTTGTACCCTCAATGAATAGTCCAGCCACTCTCTTTTACCGCTGGTTTGGTCTCCACCAGCTCCTGATAAGAAAATGTGCCACTTTAGCTTCTACATGCTCTGTATGTTCAGCAGCTAGTCTCTGCTGAACAGGTACTGTATATGTGTAGTTGCTCCATCACTGAAAACAGCTGCCGGATACAGTACATGGTTGTTGAAAGCACAACTGGTGGGCTTGGAAATCAAAACAATGTGCTGAAAGAAGCTAAAAAAAAAAAAGCTTGAGTACTTACTACAGAGCTGGTAATAATAAACTTCAAGCAATCCACAGGCTTATTTGAGCAATTGTTAAAGGAAAACTTTAGGTTTATTATAACTTTATTTATTATTGCCATTATTATTACTTTTTAAAAAATGTATTCTTGTGGTCCGAGCCATCACTTCTATCAGGTATAACAACAGTAATTGCTGAGAACTCAGAATCTAGCTGCATTACTAAAAATAGGAGAGAATCATGCACAAACCATCAGACTGTCAAGTTATTGATTTTATACCAACAGCTTTGCCTGGTTAGTTACAGCTTCATTTCACCTGAAATGAAGCTAATAACCTTTCATCACAAGATGAAACATTGAACATGTTGAAGTAGGAAGTTTGGCTGTTAACTCCAGTTGATGTTTATGACAATAATTTTGGTTTAGAACTACATTTGGCGAATGAACACTGTAAAAACACTGTTACAACCTGCATGCCATCTGTCAAAGGCTTCAAATAAAATATGCCACTGCAAATCAAGTCAATGCTAAAGCTGCATGGGGCCAAACAGAGGTATTTACAGCAGGGAAAAATCACCAGCCCAATAACACTGTAATATTATACTTACGCTCCTTATTTTTCTTTCAAAAAGTGCATGTGTCATATTGGGCTCCCTCCTACAAATAGGAATTGAGGCTATTCCACCGCAGCTTTTCTGTCTGGCTCATGAACAGACGGTCCAAATAGAACCCATGTCCCATCTCCCTGCCCCAAAATGGCACGGTTGTTAAGAAGGAAAATACATGAGACGAGAGGCTTGGATATCAGATTATCATCAAGTAGCACCAGAACCCCTGGTATTTTGTTAAAAAATTTTGGTATTAAATATCCGCTTCAAAGTGGCTAATTATGCTAAGTCCTGATTTCATGGTCACAGCTGTAGCGCATTACCAATCACAACAGCTCGACGCACCAGGCTGCTGCGGTTTCTCCGCACGAGGAGATGCTGCGGCTTATCTCTGCCTGTATCGATGTCAGGGCGACGCTCAGCAGAACCATCTGGACTGATAACTCCATCTCATCTTCATCAGTCTGTAGTCACCACAGGCAAGACCCAAAATGCCAGGGGTTTACCTTCACTTTTGATATTTGAGGTATAAAAAAAAAAACTAAAACAAAAAAAATATTGCTCAACACCTCTTTCCATCCCTTTCCCTTCATGGTTCATTTCATGACTCGCTCGCACTTTAAGCAATATGTTACACTTGATCAACACAACCCTAAGTAACTAACCCTAACTTTTTGCATTCGGCCGCTGTCAACATGATCTTAAAACAAACAATTCTGCCTGGTAAATAGAAAATGTGAGTGAGTTCCAAGAAGTCTTTGTGACTTTCAAAGCTCCTGTGTGTTAGCTCACTGTCAGAGCTCAGAATCATGAAACCAAATTAGTTCAGCAGCTCAAACATGTCTGATGTTGTGGTCAATGACAAATGTTGAAGCAATGGAGAAGCAATTGACCAAAGCTTTGTAGGCAGGATTGAGATATAATTGTACTTTGGTTATTCTGTTGTGAAATGAGACATTTCGGCTGCATGCATCACTATGTGTGAAGGATAGAGGCAAGGAACGGAGACAAGGAATATCCACTGCAATTTTCATGACATTCTGAGCAAAGGTGATATCGCTGTGGATTGTAGTCAAGCCCACCTCTGAACAATTTACATGAACCTAACCTAACCTGAACTTTTGAGACTAATATGAGATTTTTATGTGCTGTTTGGAAGGTGAATGAAAGAAGCAGTTGTGGGACAGACAAGTAGAAGAAGTGGTTCTGATAATGGTCTTGATTGACACTTTAATTGTTTATTCTCTATATAAGATATTAATATACAGATAATTTGCCGAAAATAGTAATTTATCATGAACATTGAAAATATGTTCCTGGGTTGATTTGCCTGATCGGAAGAGTAGTTGTAGATGTAGACTTCAAAGCATTAGATTTGTCCCACCACTCAACATGTCAGTCTAATGTGAGAGGCTTTATAAAATCAGACCTCCTCAAATGCAAGTAAAAAAGCTTTTACAAGAATAAGACATAAAACAGAACTCAATTTTGTCACATAAACATTTGTCACATGAAATTTCAGCAACGCAAAATCTCTTCTTGATAGTTGTGCTTACATTGTGTTAGCCAAGATGCACTCGCTGCGTAAAGCTGGCCAGACACACACACACATGCGCATGATCAAATCCTTGAAATGTCGCTGCCAATCCGTCTGTCCTGTGGTGCTCCATGATTCGCAGTGCAAACATGATACTCAGACGGAGGAGCTTTAAGTGATCAGTGTCTAATTTAAACCGACACACCAATTGCTGTGGTCCCACGCTCAAAGCGCACAACAATCATTCGACTTAGTTTCTCTTCTAATAACGCATGTCTGCTGTGTAGCGTGCTATGTCCTTTAGAGCACTGGGCACAATCAAGCTAATATTTTCGTCTTGAGTTACTAATGACTAATAATCATAGGCTAACATAGTGGAAATATTAAGCTCAGCTCCACTCAGGCCGGACCGGGCTGCGCTCCTCCACAGAGGCACAATGCCATTTTGGCACACAATGTAATAAAGTGCAGTACGTGCCTTTTAGTGTTTGGGAGACTGCAAGCTGTCTGTCACTGAGAACATCAAACAAAGCGCTCGAGCCAGTTCTGGTGTCATCAGTAAAACCAAAAGCTCAATAATCTCCTTTTAACCTTTATTTATCCAAAGAAAAGAATGGGATAGGGTCCCAGAATCTGACTTGGGGGGGGATTAGTGGTGGGACAACAGAGGAGGTTTCACAGGAGGACATGTCTCTCTGTCCTCTTCCAGGACAGATGTTGTGTATATAGATTAAAAAATAGCAACATCAATGTAATGAAATTGATGACTGATTTGCTGAATGTTTTTATCAGCCATTATTAACTGTGAGTTACCAGTTATATGGAAATGTGCATTGTTCACTGTAAGGGTGAAGTACAATTGATCCCAACAATTTGGGAATCTATGTCAGTTTACTTGTTTCGGTATTTGAAAAAACCCACCCATCATTTAATATAGCACTGTAATAATAATAATATCTCCAATCTCCAGGAAAACACTTCGCCAGACCAAAACTAAAAAAGAATTTATGTAAAATTCAGCAATTTATTATTATAGGATTGTTGCTTTTGAGCCTTTTAGCAAAAGAAAATAAGCCAGGAGTTCTGTTGCAAGAAAAACTTTGATTCTTTTGATTTTTCTGATAGATATCTGATTAATAGAGGCTCACGATCGGAGCGTTTCCGATCTGAGTCCATCTCAAATGAATGCACTTCTTCGTGGGAGGAGATAGAATCAGATTTTTTCTTTCCTCGCATTCAAATGAAATGCACAATTAGCTGAAATGCAAGAGAGAGTCGAGAGGCAGTGACAGCCGTGGTCTGCGAAAACGAGCCCGACGCCAAAAGTGATATGTTTTTGATATATTATTATCTGCATAATAAGGTATTTTTCCAGGGGAGTTGACATGACTCAAGTGGTAACACACACACACACACTGTGGTGTGAGTATCCCTTTCCATCAGCCAACCTAATATCATACTTTTACCCTGTGATTCACCCCCTCCAGTTCAGCTGGGCTCATATCATATTTAAAGTCGCTATGATTGAGTCCCCCCTGTTGATGGCATATTTCTCATTTAGGTTAAATCAAAGAGATGTGGTGTCAGGCCTAACCACCGCTCATTACCATCATCGCTGGAGTACAGGGAGCAATTTACCTGTGGAGACGTGGTAATGCTGAATGGAAATAGGCAGGAGCAGGAGCTGAAATGATATTTTTAATTATGTGGCACCTCTCCCTGCGTTCCCATGCTGGTTCCCTGAGCCTCGGACGCCCGTGCCTCATTTTGGCACACGCTTCTCATCAGAGAAGAGACGAAGGGGGAGAGTGTTCGAGGACCTGTTTGTGCGAAGGTCCTCTCCCAGCGACCTCTGCGCAAACAAATCAAAACAGCAGCGGTTCGCGGCATCGCAGAAAGTTGACATGGCGTTGATTATCTGGCTAAGCGGGCGCTGTCGGCTCATTTTCCTATTCGCTAACACGCTCAAAGGCTTCAATCAACCGCTTGATTCTCATTTGCTTCTGGTCGCCACTGGTTTTCATTACTGAGGCTAAAGCTGCTGTGAGATATCAAGTGCTGCTGACAACAGCAACTGAAGCTGGAAACAAAAGCAGTTTTAGGCTTCAGGAAGCATCAGGAAAAAAGTTAGTTTAGCTTCCTTTTCCCCATCTGCTGCTTGCACTTATCTTTACAATATATTAAAGTGGCAGGAGGGAACACCAGGACCAAGAGGGCACAGTAAGAGGTGGCAGTTTACTTTATATAGTGCGATAATATTGTTATCAATATTTATGATGTGTCAAATATCAAAAGTTGACACTAAGTAACATTCGCATTCTCAAAAACTCCCAGACTCAACATACAAACATCTGAAGTCATATGAAAAAAATGTAAAGACAAAGAAGAAAGACAGCTGGTATTACATTCTACATGTATGTGCATTTTTTAAAATGCAAACTGCTTAAATGCTACCTGATGATACAGTTCTTCTAAAATTTATTCTGCCCCTTTCATTTCTTAATGATAGATTGAGCTGACCTCCAGGGGATGTTCAGTGAATGTTTTTGTACCCATCCCCTGACTTGTCTTCATGGTGTAATTGAAGCCAGAATAACTGATAATAACTGAACCAGTGACTGGACCTTCCACACACACACTGCACTCAGGTGAACTCCAATTTTATTGATTGGTTGTACTGCTGTTGAATTAGATCAATCACTTTAAAGGGGGTGAATATTTAAGCAATCATTTATTTTACATTATATAATTTTAATTAATTTACATTAATTTGTAAACATCTATTTTCTCTTTGTCAGGAGGTTCTTTCTGTAAATTTTTTCCCGTTTTTTCTTTTATTAAAAAATATTAACAGTGATTCCATTTCATTCCATAAAAGCAACCAAAGCGTAAAAAAAAATCTAAGGGGATGAATACTTTTTATAGGCAGTAAACATTTCATTTTACTGCATTTTATTTCCTCACTAAATCCTTCTGTACCAAGTCACACAGACACAATATGTGTAACAACTGTGTGCTGCCTGCAGAGCTGCACTCATCCGCACTGTGCCATGACTATACTGCATATTCTTTAATATCATACATACAATCATATCTAGATAATGTTTATTTGAAAGACTAAATCATTGCAACCTTGAAATGAAAGGAACTGTTTTTAAGTGACTGGCTGACCAAATGGGCTCAGGAGCAGTAGGGTATCGAAAAAAAACAACCTAGAACCTACAAGTCTGAGAACTATGTTGATGGAATGTCTAAAGTCATGGATCCTGTATCACAATGAAAGTGTTTTTGCCAGTGACACAACAATAGCTTTTGCTTGTAATGATGTCTGCGTGAGGATTTTTCTGAGGAAGTTTCTCTCTAGAACATTTATGGACAGAATTCAGCTTTTTGACAAAGTATGTAACTGCAGACTCAATGGAAGTTTGATCAAATCTTGCTTTATGGTGTGCTTTTTGTGAGTTGGAATCTGGGGTTCAGAATTACGCGCGAGCAGAAACAGTTATGATCGGCGGTGTTAAGAGTTTCAGAGGCTGACGTGGATGAGGAGAAGTGGGGACAAACAAGAGATTGTGCCTGTGGGCTTGGCTGGAGAATGGCTGTTTACAGTGGTGAGGATGGCAGGAGCTGGTTGTTGATGATCCTGAACTCAAGAGGAAACAATACTGGAAGCACGGAGGAATCAACAAGAGAGTACACACACACACACAGACACACAAGAGGAGACACAGGGACACACACTGGGAAACAGAGCAACAGAAAATGATGCCTCTGCAGAGCTGTGACAGGCTGATCAGCAGTCATCGAAGCTGATGAAAGCTGAGCTACTTTTCCTCCATTAATATCCAAAAAGAACCTGTATGGTGAATAAAAGAAAGCCAACCACTGCATAACTAGTCCTGTGTTCTCAGTCATGTTGTAGGCTGTTCAAAAACTATGGCTGACATACATAAATACATCATTGCATAAACTTATAATTACATCATGTCTTCATAGAGACTGGTCTTTGATTAGGCCTGTCAATATGATTGTTCATTAGATATATATAAGCTGGGAGCTTTCTGTTCATAAATATGACCTCTGGATCTTATTCTGGGTACAGTTAGAAGACAACTACCAGACCTGAGGCCTCTGGTTGGACTGTAGTGAATGAGCAGAAACAAGCAGATACAGCTTCATAGAAAACACAAGTTACAGCATATTTGTACCTTAAACAGTAACTACACGTAAAACATTTAGATCCGAAAAAAAACAAACACAGTCAGAAAGATTTTTCAGGAGGTTATGACTGTTGCATGAGACCTCCAGCAGAGATATGATTGATGAGAAGCAGATCCAGGGTTAGTGTGCCATAACACACCTCTGACACTGTTAACACATGATGGAAAATCAGGTTTATCCCATATCTGCTTTTACTATTAGGAAACAATTCTGAAACTATCATGTCATTTTTTTTATTTAGAATTACTGGCTATGCACAACAACAAAAACAACAACAAAAGGCTAAACACAGTGCAGAGTTGTCATATTTTCTAATGGAGTACAGGTCATGTGAGAGTTTGATGACTGAACCTGCTGCCACACAATAGATTTACATGTGTGTAACCCTTCTGTGCTCACGCAGCTTCAGCCTTGTTTGCACCTGCATGGATGTGCATCTAGGGCGACGTTCAAAAGCTCTGACCATAGGTGTGAATGCAGCAAGATACATTGAGGAGGCATTAAAATCCAGTTGCTCAGACCAAATGAGGAGGTGGTCTGGAAAACGTGTCCTCTGTGTAAGAGGAACGTACTTACTGTTCTCATAATGCATAATCTGGCTTTGTCCACAATGTCTGAAATTTGCACCAGAGAATAGAAAGAATAGACCCAGCCTGTACTGTTTTGATTTCTTCTTCTTCTTCTTTTAATTTCCAGTAGACTATTCATGAGAAGTGCATTGCTTCCTCTTGCCGGTTAATAAAAACATCACATTTAGTCTTTGTAAACGAATATGATGCATATGTTTATGTGCTCAATTCCTTTACTATGACCTTTTCACCTTGTGCATATCACAGCTACATTGCACATACATAAAGTAACAGATAAACAATGACACAGATTTTGCTTCATATGTCAAACTCAGTTTATTTAAGTTTGCCATTGCATTGGTTTCTATCCATAGTGTGCACATTTAGTTAACCAGAACCTGTGCTGCTTATGTTTTCAGGGTAGATAAAAGCCTCTTGCCTGGCAGATCGATCCCTCAGAGAGGTTTAACAAGACTTAGTTAAACAGTTTTTGGACAGCAGTGAGAAATAATAAATAACAAATACATGAAGTTTCTGTACGTGGGCACATTTTTGTGTAGTACCCAGTTCAACTTTCAAACTAATGCATTTCAAATGGCGATCCAGTGCCAGGAAATAATCACAAAGTTTGATGTATTAATCTGTACACATGGACAGGAATTATTTATTAGGATATGGACTAGTTGTGACTATGACATTATCATACTGTTTTATGGTTTTATGTTTAGACTCTGACAGCACATGGTTAAGGTGAGGGAAAGATTCAGGTCTGGTTTAATACATTATTTGTATAGTGTATTTATGCTGAACCCACACCACTATCTTTCATTGACCTTAACCAGAGTGTTTGTCTCAACCTAACCACAGACAGGTGTCTGGGAGTTGAACCTCACTCTCTGGTGTCACAGTCGTGAGCTTTGTACAACCACCAACCACCACAACTTGTGGCTTGTGCCTGTGTGCCAAAAATCAATATATTATAGTGTGACTTTGAATACAAACTGCTGCAAGATGCTGCGTTAAGAATTTGACTTGTTTGTTCTTGTTAATTATCGCTCGTTCTGTTACTGAAGCATCAGCACCAGGACCTTCAAAAGGATCAGGGTAATGAAAGTGTGATTTTCCATCCTCCACCTGCAGGTCCCCCCCCCCCCGGGTGCTCCTGTGCTGTGCTCCATATTCACGGCTGTACATTTGATGAAAAACACACTTCTTGTATCCAGAGAGGAAGACAGTAGAAAAGGATTGCAAACGCAGCAGGTTACACACATCCACACACCTGGATGTGGTTAGGACTGAGGGAGACCAGGCCCATCAATAACCCTCAGTATGAACAGTTTATTGCAGCTCATCACAGTGGAACTAAGTGTCTTCCGCGAGACACAAGTCCAGGATGGAATGTCACTGATCCATTTAAGAGCAGGCATTAAAAAAGTGTGAGTTGGGGAAAATAATATGGATATTTTAAACTCTCCCAGAAAGCCAGAGAGCTTCAAAAGTTGGAGCAGAACAAGGCACTGTGGGGTTGGGGAAGGGGGGGGCTGCGTGTGCTGAGTGACTTTAGCACTAACTGGGGTCATCAGCTCTTCGGGTCCCAGTATAAAAAAACTCACAGGGAAACAATGAAGACAGACCCCTACCCTCCCCACTCGCACATTCACTCATGCGCTCTTGTTTTTCCAGCGCAGAATAAATGGCTCGTGTGACACAGCGCCAGTCTGCACATTATCAACACAGGCAATAAGTCACCATTAAGCCTGCTCATTCCCCCACTGCAAACCCCTGACCCCTCCCATGTTCAACCCCCAAGTTTGACCTTATTTGCATCCAGCTTACAGCCCCTCTGAAAAACTGAGATGTTGAACTGTAATGCTAAAATGAAAATCTGCTTTAACTTCAGTCAATTTATCTGTCAGTAGCACAGTTACAGATCGGTTCAGTGATCACCTGTCAAAGTGAGGATGTGAATTCACATACACTTGAGTTATAATCCTTAACAGTTTCTCCACATTAAACACTATTTTGGATACTATGTATGGCTTATATTTTTTCCTATTGTTAACCATGCTATGTTTTTGCACTCTGTATAGCACATCAAACTTCATAAAAGAGTTTGATGGGTCTAATCAGTGACATCGTCAACATTGAGCTTCTGGGGCTTTACCCAGGAATGTTTTTTGACTGGCTCCCGAGTCTTTGTGATATAGGTAAGAAAAAAAGAAAATGAAATGTGAAATGTAAATTTCATTCCCGACCACACCTCAACCCATGCTTCTGCCTGTGTGTGCATTCAGAGACTGAGGGGAGTGGCTAGGGGCTGGGGAATGTCCTCTTGTTTACAAACACTGTCCTCTGCATCATCCCTTGGTGTGGAATGTGATACCCAGGATGTGGCAACAGTGCCCCCCGCAAAATAGTTAAATGGCTCATTCCATGCAAAGAAGACGCCACACCAAACACTAAGAGAAACATGTTGACATCTCCTTCAAATTCACCATCCAGTGCACAAGTTGCTACCATGGAGGTAGTTCTTGTTTCCCATAGTGAAGGGAATTTTGACAACAAGCTGGAAGAGGAAGGGGAAGAGACGATGTTCATGAACTGTTATTCAAAGTCTTGATTCAAATGTCTCTGGAAAGATAGTTTGGAGGAACGGAACCAGATTTAAAACAAAGTAAAATGCCTGTCCACCAAGGATGTAGTGGGCCAATATATGCAGAACTTAAGGAGAAGATAAGAAATAAGAAAAGCAGCTGTGAAAGTCACCACAATTTACAGACTGATATGACAAAGCCAAACATCCAGCATACGCGATACAAGCTTTCCAAGTTCTTGTGTTTCCATTTGTTACTCAACAGCACTGAGGGCTCATCAAAAACAATTTGGCATGCACACATACATCCTGACCTCAGCCCCAGATGGTCTGGACTTAGACCCAGACCGTGTCAACTCCTAGAAATGCCCCTGAGTCTAATCATGATTTATTATGAACTCAGTGTAAATTAATGAGTCCTATTCTTTTCAAATGCATGAATACTTTTTTGCATTTCATTTTGTGTGTCTTGGCATGTTGCTGCCACCGAGGCAAGGAGTGTGTCCCTTGACAGTAATGACAACAGTGTAAATGATGATGAAGCTTCCACTTCAGTCCCTGCCTCATACACTTGTACAGTAGTTGAACAGGTTGACTGGGAGCAGCCCATACTGTGCAGAAGTGCTGCTGCTCTGCACCCACCAGGGTTCTGGACCCCTCCTTGTTACAAACTGAAACCAGAGTGCTCTGGTCCTGGAGCGTAGGGCTATACTTTCATGCTGTCCCAAACTATGTGATAATAGTGATGTGTGTGACATGCTGCTGAGGAATGCAGAATACCGGCTAATGTGGAAACTAGATAGATAAATACTTTATTCATGAAAAAATACTTCATTCATCCCCTTGGGGGAAATTCAGGAGACAGCTCACATAATCTGTTATGTACATAAATACAGACGATACAAAGATCACAATAAAAACATAAAAGAAATAAATAGATACAATTTGTATCTAAGTAAAAGAAAAATACATATGAAAAGAAGTCCTGCACTGAACTGAAAGAAAGCATCAGTGCTGCTGCTTCTCTGCAAGAATGTTGTGGAGGGGATGGCTTCATCTTACAGTGGAGAAAATCCTTACCACACTGCAGCGACTGCACCGTGTGTTGTGCCGAACTTCTGCTATTAACTCATACTGCTCTTCTCAAGCTAGCTCTTACAGGTAACTTGCTAACAGAAACTCACATTTGGGGCGTCAGTTGCTTTGGTGTCTTTGTTCTTTTTTTCACAGCATGAAATCAACTTGGTATGTTTGTGTAGTTATTCTGCTATGGGCCTCGATTGCCGGGGAAACCTTCCTGATGCAACGAGCTCTCTCTCTCTCATACATTTATACTACATTACTATTATTTATACAATACAACTTTGTGTTTTCCCTTTCCCATAGTCTGCTTCTCTCTCTCTCTCTGACAACCATTATTATTATTAAAGCTGTATTTTTTCTCTCCCTCTCACACTTGCACATTTACACTTAAAAAAAACACAATGGCTATTACGGACCATTAAGGTCAGTTTAACCCAATGCAAAAAGTCATGGCCTACTGTTCTAATACAGATGTTCTCTCCAGTGCACATTGCACCAAAAAGTTTATGCAGCCCCCTCAGCAACTTCATACAATAAAGGATCCTGGATACTGGGTGTCCGTGTATAGATACCATATTGCCATGCAAAGTATTGCGATACTATGCTTTATCGTTTTTTCCCCCAGACCCTATTATAAGGCATGCACTCAAAACACACACACATACTATAGGGTAATGTTAGCATCAGTGTGTTCAATTTTACAATCAACTATGACGTATTGTATTAGGAGAATAGAGAGGGAAAAGGAAAGCCACTCATCAAAAACATGCACGCTCCTACATTGACACACAAGTTCAGATAAGGCTACGTATATGTATCAGTTACGCACACTGCTTTTCACAACACTGACATAGTCCAAAAGTTGCCATTAACAAAATAATAAGAAATGAATTATTAAGCACTGAAACCACCAAGAGCAGGCTTCAGCTTCTGCTACCTAAGGGATTCTCTCCATTTCAGTACAATGGACAGCGCATCCTCTTGGGCCACCCTACAGCATTTAATCTGCACTGTCTGCATTGCACAAAACACATGGTGGAGCATCAATAATGTTAAATCCCCCCCCCTTCCTGCTACTTATTAGGAATGTCCTTATTGAAATGTCACTCAGCTCATAAGCACCACAAACATGATATTGACCACTAGGCTGACACAGATTCTGCAGGGCTACAGCAACAACTAAAAACGAATAATAATGCATGTTTTCACAATATGAAGATTCCAAAGATGGACTTCCCTTCTGCTGAGTCAACGGGAAAGCTGACTGGGAGGCAGAGAGGTGCAGTGCAGGGGACTTTACTTGATCAAAACAACAGTGTCCAAATAATAAACAGAAACAAAGCAAACAAATAAAAACTTACTGGTAACAAGGAAAAAATCCAAAACTGGAGACCTGTGGAACTCAGGAAAACACTAGTGGTGAACAGAAAGCAAAACTCCATAAGACTGAAACAAAATAGCAGCACAGAAAAAGCGCAGGTGACAACGACAGAGAGAAAGACAACAGCTACAGAGACACACCAAGGAGGACGGCATAATGAGACTCAGGCCAACAACCACAGGAAGTATAGCAACACAAGTCATGCCAGGAAATCCTGGCCAAAATAAAACAGGAAATGAACCAAAAAAAGAGTGCAAACTGAGAGAAACCAAGGGCCTCTGTCACTATGAGCTGCTGAGCTCAGAATCACTGCTACAGCAGCGCCAACTTTAAGACGCATCAGTTACATGAACATCCACATGTATGAATGTGATTGAATAACATTGCTGCGTAACTTTGATGAGTTGGCTGTTAACTCGAGAGCGAAAATTGATCCCACAGGAGAACCTGCTGTTTGGTCCCTGGGGCCTGCTAAAGTTGCTGTTATGTACAGTCAGCAGGCAGCTCAGACAGGGCCAATATAGCAGGCGATGCTGATGAGCTTCAGAACCTGCGGGATAAGCAGAGCACACGGTGGACGCGCTGTGAAAACAGGCTCGGCCGGAGTCCAACTTGAAGGGTCGTGAGAAAGATAAGACCTTAATCCACGTGTGTGTGGTTTATTTAACTTCACTGGTCAGTTGAATACAGGGGAATTGTGCTTTAGCTGCCCACCATGATGCATGCCCAGCATGGTGCATTCCCAAATCACATCCCACAGGCCCACTTCCTACTTTACTACACCTTGTCCTACCTCACGCACCACAGTTAGTGTCCGCACTTTATAAACACAAAGAAACTGAATACTGGTCTGATTAACCCGAGATCACTAACGTCAGGTGATTTTCTCCCACACAATTCTTGTCATGTGATTTTCATTGTGTTGCTGCTGTCTGAGTTGCATGGGTCCTTGGGTAGCTTCAGGCTGCTCAATGATGTCATTAAGTTCCCAGCTCCATTATTTATTTTTGTTTGGAAATTTCTCATTAAGGATTACCTGATGTTTCAATAATTTTTCTGCCTTTTTAAAGGGTCCCCCATGGTACCTTTTTATTTTGTGTGATATTGTATATTGGGAAATCAAAGAAGAGTACTACAATTTGGCATACAGTGTTGTACTTTTACATAAATTGATGAAAACTGTATTTTATCTGGGATATTACATCGGGTAAAATATACCCGACGTTAGTGAAGGTGTTACTAATTTTAACGTTAGTGTTCTAGGGTTAAGCATCAACCTCACCTTTATGTGACCTGACATCCCTTCCTGTTTGTGGACACACGAGTCACACCAGCTGAATGAAGGTCCTATTTATCTCACTGATGTGGAGTCTGGAGTTTACCATCAGGGTAATGTCAGACTTCTCAGTCTATCAGTCTAAGTATGTTCTTCTTATATTCTCCTAAAAGTTCATTCAATTCACCTCGCAGTTCCATGCCAACTTAAATGATTCATTCATCATTTAATATATTAATGTATTCTAATTGACCAATGAAATGATTTTGAATTCATTATTGACTGATAACAATGACCCCCATGGGCAGAATGGGCTTAGTAACTGTCACAGTACATTTGCCTTTTAAGGAAAAGCCTGTGCATGGGAAATGCACTTATTTTCTCCAGTTGCATGAGTTGGATGAGAGGATTGCTCTAAAACCCATGTGCAGTTCAGTACTTTGATCCATTAACAGTAGAAGGGTAAACTGTGGCCTAAAGATGTTACTGGAGGAAAGATCATCTTTCATATTCATCAGCATCACAAGAAGAGTTGCAATATTTCAGCTAATCATCTTGCCAGGATAATTCCTATCATCGGTATCTAGTATGTCTTCATATCTCACACTACTTCAGTCTATCACTATTCATACAGCTTGTCATCTTATCAGCAAAACAATGAAACCCACAGGAACCAAAGTGAATGACCATACCATTACTTTTATTGTAGATATACTGGGCTACAATTATAAAAAAAAAAAAAAAAAAAAAAAAAAAAATCAAACAAAAAAAATTAAAGGTATTTGTGATCCATAAGGTGCAGACCGCAAACCACTGCAGCACGGTATTACAGTATGAGTGAGGAGTTCAATTTCTATTCCATAGTCTAAGTCCCTTAAACATTTGCTGCAGGTTGTAATGGCCCATAATTCCCCACACTGGTAACAGTTCATTGCTCATTTCCATTTCAAGCTCTGCTCTGCTGGTGTTCTGCTGGCTTCATGCGACCGATATCTGCTGCTGCCTCGCTTCTTCAGAGGCATTTCTCTTCACACGTTCCTGCAAAGCCTTAAAGGAAAAATCCACCCCAAAACAGGAGCACTGCTGGAAAACATACCAACTGTCAGGGTTCCTTGGCCGACATTGCATACAGATCCAGTTGTAATAAAAGTATCTGAATCAAACTGGATGTAAAGAGGAACGGATGACTAAATAAATGACAAATAAATTAAGAACGTCTATAAACAGCAAGTGACTGCATCTGGACCTAAATTACTCCCATTTTATTTAAAGGTTGCCAGCCCTGATCCAGGAGCACCATACTGATCCTGAATCACCATCTCTGAGACATTCAAAACAGTGTTAACAGTACAAACTCACTTGATTGGATGACAGGGAAACTGTGGACGGATGCATTAGTGTGAACCTAATAATGTAATGTATGATAAATATACTGCATCAGTCACTGTGGCCTGGATTCTGCAAAACTAATACTTCGGTACTAATACTTAAGCATGAATTTGTACGCAGGACGTTTACTCATGATTTGGTGTATATTTCAATAGTTGCATTAGTACTTTTACTTATATGTACTATGACAGTCCTGGATTGGTGCTACTGAGTCGTCATTGTTAAGAAGTTCCAGTCACCCAGAGTACAGTTAGAAAAAAGAGCCTGAAGCATGTTCACAGCTGATACACACCAGTTAAACACTGACATGGGAGCTGACTATTTCTTCTGCCGATAAGTGTCGACTATTCCTAATTACATCCACAGTGATTCAACATTGGATTCAAATCAAAGTCCAAGCAGCGTGACTAGATTTTAGAGGCAGTGAAAATCAAACGTGACATCAGCTTTCAGCAAGAAGCTTCTTTCTCGAGCTGCCATCTTTGCTTCGATCAACACAAAGTTAAACACTGGTCAGAGGCTGATGGTGGCGTTTCTGTGACCCCAGGCCTCCAGTCACCCAGGACTGAACCGCACCTTCCCGTCCACTTCCAGAAGTAAAGTGGAAAAGGATACCTGGGTGTTGATCTGAGACCAGCTTTTCTGCATCCTGTTTTGAGCCCAGATCTGATCCACAGAAACACATTAGGGCTGTCACTAAAAGAAGAAAACAAGACGAGTTGTGGGGAATCATTTGTTACACATCATTGAAATGCAGCCCACACAGCCCATTGCTGAACTACATTCACTTGAGTGGCAAGTGTTACTGTAAGGCAGCTGGTTGCACTTGTTCACTGAGAATTTAGAACTATGACAGATCCAATATTTCATTTTGGCAAAACCACAAACATTAGCTTCTATTAGAAAAGGAAAAAGTGACAGCCCCAGTTCACAGAAAGCAGGCACGCTAAAAGACGAGTAACAACACTTCATTACGATTCCAAAAAAGTACAGGAGCGAGTTTGAGTGGGTTTTTCCTTTAACTTGCTAATTAAGGGCTGGGGGAGGTTTGTCAAACAAATGATAGGAGGAGAAAAGAGGCTGGGGATGGGGGGCATCATGTGACTGACATCCCTATCAAAGTAGTCAGAAGAAAATTCAATCAAGAGTGTGATGTCATCATTCAAGTCACGGTGCAGCGGTTTGACAATTCATTTCCAATTGACTGTTTAAGGCGGAGCACCAGTCGACATCCAGACGTTTTTGACTCTTTACAGTGTATATATCAGGTGATAACTTGCAGGCACATTTCTCTCCCCTCCCACAGCCCCTTATTCTCTCTCTCTCTCTCTTTTTTTTTTTTTTTGTTTTTTTACATAGGGTTGTGTAATACCAGCAATCGAAACAGCAGCAAACACTGAACCACAAGTTAACATCATATATACACTTCTCTTTTTCCTCCATCGTTCACTCCCTTTCACACGCTGACATGAGGTAAAGTATGGCGCCCAAGTGCAATGCTCAATTGTGCTACATGTACAAAAAAAAGAAGGAAAAAAACAAAACAAAACACCTGCCAGTACGAGAACAACGTAGTTGGCTCTGAATGACTACCTTAACTTCAGCCCTCCCCCCACACACGCCTCCCTCCTCCATTTAAAACACAAAAGAAAGAAGAACCTACCAGGTTGTTGGACGCTGATGCCAAAGATCATCTGCGAGCCTCGCAAACAAAGATTAGAGTGGGTGTGGCAACGTACGAGTGATTTCACATTCTTTGTTTAGTAACCCCTCCCTGTCCCGCCCACCTTCTCACGGGGTAATTAGTGTGTTGAGAACAAGTCCGACAGTCCCTCTCTAACGGGGAAATCAAACAGCTGCTTCAGATGTAATGACAGATTGCACTCTGTTCCACAGTGACGGACTGTGGGTTCATGGGTCGCACCATTTCAATTGTTTTCTTTTCCTCCAAGACCCTAAAATATGAAAAGGGATGTAATTCACCTGTGGGCAGAGGAGTAGGACAGTAAAGAGTTGAAATAAGATATGAAGAAGCTTCAAACGCAGGAGCTGTGATTTCAAATCGAGTTCACTTGTCATTCTTCTACCTGCCTACAGATCAGATTCAGGAAACTGAAATAAGACGGGACTGCAATTCATCAAATCCACTGTAAACAAATGGAGGTCTTTGAGGGTCTTTTTTTGGATTCAGGGCCTATTTTGGGAGCTCAGCCTCCGCCTTCTTTAAGGGAATAGAAAATATGTAAAAACAGAAGATTCCCCAAGTTTGCCCTGTTTAATCAATGTTCAATGACACTAAGAAGGCACTGAGTTTAGTTTGAAGTTGGAGACATGAGACACCAATTACTGGGAATGTGGACTCAGTGTGTGTTGTATATATATATATATAGATACTGTACGTGTGATGCAGTTATCACAGTAAAAAGACTACAGCGTGCAGTCCACATGTGAACACTGAGTGCACTGTCCTTTGAGGTAGAAGCATTACAACGGTGGGATTCTGTGACTGTGAATACAATTTCAGAAAGTTCTATAAAACACACTGCGGCGACCACGCCGGGCCTCAAGTCTCCTCCGACCCACAATCATCAGAGATTTGAGGACGTCGGTCAAATATTTGCCCCCCCTGCCCATGTTCCAGAGGATGTGGAAAGTTTAAGAGTGCAATCTGATTACCTCTACAAGCACCGATGCTCACATCAATTCATCTTTTCCCCAGAATTCCAAAACAGATTCTCAACCAACAGCCGATAAATGAATAAATAAAGAGTTAGGCTTTATGTGCGGTGAATACACTTACTATGCCCCCCCCTCCAAAAAACAAATCAAGTGTCTTCCCCAAGTATAGGAAGGGGAAGAGACGACAACGCAGCTCTCCTCTACAGCTTGATGGCTGACGAACAGGACAACCAAATCAGATTAAAAAAAAAAAAAAAAAAAAGTCAAATAAAGAGGTATTATAGTTACAGTGCAAAAAAAGATGAGAAATTCAAGCTTAATACAAAAACATAGCACCAAACAAAAAAAAGAAAAAATAAAGACAAGAAAATGCATGCATTTAACTGAGGTATTCAAGTGAAAAAGGGCTTACTGATGAGAAACAAAAGACATTTAGCCAGAAGCAAAATTTGTCAGAAAAGAAAACACAAAACAAGGCTGGTATCCTTATCCCTAGGAATCGACTTCAACCTCATAGCGTCACATCTGCTATAGCTTTGGTAGGTACGGGATGATGTGAGGAACTCTAGTGCGTTGAAATGGGTTGGCCTTTTTTTGACTGTACTTGAAAAGGTTCTGTTGTCGTCTTAACGTGAGTATCCAATTTGTAGAAAAGTCTGCAGCATATTGTACGTGTGATATGTCTTCCTATCAAAACTGGATGATTCGCTCCGTGGAAAGACATTTAGTGCGCAAAAGGATTACTAATTCAGTTCTGTCCAACTCTTGGTATCAAAAACGTGTTAAATCACCAAGATAATGCCACACACTCGAGATATATCCATAGATTTAGAACATTTATAGAAGCCATCCAGTTGTCGTGGTTTTATACATAAGCTACAAGAACATGCAACCTCAAGTGCGGTTCAAAACTAGTTTAAATTACAGTAACTTGGGAATGTTGAAATTCCTATCCGTCTCGCAGGATATGAGGATGAGCCTTAGCATCGAAGGCCGAGAATATCATTCATGTATTTTATAGTTTTCTATATATATATATTTATATACTTTGCTACAAATATGATTTTGGTGTCAATGTGACCACACAATTCTCAAAATAACAGACCGTAATGGAATAAGTGCAAAAAGAATTAATAAGAATACCATTTCAAGACAGATTTCAGACAGAAGTGCCACCAGGTTGTTTTTTTTTTGTTGTTTTTTTTTGCTCCAGTGGTATCTGTTAGCCACGTCTGCTGTTATTCAAACCGACTGGCACTAGTGCACAGGTGAGGAGTTTAGCGTTTTGTTTTTATTTTTTTCTTCCTACATGACTTTGATTGAACTATGTACAATCTAATACTACACGATAAGCCTCATCTCACTGACTTAGAGGTTAAAAAACAAAACACTGAGGAATAGACGCTGCAACCTGACCTTTTTTTTTTTTTTTTTTTTAAACACCTAACTAAATGTTAATAAAGCACTCGTGATTACACAAAGCAGAGAGGAAAAGCAAAGATTGTGTTTGCAAAAAAAAAAAAAAAAAAAAAAGGAGGACAAAAGGGTAAAAGATCTGATGTGAATCTGTTGTGAGATCAGTCTGTTTCCTTTGTTGCGACTCCGCACAGTGTTCCTGGCTGATGATAGCTAGCATCGGGCTGTGTTGGGAAGCCGGTGTCGCTTTTTTTTTTCTCTGTTAGCGTCGATAGCTTAGGTTCTAATGCTGAGAGCTCTGGAGGAGGGGGGGGAGCTCAGTTGTTTTGGACCTGAGGTTGATTGGCTTTGAGGCTGCGCAGAGCTCGCCGCGCCGCTGCCGACTTGGCGATCCGGTAGCTGCGGCCGACACCTTTGAACTTGCCCTTCCCGACGACCTCCACCGTCACGCGGACCTTCCCGTCGTACGTCCTCTCGGCGGGGCTGCAGACACGGGAGAGAAAGCAGGGTTTCAGAATGCGGTCAATGTCTTAAATTAACCCACGCTCTCATTATTAGAGACAGGCCGTCACTCCCTGTGTCCGCTGCTCCCCGCCCCGTGCAAACTCAACACTTCAACATGTTTTCTTACCGTTTAGTTTTTACTTTCCTTTTGAATGGTTTGTGTAATTATTCACAGGCTGATTTGGTCGCTTACGTTTTGCAGTGCTTGAATCACCATTAATGTAAATAACTCATTTGCCATTCAAAGTCATCGGGATGCGTGGCTACTGTATATTTGACATGGACATGCACACAGGAGCAACACGCAGGTCTGCTGGGGGCGATGCACAAAACAAAAATCTGCAGGGGCGTGTTCGTGGTCCTCTGACAGTAATTTATCAATGACCGGAAACACTGCTAAGTATAAGCTACTGAGAATTGTTTTGAAAAAGGGAACTCGTCAGTGATTTTGACTGGCCTTTACTGTTTTGCTCATTGGTTACACACTGACTAGTTTTTGAGAATCTACAGAATTTGGATTTTGTGGCATGTGACTGATTTCCTCCAATAGCAGGACATCTTGTAACTTTATAAGATTCTGCAATGATTTGGATTATTTATGTGAACATCTGACGACAACAGATTTCTTGTACATATACTTTACAATGAATACAATAATGCTGGACTTGATGCGATAGATTAATGGATGCCGACACAGATAAGTTAGTTTCTACCTGAACTTGGCAGTTTCTGGTTCCATCTCGAGCAGCTCCCTCACAGGAGAGCGTGGCACGTTGGCAGAGAATTTCTCTGGAGGTGGTGAGGGGGACAAAGAAGTTAAGTAAACATTCACTTCTTCACAACACAACCAAAGAGAGACACGAGACCTACGGTGTGACAGCTGAATAAAAACTAAATGCATAAGTAAAGGAATGGATGTGCTTTGGTGTTCCTCACCTATAAGTGGCCTCATCATTGGATAATAGACTTGCCACACCGTCTCCAGCGACATCCTGCTGTCCATGTAAATTGCTCCGGCTAGCGATTCAAAGATATCTCCCATGGCCTTAGGGACCTCGATGTCCTCCTCCTTTTCCTCGTCTTCCTCGGAGCGTCGCAGCTGCCGGGAGAAACACAAAGCTGTGAGCTGATGCAACCGAAACACACACACACTTATGGGGTAGATGTGTCTAAATAAGCAAATGTCAGGCATTAATCAGATGGGTGAAAGACACTTGTTGCTTTCTTTACTCTTCTCCACCTTGCCCTCATTTACGACAGCCAACACTGCACGAGTTTGCTACTGAGTGAATATTGACAATATTATTGAGTTGATTTCATCACTGATGTAAGGGGCCGGATGCTGACACTTGTACATCAGAGTTGAGGTCAATTATTCTGTTATCATTTGTTAAAAATAGACAGTATTTGGACACAAATCCAGCTGAACTGATGCATTCAGCATCATCAAGCTCAGTAGGTTCGGTGTGCAGAAGCTTTACTGACTGAGAAGAGAAATTCACATCAGCAGGTAGCTCAGCACGGCTGCATGGCTTTCTTTCTGTCACGTGGGTCCAAATGTCACCTGTTCTGTCGCCGTCATGTTTTTTTGTTTTTTTTTTTACCCTCAGTGCGTGTTAGGTGACATTCAAGTGCACTACTAGTGTACAGCATCACCACAGAGACGACCCAGTATGGCTCCTCTTCCATCAAGGGCAACAGAGATTTTGGTCATGTTTGGATTTTTTGGAACCTCCATATTAGTCATCAATATTGCTGCGTGTTGATGTTGTTGATGACCTCGTCTTAGTGAGACAAACATGTGGTGGCATCTACATGACACTGGCAGATTAAAAGTTTGTTGTTCTGTGTGACTCTGACTGGACCGTTCATGCTGAGGCGGAGCTATTTCTTTCATATCTCTGGGTATTTGTAAAGAGAAAAAAAAAATCAATTCATCATTCATAAAATGAAAAAAAAAAAATAATAAAAAAAAAAAAAAAATCAGACAGATTCTGGTAAAACTTTAAATGCGGTTCATAGGGCCCTGCAGTTGAAATGAAGCCCCCCTCCTCAGCTCAGGCATAACACTTTATTACTACTGGTAATGTTTTCTCTGTTCAGTAAAAGGATAATGAAATGGTAAAATACATTTTGGGGTCGGTCTACTCTGAACCACTTGCAAATAATACACACATTATTATTCCACAAATATCACAGGCTATTCTAATCAATTATTTGGGTATTGTCATGTCCAGGTATTCTTGAATTGATTGAATTGGATGGCGAGCTGAAAAATGGAAAGTGAAATGCGAGGCTCTTGACCTTGAATACCCAGCCCGAGTGGGAAATGATGCAAAGACGATATGGATTTGTTTTGGCATACCAATTCATTTTCTGGATTCTTTTCTGGTTTGTTTTGGCCTTGTTATGCACATGCAGTTTCTGTGTTGACTTTCACATCAACGGTGACATGATGGCAGATTTGAAAAATGTTCTGTCAAACTCCATTGCTGAAGCCCGACTGAGTGGCCCGGTTCTGAACCACCATCTGTACCGTAGTGAATGTGGAGACAACACAACGTGACAAAGGGCGTGACCTGTGATTGTGGATGAGCACCAGATCTGTATTTTGGTGGAAGTTTGAACATGAGTTTGTTCCAGCTGAGAACAGGAATAGTTTGATAAGCAGGTAAAGGTTCACACTACATACGATACTTCTTGCAAAGCATGCTACATTTTCAGCTTCACAATCTTACTCCTGCGTACACATATATTCTTTCTTTATTTCTTTCAGCTGTTGTTTTTTTTGGAGTATGTTTTTGCATGTGCCTGCTGTCCCCAAGGCATAAAAGTACCTCTCAAGCAGAATGAGAGCAGATCTGGTGCCAAGATAGCCATTTCCAGCCAAATCAAATCCAACTGCGTTTCCTCTTCAGCACTGAAACAGATTCATAAAAGCTGACTGCCTGATCTTTTCTGAATGCTGACTCTTATTTACGGGGAAAACAAGAGCAAAGATTAGGCTTCATCCTACAGGGCTTTGCTGGACTCACCTCAGAGTCCATGCCCTGCATCTCGTTCTTCTCCAGCTGAAACTGCACAAAGTCGTCGATGACGTGGAAAAGCTCGGGCGAGATGGCCTTGAAGTACTTGTGGTAGTCGTACTTGACGGCCAGAGAGGCAAAGATGGTGTTGTTGACGAGTGCTGAGCGCAGGTCGGTCAGCACGCCGGGCGAGTGCTGCCGTGGGTCTTCATAAAGGTGCTTTGTTATGAGGTAGTCTAGGATTGCATCGCCGAGGAACTCCAGCCGCTGGTAACAATCTGAGGAGACAAACGACTCGTTTCACACTAGTGATTTGCTCAGCTGGGATGAAACAAAGTGTCTTCACAAGAAAACCTCCCAGCAGCACCACGGGCTGAGAGCAATGTCAGAAAAACAAATCCACATCAGGTAGCTGCCGTCTCGTCCTTTTTTTTAGCCTCTATTTTTATTTTTGGCAAATTGGCACCACTAAAATGATGCTGATTAGGCTGTGAGCAGTTCCTGTTTGTGGTGTATCCATAGATGTAGAGATAACTGTTGCTGGATGAGAAAACTTCAAATGTGAGGGTTGTTAGGAAGGTTCTGAGCTTATATTGTTTTCTCATTGATGAAAGTTTATTTGTATTAAGGGGTTTTAAAGTACCTCAAAAGCCTCTGTGAGTTGTGTGTCAACTGCTGCCCAAACGACAAACACTAACACAAGCTTTCATCTGTCCCTTTCACCTCACACTCTCTCTCCCTGCACGCTCCCACTGAAGCGTCAGGTCAGACCATCATCAGTCAGTTCATGAGGTGTAAATCAAAGTTAGTGTGATTCAATCCAGTTTTTAAACGCACAGATCAAACTCCTGTGTACCAGAGCTGAGTCGCATTCATGGTTTAGACGAGGGTCAGCTGACGCGCTCACAATCTGATGGGGAAAGCGTGGCAGGGAAACCTGATCACAAACTTGTCCACAGGCTGCAATATTGCTTTTGACCTAAAAATAAATTCAATATTACTGACCTGATCATATTAAAGCCATATGTCTCAATGCCCAGAGCAATCTTTTTTTATCAAACCAACATTATGCTGAACTGTACTGTAAGTGGTGCTGATAAACAGTAACAGTCTGACCTGTGATGGTGTTGTAATGGTAGGAAGCGTGGGTGAAGGCCTGCAGTAGGTAAGCCTTGTTCTGAAAGGTGTAGCTGATCTTCCTTTCGAAGTTCTCAAATCCGGAAATGAGGTGGTGGAGCGTCCGCTCTGCGTCCGGGTGGTCCAGCATGCAGCGGGGCGGGATCTTCAGCCAACCGTAGCACAGGTCGATGGTCGCTGTCTGACGGCTCGCCAGCACCGCCGACAACGCTCCCGCCAGGGCCTCTCTCTCCAATGGTAACACCTGTTGTCCAAAAAAAAAAATTTCAGCACTGCAGATAGAGTCTGTGTTGTGTGTAAAGCCACCTGCCTCATGTGGGCTAGACTTAGCTTAGCATAAAGACAGGAAATAAAGGGAAATAGCGATCTACTGACCTTATCAAGCCCCACACACACACACACGATAGTTTTTAACCAAACCACTTGATGGCGCTGTTGCTGCAACTCCTCATCTAACAAATCTGTGTAGGTTCTCAGTCATCCAGGTCATGGTAATTCTCCAAAGAAGTAGAAGTAGTAAATAATCATCTAACAGCACACTGTGGCTCTGACGCAATACACACTGCTAATCTAAACCTGTGGCTGTTTCACAATAAAAGCATCTCAATAATTCACAATTGACTTGACAGCAGCAGCAGCAACCACTAATTTGACATTTGTAACTTGTGTTGTGTTATGTACTGAGCTGCTGCATCATTGCTGACTGACTCACCTTGAGGCCCAGTGAGCAGAGGAACATCTGGGCGGCCCTCTCTCCACAGCTGGTCAGGTAGCAGCCCAGCAGGGCCTCCACGCAGTCAGCGATGCTCTTGTCCGCGATGCACTGCTCCGTGTGCAGGTCGTAGGAGATGGACTGCTTGCCGAGCTCAACACCGCAGTTCTCCTCCGACGGGTTCCAGAAACCCACCACGAAGTCGTCCTCCTCCCCGGCCTTGCTCGGGTCCAGGTAGCACATGGCATCCCACGAGCTGTAGTCGAACTCCTCGGCCGAGGGTCCGCTGGGCGTCGGCTCCGAAGGGTAGTGGGCCGCGGTGGGGTGGAGGGGCTTCTTGGGGGCCTTCCACTCGTATGGAGACTCCATGGTATGGGAGGAGCCCGACGCCGGGGTGGGCGAGGGGGGAAAGACGCTCAGGGAGATCTTCTTCGCGAAAGCCCCAGATCCCAGCAGCATGTTGTCAATGAACTTGATGTGCTCCTTGTAGTACTCCAGATCATCCTCCATGTTGACCTCATCCTTCGGCTCGTCCTTCAACATCACCTCTCCGTCATCGTCCACCTCCTCGCCCTCTTCCTCGTCCTCATCGTAGCCGTTCCCCGATCGCCCGTTGGCCAGGAGCTCCTCTTTGGCCTGGGTGACGGACACAGACAAATGAGCCCCGCTGCTACACGGGAACCGACATGAGCTGCCTCTCATATGGTCAGCATGCTGACTGAACCTGGAGCAGATTACCATGTCTCGACAGGCCTTCGCGGCGTGTCAGGACATGGTGCCAAACCAAACTCGTGACTAAGAGACACGCTAGACTGTGGTTAGAAAAGGCCCTTACAATAATAAAGTTATTAACAAAAATACACAGGCAGAAAAAAAAAGGTAAGTAACCTGCAAGTCAGTTCCATCTCACGATGAAGGAACATTTGGACCAGCTCAATGTGCATTCAATATTCTCCTCAACGAAAGGGGATGTAAACTTTCCAACACAAGTCTATATTTGTATTAATAAAAAGGAATTTATGAAGTAGAAATAGAATTGGGGTATTAGCTTCATATGCATCAATGTCTGACATAAAATAGGTTTCCAACTTAAAGATGTTAAAAACATGAGACTGGTTAAATCATTTTTCATCAATTTTTCTTGTAACCAGAGCATCTGTGGGCATAGAGAGTAGAGATTAAATAGAGCTACTGCCGTGGTGGAGAAGTGTTGTGTTATCACGTATCATTGCACCTCCCATCCTGTTACACGTGCTGCCCCAGGAAATTCCTTCATTTAAACGTTTGTTCCATGTTGCCAGACAAGGTGGAAGTCTGCCCTCTAGTGGCTCCACAACATCGAACACAACTTTTACTGAGCACAGTGCAGTTCCAACTCTCTCACACACACACACACACACACACACACACACACACACACACACACACACACACACACACACACACACACACACACACACACACACACACACACACACACACACACACACACACACACACACACACACACACACACTACCTCCACTGAATCCAGTTTGTCAGTGCTGCTTTTGTCCTGGTTGACCACGTAGCCAGGAGGCAGCCAGTTGACGGGGGGGTCAAAGATGGACACCACCATCCTGCTGGGGAGCCCCTTCTTCTTCCCCAGACGATACAGGTTACAGTTGCTCACCTGCAGGACAGGCAGAGCCAGGAGTCAGTGACATCAGTGTCATCATCACTAACACCATGCAGCCTCAGTGCCTGTTCACACGGAGGAGTTTTACGTTTCATGTCGCGCTTCTTCAATTTCACGCATGTGATTACACTGAGAAGCTGATGTACAATTCATGACTGTGAATGAATATATAGAATATATATATATATATATATATATATTTATATATATATATATATATATATTGTATGACCAAATTTAAAATGATGCTGAGGTACTGAACAAACTCATCCACTGATGAGAGCAATGAAATGTGGCAGAAAACTGCTGCGATTCTTTGTGTTGTGCTTAACAGAAGCACAATCAAACTATTATCATCCCAATTATCATTTGCCCTCTGGCGCTACTGTGAACAAGCCGCGACGCGTCTCACCTTCTTGCTGCGCATGTAGCTGAGTCGTCCCTCGTGAGCGTCAGGGTAAGTACAGAACAGGTAGGTGGTGATGGCGTGCTTCAGGAAAGAGTCGCCGAGCATCTCCAGCCGCTCCAGGTTGAAGCCGTCGCTGGCGTTGGATAGGGTCAGGGCCTGCAGGATGAGGCCCGGGTTGGGCCCCAGGCTCTTGGGGGAGTCTCCTGCCTGGGCTGCGTCCTGGACACCGTGCTGGACACCAGCGGCGAGGTCAGGAGAAGGTGCTGTGGGAGCGTTGGGACCCGTGGCCGCCCGGCTGCAGGCTGAGGTAGCTTTATTTGTGTGGTCTGAGGTCCTCCCAGGCGTACATTCGTCACTGGGCTGCGGAGGACTGGAGCTGGGCTTCTTCAAGCTGTGAGAGGGCTGCACAGGAACTGAGGTAGTGGTTTGTATTGATTCGGGGCTCTGCGGCCCAGGCGAGCTGGGCCAGGAGCATTGGCAATTGTCATGTTGGTGAAGGTGCTTGTCTTGGCGGCCGTCGACGGCGACGAGGGCAGTGCCGTTAGTTAGCTTCCTGGTGCAGGTGACGTCTCCAGACTCCGGGGCCGCGGGGGACCCCTGCTCAGCCGGGGAAGAGTGGTGACCAATGTGTGGTGTTAGGAAACTAGGGTCAGGGGTTACGGTCCGTTGGTGTTCACAGTGGCCCTCGCCGTCCTCGCTGCAGGACTCGGAACAGGAGATGAACGTTTTGCTGTCGATGGATCTCTTCCAGCCGAAGTCCAGGTTTGGATACCTGCAACACACAAACAGAGGACCTGTGAGCATTTTCCTTTAGAAATGATGCGGGCTGAGTTCAGTGGCACCACAATGGGTTTGGAAAACCTTTTCTACCAGAGCCTCCCTCGACGAGGCTAACGGGACACATGCGTGCGGGTGCTCTGAAGGCAACAGGAAGTTGCTTATTACTGATTGGCTGCAGATCTGGCCCCTCATCAACAGTGGCTAACAGCAGGAGCTGCAGCAGTGGCTGTGATACATGGCTCACGGAGGACATGAATGAATTTGGAAGCTCTTTACACCAGGTTGCTGCAACAATGGAACCTCTTCCTATTATAATTATATTGACAACAGCATAACACTTTAAAGCAACAGTGTTACTGTCATTATAATTACCAGTCTGTGGTATACACAGTATACACAACTGATTCTGGGATCACTGTGTGGTGGTCCACCCTGAGTTTGGTCCTCCCTGCTAAAAGGGAGGTTGCTCCTCTCCACTTGTGAAATGATAGCGTTTGAGTAGAGCACGAGGAAAGCCCTGATTCAGCTGAAATCAAGTGGTGTTGACCTGAAGTCAGGGGGGAGGGTCTGCGCTCCCACTCCAGCTTCACTGGCGGTCTGGGCTCTGAGCTCCTCGGCGGTCAGGAGGCAGTGGAGGCGGTAGAGGATGCTGGGCAGACACACGGCCTTCCTCCACAGGGAGGCGGGGATGGGGTGGATGGCACACAGCTCTGGAACCAGGATCTGACAAACACAACAGCATTTTTCAGGAATGTTATGAGGCAGAAAAAGTCAGTGATTTACAGGCTGACTGACAACTGACAATCAGACGCCAAACAACATTTAATAAAAAAGTATGTTAATGTGAACATCAATTTCAGATGACTTTAGTTGGCTACACCTTATGTTTATAAGCATATAATCCTACAATCCTAATTTTCAGGAGGAACACCACTGCCTTCCTGTTACCTGATGTTTTAGCAGCTGAACACACACAGAAGAGTTATTTCAGAACCGATGCGTCCTCTCAACGATCTCTGCTATGAAAGTCACACAACTGCAGCTACGCTCGATGAGCAAGTACTTCAGAGAGCAAGCGTAACCATGATTACTTAACAGATGTCGACAGTTCCTGTTCATCACAGGATTACCTGTTTGTTCTGCAGACTCTCCCACTTGGCCTTCCTCTTCTCTGCACTGCTGAGCGGCAGGGCTTTGCCTTTCTGGTTCAGGTGCCGAGGGGTCAACAGGTTCAACCTGGAACCATGATGAAACGCATGTACACAATTGTACAAAGTTTGGGGGACTTCATGACACTGTGCTTCAAAGTGTGGCTGTTTCAAATCACATCAAAACTGCAAAAATCAAGCACTGACTCAAAACATTCTAAAAAAGGTCTTTCACTGAGTTTTTCACAGATTCAGCATCACAAATCTGTAAATACTCATGGAAATCACTACGGACAGTTTTTTTTTTAAAGATAAAAAAAAAACAATTCAGCAGAGCCAGAGCTCGTTAACAAAACAATCTTTGCACAAACTCAGGAAAAATGAAACACGAAACAAGAATTGATCTTCGCAACAGTTGCACCATATTTCCCCACCATGAGACCTGTGCTGCTCACCTGGAGGAGGTGTGGTCGACATCCAGGAGCGGCTGGTTCAGGTTGGACAGGTCCAAGTTGTACTTGGTCTTGTAGTACTCTGCAAACGTCTCATATTCCGGCGAGGGAAACTTACTGAGCGGCGTCAGGTCTGTGTACACGTCTGCGACGTAGAAGCGATGAGGCTGGTCGAAGTTTCGATACCTAGGAAGAGAACAGCATCAGCAGACCTTAACCAAGTTCTTAAAGCATCCGATAAAGACCCGCTTCTCCGTAAATGTGGACTGGTGCAGCAGTACCTTGGAATGATGACTGCGTCCTGGTAGTCCTCCAGCTTGAAGGTGAAGGGGTTCTGCTTGGTGTACTGAGTGGTAGGAATGCCAGTGCGGGCCTCAGACTTCTCAATGTCCTCCATGAACTTAAAGTCCATGTCGAGCGTGTTGGAGTCCCCAACTTGAATGAAGCCATTAGCCAGAACAGAGATCAGTAACGAACAGAGCAAACAATCATAGGATCCAGCGAGTTCTACTCACCAACATTCAGAGGTAGAACGCAGTAGGCCGAGTCAGCCAGCGTGGGCTTGAACTCCAGTGCAGGTTTCTCCAGGCGGAGGATGTGGGAGAAGATGTACTGGTGCAGGCGGGTGATGAGGTCCAGCTGCGCGGCGGTGAGCGTGAAGCCCGACTTCTGCAGCTCAATGGAGATGGTCACCTCGCCCGAGCGGGTGTACACCGGGAAATAGGGGATCTGCACAGAGGGGAAGCATCGGTTATCATCCACGGCCAATCAGGAGAGGAGAGAGCCCAGAGGAAGCTTTTAGAGCAGGCGACGTACTCGAGGTATGGGTTTGGCAGTCAGGATGCCGAAGCACCTGGTGGTGTCCTCCGGTGGGTAGAGCTTCCTCCGGCGGAAGTTGAGCTCGTCGGGGAGAGGGGTGGTGAGGACCATCCCGATCACATATAGATAGTACGTCTGCTCCGGTACAGCGTAGCTGTCCCGCAGACACTCTGGTATCTGGAGAGGACACAGGGCGGTGAAGATACTCTGTGGATTATTTCAACTTGAGTTTCTGCTATTGTAGAAAAATGTAGGAAAGAGTGAAAGGGGTGATGCTGCTCCACAGCTCGACTCTATGTCATTAATGCCACTAGAGTTTTAACTGGGACACTGTGACAATAGGGATGCAGCAATACTACTTTATGTCATACCGAGTACAAGACAAGTACTTGGATTTGGGTACTTGCTGATGAGTACTGAATAATTCCATCACAGATGTACCGTTACTTTCAAAATGTGATTTATTGTCATCAGATGTTGCTCACTGTCTGACTTCAACAAACTAAATACACATGTTGTCGCGTGAAAGGATCAAATAAGAGTACTTTCACTTTCCATCCCGATTCAGCTGTGTGTGTGTGTGTGTGTGTGTGTGTGAGAGAGAGAGAGGGAGAGAGCTGGGCAGGCAAGGAGTGAATGAAGTGAGATACGCTGCATTTCTAACCACTAAATTCATGAGAGGTCAATGTGTAGTTGCCATAAAGTGGTATCAATTGCAAAAGTAGCACAGTAGTTTTAGTACACGTACGAGTACACGAGCACAGTATCAGGCCTGCTGTGTAGAAACTGTGTGAAAATCATGTGATATGACCGACATCATCACATGTATCTTTCAAGACATGAAATAATGTGGATGAGTGGTTCAGTAGTGTAGACTGGCCTGCAGGGAAATTCTTTGAACAGTCGCAGCTTTTAAACCAACTGTGCAGGAGCCAGATCAAGTTCAGCTGCCTTTATGGCCAGAGTGACTGAACTTTGGAAAACGGAGTTAACCGTCACTGTAGCACATCTATCACTGAGATGCACTGCAAAGGATGAGGCTCTCTTACGGCTTTAGGGTAGCACTGCCTCCTCTTGGTGGAACCCGGCCGGCCCGGGACGCTGGTCTCCTCCTCGTCGTGGAGGTCCAGCTCCTCCTCGTACTTCACCGTCTCCTTCCCCACCGGCATCAGGTGATCATCCAGCTCACCTGGGAGGAATGGGAGCAACCAAAAAAAAAATATAGAGGCAGACGCTACATATCCCTGACGACGAATGTGCAAAAATCTCACTTCAGTTTTTACCTATTTTGTGGAGTTTCTCACAGCATACTAGTGCAACTGCTTTCTCTGCCAGTCTGGCACAGGACATTACAGGACCCTGCGAAGACAAGGACACGTCCCACGTTAGTGAAATCGGTGGCATCATGGACGTTCAGGACACCTGCCTCACGGTGCAAGTTTTACCAAACCTCTTAAAAGATAGATGTTCTTCCTCACCTTAACAGGAACTCGCAGAGGAGAGTTGATGGGTAAGTAGAGTGTGGACTGGAGGCGTCCGTCCTGTGTCTCTGCAGTTTTACATTTGGGTGCCAAGTGGGTGAAGGGGTCACTGGGCAGCCGAGCACAATATCTGAGCGACAGAGGAAAAGGTGAAATTACAAAAGGCTGCGTCGACAGCTGCTGATTGACATGTGCTGATCTTATTTTGAAGAAACATGGCCCTACCTGTTGATGTGGCCGATGGCTGTGTTAATGGTGACCCGGGGGCTCGCGATCCTCAGAACGCAGAACGTAGGGCGGGAGGATGTTGTCATCGTCCAGCACCTGCTCCACTTCGAACTCACTGACCTCCACTGACTTGGAGCACTTGTTCCTCAGGATCTGCTCAAACAGGAAATGACGATCATAACCACCTCCTTTGGTTCAGGGGGTCAGACGATATGTCAAACTCTCCAGGTTACCTTCTCGATGGCCTTGTATGTGGTGAGATCTTCCTCGAAGGCTTTGGTCCTCTCGCTGTCGGCCAGCATGATGTAGTTGGACACGGGTGCCCGCGCTCTGCCTTTGGACTGGACGTAGGACCTGTACTCTGTGGGCAGGTCGAACCGCACCACCAGGTTGCACTTTGGAATATCCACGCCCTCCTCCACGATGCTGGTGGCGATGAGGAGGTTGGTTTCGTGAGCCCGGAATTTGCGCAGGACCTGTGAGAGAAACACGGGGGAATTAGATACAAACAACAAGACTCAGTAACTGATGAGTTATCTGCTAATCTCAGCTATTTATATGAAACTGATGTGACATGAGCACCTTATTTGTTTAAGTAGAAAAAGATGCATTCCATTCTACAGGGTTTCAAACATCAAAAAATTTGCTTTCTTCCTCTTTCTTCTTCAACAAGCCAAGGCCTCTCACCAAAATGTACACACACTGACCCTGTGCACTGTTATGCCCTTGTTATTACCCAGCAACAGCCCAGAGCTCTTTTTCTTTTCTGGTCAACTGATGGAATTCATGTGAATTAGTTCCAGCACAGTTGTTGTTGTTATAGCCAGTCACCTTTTAATTTGCTACAGCTAAGGTCATTTGAAAATTGCACTCGCTTACACCCAAATGACTACTCATTTATTTCTCAGTCAACAGTAAACAAAACAGAAGAGGCAGTTTTGATGAACCTAACGAGTGCACGTGTACCTCCTCTTGCTTCCTGAACTCCACCTCCATCTGTTTGTTGCGCGGCTGGTTCTTGCCGATGCTGTGGCCCGTGATGAAGTTGCTGCTGATGTAAGCCAGCTCTGGGTCTTGCTTCCCCGCTTCCTTGATAAGACTAAGGAAGAAACACAGGGAGTGTGATCCGTCGATGATCGTGATGAGGAACAGGCTGGAGACATCATACAGGTTCTCATATACAGAAATCCCAGTATGTTGGCTCATTCAAACTGGTATGAAGATCTGGAAATTCACCGGCTGAAATGTGACTCTGGGACCCTACCGATTGAGGACAACAGCTGTGTAGCGCCTCTCTACAAAGATGATCCCACACAGGATGTTGGTGAACGGCGAGGGGAAGTTGGCCTCGGGCCTCTCTTTGGCCTCCACCTCCTCGTCCTCGTCTTCATCCTCCGAGTCGCTCCAGGACACGTAGTTGTCCTGGTTGCGGTTGTTGTACCACTCCACGCTCTCGAACTGCTGCCGCTCAAAGGGCTTGTACTCGTGCAGGATCTCGAGCAGCCGCAGGACCTTGGGGGTGACGAACTTGAGGTCCAGCGAGGCGGGGGAGAAGTGCTCCTCGCACAGGGCGTGCACCTTGCGCAGGATGGTGTCGGTGAAGAGCAGGAACTTGCGGTTGAGCTCCTCCTGCTCGTGTTTGATGTACTTCTGGAGTTCCCGCACCATGATGCCTGCCGCCTTGTCTGCACACCAGGGCCCCAGCACCTGCAGCACGGCCCGGCAGTCACTCAGGACCTAGACAAGAAGGGGACAGTGTAAACAGGAGCGTGATTATTTGTGTTGTTCCACGTGTGCGCTGACGTTTCCCTCCCTTTCAGGTACAGGATCCTTTCTGCAAACACAGACTGCAGGAATGTCTAAAGGTCTAAAGTTAGCACCTGGGCTTTAGCCCTCAACCATTGATTTCCCAGGATCTATCAGAGCATCAGTGATTCAAACACAAGCCTTGAGACCGCTGCAATGTGCCTGCATCATTCATTCACACATTCATGTTCACCGTGGGGTGTCACTGGTTTGGCTGATGTCCAGGACTCTCATGCTTACACTCAGGATGCTGCAGGCGGGAGGGTAGACCAGGGGAGAAGGTGCATGTAGGGACTGCATCTGGGTACTTTCACTTTTTATTGTGATGTCTTTGTAAAATGAATGGAAGGATGCGCTGTGTATCATTAAAAACAAGAAGCCTAATTCAGTTTGTCAGTTTGGGGTGGTCAGTGTTACTGAGGCCATACTGTGGCAGACCAACATCATACTCAATGTGTGGCAAACCATCCACTGATCCATGAATTAAAACGAATGTGGAGCAGAGGTTTAAAGTGGACGGACCAGTGGCCCCTTCACTTCTTCCAACCCTATAACCTAACCATAAGTTCCACGCCCCTGCTCAGACCACTCCCAACTTTTAGTGACTGTTTCTTGTACAGCTTTGACATAACGGTTACAAAATCTGTCCACAGACAGACAGATGGACATATGAACTGCCAAGATACTATCCACCACCTCTGAGGTTGCTCCTGCTCCAACAGCATCACACACAGACTCACACCAAGCTGTCGTGGTCAGTAACAAGTGTTTTCTGAATGTTATCCACACACAGTGCTGTGGATTCCTCTCACCTGTTTGGAGATGAACGTGGGATCACGGTCCTCTCTGGCAACAGATATGTTGCAGTCGTTCAGGAAGTGGAGAGCTTCGTCCAGCTCCACCTGCAGGCGGGAGGACAGGCCACTCTTATCCACGTAGGGGCCACAGTCCAGCACCACCTCTCTTGGCTGAGATGCGTATCTGCAACAAGTGGACACGCCCAACACGAGTTAGAGTTCAGCAAGACACTGTATTTTATTCATCATGAGATTTTACAAAGTGCAATGAGCAGGAAATCAAATCCTCTGACTGAAGGGAGGTTCTTCAGTTCAGGTCAGTGGCAGATGATTACATGTCCTGACTGCTGTGCCCTACTTATGCATCAGTCTAGACTGTAAACATGCATTTGAGAGCTGGTAAAGATCAGACGGGGCCAGTTAATGATTTTTGGATGGCCCATCAACTGTCCCGACAGGCCCAGAGCCAGTCCGGACCTCCCCTTGTGCCCTGTAAGCCATGTAAACCAGTATTATCATAAACAGTCATCCCTGTGTTCCCATTATTCTCTACAGAATCTTAAGAAGAGATGAAAATGGCAGACATATGGTGTCACACCTCACTCACACCAAATTCCCCATAGCAACAGCAAACTTTAATACCCAGGTTAATAAACTCCAGTTTATTAAGAAGGCCGATATGCCTGCTTATTCAATCAGCCAATCAGGCAGCAGCAGTGCAATGTAGAAATTCATGCAAATACAGGTCAGGAGCTAAATGTGACCTCAGAGACCTGATTGTTCGTGTCAGCCCTGAACCTGCTGATCTCCTGGATGTTCACCCTCTCTAGAGGTTTCACTCAGACTTCTGCTGAGGCTGCAGATGGTCGGGTCAGAATTCATCAGCAGCATGAATCCATGGACCCAACTTGCTATGTTTAAACACTCCAGGCTGCTGCTGCTGATGGCGTAACGGTGGGGGGAAAGTTTTTGTGACACACATCCCTTAATACCAATCAATCATGGTATGAATATCCCAGTTTTAATGGCTACTTCCAGCACCATAATGCTCCATGTCACAAAGTAAAGGTGGTCTCTGACTCTCCTCAGTCTTTAGGATGTGGTAGAACAGCAGATCGGCCGCAGACTGATAATTCTGCAGAAATGATGTGATGTCATCACATTTAACATGGAGCAAATCTCAAAGGAACATTTCCAACATCTTGTGGAATCCACGCCACAAAGAAGTGAGGCTTGAGTCTTGAGAGCCACAGGAGGAACTAACCTGAATGAGTGTGGTGTTCCTTGTAAAGAGTTCTGTGTACATTGGTTTATAATACCTGTCCAGGACCACAAGGTCAGTGGCAGTTTCAGCATTGCTCTTCAGGATCCTCTCCAGATTCAGGATCTTCTGCTCCAGTTCCGACGGGTCACATTTTCCATTCAGAATGGAGGCTGTCAGACCCAGGATACGAGGACTGCACGAACAGCCTTCAAACAGCTGCAGTGACAGCGAGAGAGGGGAGAGCGACATCACTCACTGTTCCCTTATGTGACCTTCTACATTTAAAACACATGAATGTTCCTGTGTCCACAGTCTCACCTTCATTATCTCACAGTAGGGGTGGTCAGTGATGGCCAAGTGACAATCATCAAAAACCACCAGGTTGATTTTCGACAACAGTAAGATTTTATTCCTCAGAACGTGCAGGAATATGTGGCAAGTCATGACCAGCACCTGTATGAGACAGAGTAAAGTAGAGTCAAGTACAGCTGGCAACAGAGACAGTGCACACATTGTGATTCCCTACAGCTGTGGAGTGACACTGAATTTGCAGAGGGATTTCTGGTTTCTGGAAAAGCTGAAGTTGCATCGCTGGCTTGAATTCCGATGCAGAAACAGTTGACGTAGCATGAAGACTTTGAAATTTAAAAAAAAAAAAAAATCAGGGATGAGGGTGTAAGCAGCAAAAGAACCAGCAAATAAACTGACGATAAAAAGAGAGAGCAGAGTTGGAAAGCGTGAAAGAGAGGAAGCGATGCAAAAGAAGGCCTTCAATATGTTCACATGCAGTGGGACGTCCTGATTTAAGCCAATGCAAGGACATGTGATTTAAGATTCCACCAACTGCTGAGTGCGACAGCTGAAGGATGTCTGGGAGGCCTGGGAACTATTTTGTATGAATTCCAACTGCATTGCGTAAATAAAAAGGTGAATAAAAACAATGACCTTGGTCTATTCTTAAACCGGGGAAAGTTCTGAAGAGGAAACAGAAGGCAAACCTGATTCTCCATGATCTCTTGACTCCACTGTTGGTCAGTCCATGCTGAGGCTTCCCCCAAATCTGTGTACTCTCCCACCTGGAGGTCAGAGTGAGTCCTGACTGCAGCTGCCTGCTGAACTGCAGACGAAGCTGGAAGGTGCAGACCAGAGATACAAGTCAACTACTTGCAAAACAAATCAAGCTATCATGACTTCTTAGTGGCACTCAAACGACTGATCGGTCAGCCAATTAATCCGGCCAATATTTCATTGTAGTTTGAGATAATCGGCATTGGACAAGGCCAGGAAAATCATTTTGGCTGTTGTGAACTCTGCTAATCTCAGGGCAACATTTTAGTGTTGTTTGTTAAAAATTCTCTTTGTTCATTTCAACTGCTATTATTAAATTGTTGTATTTTATCAGACACAAATATCAGCTATATATATGGGCAATCACCCCCCCGCTCTCTAAATATCTGCATTGGCCATTGAAACCCCCTATCAGTGGACCACTACTTCATACAGCAGAAACTCTATACATATGAACGTAAATGACTTATTAGACAATGACTGAAGATTAGTAGGACAGTTTTCAAAAATGGCTTTAAAACTTGTGCAAACAAACCATAAAGAATAAAGGCACGTGGATAATACATGGGCTGTGGATGGCTTTGCGTGCTGCCGGTACCTGTGTTGACCAGAAAAACAGTCCTCTTTGCATTTCCTTGGTAATGTCCACGGATTTGGTGGGAGAGCTCTTTTGTTAGAAGTACTGCAATAAAGGTCTTCCCTGAGTCAGTATTCAAGCAGACAATAGTATTATGTTCAAGAGCTGCTTCAAGAAGTTCTACCTGTGGAGAGGGAGGTTCAGTGAGGTGTCAGCAGAGACAAACACGGCATGAAGACAAGGATGTGCGCGTGTGGATGAGAAGCCTCCTTGCCTGATATTTCCTAGGTGTGTAGATATTATCATGGATCGCCTCCTGCTGCCATGGCAGACCAAAGAAAGGCCCCATGGGTGACGTAGCAGGGGTGACAAGCTGTAAGCCTGCCATGTTTCAAAGAGGTGGAGGTAAAGGGAGTGGGTGGGTGGGGGGGCTGGGCTCCTCCAGGCGTCCACTCTATCTCATTTCATTATCCTCTTCCTTTCGGAAGTTCACTGGCGAGGGAGATGAGGAAACGACGTTAATGCATGGCAGACAGCAGGTACGACAGCTAATATAGAATTCATCATCCAGAGAGGAGGCGCCTCACAGAACAGTTTCATTTGTCAGTTACAGAGTCAAACATGCAGTGACACGAGGTAGGGCGCTCTGTTTCAATTTGTTCATCAAGATAAGTACTGTGAAGCAAAAATGGAACGTGAAAGACTAAAGCATTCAAAAATGCAATGGTAAAACAGAATAGAGAGGGGAGCTCCAGTGCAAGTATGGATAAAAAGTTTAAAAAGAGCTCTCCTAATATTTACAAATTGCAATTTGGTTTGGTACAGTGACCTGGTGAGATGTATTTACTCTGATCCATTTCTCTCCAAAAGAAAAACGACTGCCTGGGATAATGTCGTTTCAACACTCAAACAGCCCAGAGCGCAATCGTCTTTTGCTGGTTGATGAGAAGACGTCTTTTAATGGATGTCACGTGGGCTCAGCTCACTTAGAGCCTGGTCTGACCCTCAGAGCAGCTTCTCCACAGCTTAGCATCTATCTATATATTAGAGTTCGACAAAACGGGTCACCCCGTGTCACATTAGAGGGATTAGAACCTCAAACGCATCATTTGGTCACTCAGAACAGCACGGCAAAGGGGTGGTGATTAGGGAGAATGGGCTGGAGTAAGGCTACCATAAGTGATTTCACAGGACATGTACTTACAGGTAGTAACTGAGACTTTCTGGATAAGCAGACACTTAATCTGGGCTTCATGATAAAACCTCTTCTTCAACTCCTGATTCTCCCCCACGTTTAAGTCGGAATAGACCTGGAGAAAACAAAACCACAGAGCACCGTTAGATCACAGCCATATAAAAGTCGATGTAACAGAGCCCAATAAGGAATAGTTCTTCTGGCTCTAGAGGGCAGTCATAAATTTGTGATTCTGAAGTAGCTACAAAAAATAGGAATTTACAACAGAATATAAGTCTCCAAAGCAAAAGCTCTTACCTCTGCACAAATGGGAAGTGGCAGGAACTGCAGAAACAAAGACAAGAGAGAAAAATGAGAATGGTTAAGGTGTTGCGGGTTGCCAGATGCTGATGGAGAAGGAAGAACGAGCCATCACTAGAAGAAGGCAAGCTTTAACAGTTTTTGATATTCAATCCAAAATTGCCACCAGACCACACAGTTGTGCTGTTGAGGCCGCCGAGGCCCGCAGCTGGAACCAATCCCAGCAGTGCGCTTGGTGCAGCGAGCGCTACTCTGTATGTTAATGTAGCGGCTCCGATTTGTTGCTGATTAAAAACATAACACAACCCGATGCTCGGCTACGCGACCTCGCTCAAGCAGTAAATCAAATCTAAGCTGATGATTTGCCGGTCCGGGCCAGTACTGGAGTTCAACAGCTCTGAATTGAATTCTCTGACACATGCAGCGGCCAAAAAGGTGGTTCAAACCGGTACAGGACACCACCCGTCATTCAGAAGAGAAGCCTGAGCTCGTTTCATCAGTCCCCGTATCATGAAGAACAGATCCACTGCTGCTATGCTACTTTTACATGGAACTGTCATTTACTGATACATACTCTTAAATGTTGAGGGGAAACACATGAAAAGGTCATTACAACCTCAGACGAGAGCCACAAACACCAGGTCATTAAAATATCAACCACTGAATGTTTTGATGCTTTAGTCAGTAATGTGTCAAGACACATCTGAACATCAACCATCTGAACTTCAGATTTCAAGATGGCAGATGACTCCAAATATATTTTGTTCAACTATAAGTCCAAAGTGTACCAAGAGAATACAACCAAGAATGGGTTTTGTTTTTCTATTCACTAATTCAATCAAGTCAATAAACATTGACTTATCAGAACAGTGGATATTTTCTGATTAATCCGATTCATCACTGATGAATTAAAACTAATTTCTTTCGACTCTACTTTGGGCAATTGTTAAACCAACAGCTCATGATGCCACAGAACACCCTATCCTTCCTGTACTCCTATTGTCACTGAGCACCATGACATTTCACACAGCTTATTAATATTCAAAACAAATGCAAACTGCACTGTCGATGCTGCACCCAGCTGGACAGAGCTCGTATCAAACAGCAGTGCCCGTCTTCTCCACGCACGACTGAGTACTCAGGCTGGGCGTCCAGTTAAAGAGAAACAGAACCAAATAACCGACGCCTATGGGGAATAATAGCAAACCTTGTGCAAACCGTGTGATCAGGATACAAGTACAACTATTTCACTTCATTTGTGCTGATCTCATTAGTTTCCACATCATTTGTGAACAACAGGCAAACAAAAGAAGAGGTCAAGTTAGCAGAAGCTATGTATCCGACGTGTAATACCTGAGATTTAATGGTAAAAATTACATACAAGCGAAAGAGCCGTCATTTGGATGTTAACGGTGACTGGCGACTTCAAAAAGGTGCAGATTTAAGGCTCTTGTTAAATCTGGTTCCAGTTAAGGCATTTTGCTGGATTTTCATCCTACAAGCAGTTGCCATTAATCATGAGAAAGTTTTGCTGGCCAGTCATATCATGTAAGGACTTTTCTCTTTGGCTGCCGTAACTGCATAAAGACCAAAATCCTCAATTACAAGCATCTTCGAAAATCAAGCTGCAACAACATCACAGAGTGACTAACAAGATGCTATTCTTGGATTAGTGTCAAGCCTATATCACTGTTGATTATTAGTAACTTCATGCTGTTCTAGGGGCATATGGCACAAAAAACGATACATTATCCTTCCCCTGACACATGATGGTTCTTAACACTGTTGATAGTAAGTATGCCCATGCTTTGTGGCATATAAACAGTTAAGTTACTTATGTTCAATTTCCTGGTGCCACTTGGGGTGTAATGATTCTCAAACCAAGCCAAATGTCCACAATCATATGTCACAAAGCCAGAAGACAGAATCCCAACACATTAACAAAAACTTAAAAAAAAAAAAGTACATCTAAAAGACCACACACAAAGAAATCTATTGGACAACCTACTAAAACAAGTCCTTTCTCACACAATCATTCTCTTATCTCACCATATATATATTCTTTAACTTTAAAGTGGTTTATCAAACATATGAATTGATGGCGACCTGCATCTTGAGCAGCTGAGACCACAATACACACTTGCACATGCAGACGTTTAGCTCTTCACACGTTTGCATAATGTACACAATTTAAGGTCATGAAAAAAGAGCAACGGAAATGTTGGACGACCGGAGCAGCCTCGAGTGTTTATCCACACATGACACAGAATGCATAAAAAGAGGTTCCAAATCTACACGGAGGGCTTCAGTAACCTTGATCCAACGTCAGCGTTCAAATTTTGTAACTTTTTCACACGTGCGAGACATGCTGGCACGCCAACACATCTGCCACTGTCTCAGGACAGGACAGGACAGTGTCTCTGGCAGCTGTGTCAAGCGAAGCGAGGCATGCATGCATGCAGGACACGATGTTCAGAACATCAGACAGAATAATACAGTCTCGCTGCATCATTGCCGCTGGCTATCATAAAAATGTAGGACCTCGGGCCAGTGGATCAGTTACTACAATTTGCAGTGCAACGGAGCATAAAAGCAGATAACACACACAGGGACTTCCTCTGTCCCAATGTAAGCATGACCTCAGACACGGCAAATAAAAGTAGCTAGACACTTGACCGTTCAGCTGAACCAACTAGCACAGACCATGCTGTCCAACATTTAGCTAGCTAGTTAGCAACCGAGCAGGTCAACTGGTGCCAAGCATTTAGAGATAGCGAGCAGTCCGAAGTACTACACATTACCGTAAAGTATTTTGGTAAAATATATGGAGATGTATCCTTTAAGTAATTTTACAATAAAGTCTTCCAAGGTCCTTGCCCTGATAATGGATTGTGGAAGTGGAATTCGCGACGTTAGCTAATATTAACACACACGTTAATGACAAATTAGCCTGTCAGCGTTACGTTAGTCTAGTTGTATTGAAAAGAAATTCTTGGAACAAATGAAGTGAGCAATGTCTGCGATAGCTTTTTAGCCTCTTACACGGCGTTACTGATTGGGCAAAGACTCGCAAACTTGCAATGGAAACCCTCTAACAGCGTTTAACGGGGTTCCTTAACCTAGCATGGCTAACGAATGTTAAATCAAAAGGCTCGCGCCTGTCCGGAACCAGGTTTTGACCGAGCTATCTTCTAAATAAATGTATGTATGTCCGAGTGAGCCTGGTTGGTCCCGGCTGTGTGATTTATTGAGCTAAAGTGAAACGTGGTCTCATCCAAAATTTACAACGTGTAATGCAACACAACCTCTGAGCAGCGACTGTAGCCACCATGCACCATCACCATGTCAGCCAGCCAAAGAACTTGCTAGCTCGCAGCTAGCAAGGCCAACACATCTAAGAAAGCATTCCTGAAAGACAAATCATACATTTCGTCGCATAATCTCACCCGTTGTACGTTTTTCGACTGATAATATTGGGCAAAAGGCTTGAAATCATTCGTTGGATATCCTCGCTGCCATTCACCCTTGCTGTCCCGATTTGGTGGCTACTGGTCTACGATGGCACCACTTCCTTTCACCTGGGCCTCTGCTACGCCAAGAGATCAACGTAATCTACGTAACTACCGCTCGCGCTCTGGCACCCCGATCTAATTTAGTGAACGAGAATCCCGGTCCCCTGCAACGTACTGGAAGTCAGAGGCTGTGTCACTGGCCTTATCTGACGGAAGGCTGTGAAGAAATAGTTGTTTGGACTTCAAATTTAAATAACAATTATATGATGAAATAAAATATGAATGACCCCAGTAATAGTAATAATAAGTGGAAGAAGAAGAAGGAGAAGAAGACGACAGTACTTTATTTAGCTCTAAATGGCTTATGGAAGTGTAAATCAATAAAAAAAATCAACAGAGACGTAGTTAAAATGAGTGGATAAAAGAAAACCTATATAATGTAAAACTATACAGTACAACAGACCTGCACAGGCCATATACATAATCTGAACACAATGTTCTGTGCATTGTGCAAATTTACACTTAGCAAATACTTTATTGAGTACTTTAAGAACACCTGCACACCTGTTTATTCATGCAACTGCATCAAATCATGTAAATACAAATCAAGAGCTCAGCATTGACAAAACTGGTGAGCCAGACTGGTGGGTCCAGGATAATCCTGACACAACTGGCATGCAGGTGGGGTGGGGTTTTCCAGGGTTTTCACTATTCAAAACTCATGGACCAAAACACAGTTTAAATGTATTACTTTTATTAATTGCGCATCATATACAGAAAAGATATAGTATTTGTTGTTAAGTTGTAGAAATGTCCATATGTATTTGTTTTAAAGGGTTTTTTTATTTCATTGTATTTGATAAAGGAATTAACATATATATCTTACTGACCTGTATACTGGCAGTCAAAAATACATTTCCCTTAATCCAACACGTTTAGGATGTGCAACAGAGTAGTGCTGTAAGAAACACCGCACTGCCTTTGGGTGCAGTTTGGTTTCCCTCTGAATCTTGTTTAGCCCCATGAAGTTGTTGTGACTGTGTCATCCTCCAGATGGCAGCATCACTACACATAGGAACAGCAGTCACTCAGTTGTTTGTTTTTTAAACTGCTAACTCACATTTCTCTGTGCGCATTAATGATAATAGTGAGGTGATGGCCTGGCTTCAAGCTCCATGATACATGAGAGAAACACCATTACAGTAGTTAACATTATACCCCAAAATATGAAAATTTCCTGAGCATGGTTTGTTTATGCTTAAAACAAGCAGAATACTCTGTCATCTAACCTGGACTAATTGAATACATCCTATTTATAAAACTTTTTGTACACTCACAACTAAAAAATCTGGAAAACAAATATTGACAAATATTAACAAATTTGAAATTGACATATATAAGACAATATAATATGATTAATCATTTCTTATGCTGTAGCTGGTCTTACTGATGGGACATGCCATTCCTGTCATCGTCATTAAGTCACGTTGATGAGATTTATGTGATATTTCTGAGTTAGTGCGGCCAAAAAGACTAAATTACATTAACTCTATTTAAATTTCCGTCATGCTACAATATTGTCATTAAATATTGTTGAGTAGGATTTTAAATATAAAATACACATCAAAAAATTCACTCAGAGTTTTAACTGTGGTGCTTATTAAACATTGAATCACCAGACTCATTCAGCTGCTACTAGATCACATTGTGAGGTTACAATCATACAGTTGTATTTCATTAAAAAAAAGCACACACAAGCGGAGACAAAGGGTTTAAAACAAATCATTTATTGCACTTGACTGGTGCTGCTTAAACAATTAGAATGACTGAGTTCCCAATACAAAAGAAAATATGCTTTCACTGGGTTAGTCCTTTCAGTGATGTGGTAGTGTTGTAGTTTGGGGAGGGTGTCTTATAATGCACCTGTGACCATGGTCTCAGGAGACAAAAACATACAGCACATGCACACACAGTCCTCGTAAGTACCATAAAAGTCTTTCCTCCCTCTTGCCTTCATTCCTAGGCCAGACTCTGAAGCCCTGCTGCAGGATTTTGGGACAGCTGGTGGTCTTACCCTATGTATCTTTGGAAAAGTGGGAAACCAGGAAGAAAAAAGTTTCCCCATTCCCTTAAACAAGACTGGATAATTATGGGAATGTATCGTAGCAAAGCTATTTCTTTTTCCCGCTTATCGTTTCCATGATTTGATGTCATGACTGAATCTACTTTCACTGTTTCAGCTATAAAAAAACAGTTAAGTTCAGAGAAAAAACATTGTGAAAGTTTAAATTTTTTGTGCCATAATCATAGATAAATATGATATTACACATATTTGTATCTAACAATCAATAGAAAGGGGTCTGCATTGTGACAAGATCAAAAATAATAGAGATAAAAGTTGTCATAGTATGAGTGATTTTCTATACAATCCAAGAGGGAAATCTTAAATCTAAATCAGCCCTTGGTTGAGGTGAAGACTGACAACATTGTCATCTGTAAAACTAAGTTGTGTCTCAGTATTTCACTCAGTAGAGGGCAAACCTCCATGAAGGCCAAACTTGCACATTTTTTCTGTCATGATACATAAAAATGAGAATACGTATGTATTCTGTTAATCTGCACCAAATATAAACTCACCACCACAAATATGTCTAATTTTTCTACATCGAGACCCAAACATTATTTCCTGAGAACTTGATCCTGCAATCTTAAGGAAACTAATGGTAATTTCCTGGATCTACCCCTTTAACAGGATGGGTTTTTTTCCCCCACACCCATGCCCCATCACTCCACCATGTTTGGACAAACAGACAAGAGGGGAAAGTAACCTCCTTAGAGGTCACTAACAGGTTTGCAGTGGAGGAGTGGAGTATGTTCACACAGCAGCAACATGGACAACATTGAATATAGTCAAATAAGTCCAGGCAGATTAAATCCACTTGATTTCTATTCTATGTGACCTTCTGCCTCAGTTGTAAGAACCAGTCTGACAGTGCTTGAATACAACAGTGTGTGCAGCTGCTCCTGGTCTCTCTCTGAATCCAACTGGTCGAGGGAGATGGCCAGCCACCCTGAGTCCATTTCTGCTGGACATTTCTCCCTGTTGAAAGGAAGATTTTCCTCTCTACTGTCACCAAGTCTTTGCACATTTTGGGAACTGTTGGGTTCTCTATAAAATTTTAAGGTCTTGACCTTAGTCTGTAAAGTGCCTTGAGATAATGTAGGCTGTGATTTGGCACTGTGCAAATAAAACTGAATTGAACTCAAAAACTATAAGAACATTGATTAAAAAAAACAACAACAGCATGATGCTTGGTATAAAGTCCATACTGTATGCAATTAGTGGTGTAATTGGGACACAGCTCTAATCTCACAAAGACAAAAATAAAAGAACACCTCCACATACACACTTGTGATATGACTATGGTGCAGTGAGCTGTAGGGATAACCCAGTTTGGACTGAAATTAATGGTTTATTTTTTGCTGACCCTCAGTGGATGGAGGAGCCTTTATTTCTATTCAGCATAAACAGAGTTTGCGGCACTGGCCCGGCGGTGTCATTGCAAAGTTGTGCTTGTTGATGGACAACTGTGATGGTGAAAAGAAGAATGTTTCGTATAACGTTGTCATAACCCCTGATTACAGACATTGCTCAAAAATAAAGTGTGGAAAGATATGTCATTGTAAAGCATTGTCTTTCCAATGACAGGCTTGGACAAGCTCAGTCACATAATACATTTCTTTATCATAAAACTTTTTAAAAATCCATTCATACATCTTATGAGCCATAAAATATTACAAATAACTATTCTGCCTCAGTAACTATGATACAACAGAGAGCTGAGGGTGATGCTTTAGTACAGGGGTTATACTAGACTTCCTGTGTGTTAAAAACTACTTCACATTATTTGGCTTGGGGTGACTTGTGTACTTTCTGTATTGTTACTTCCAACACAGTCTTTGGCAGTTTATATTTTCTTTAAAAATTACGATGGATCCATTAACCCCCCCTTCATTCAAACTGATATATATTCACACAAATTCAGCATAGATACATCCATAGCAGGCATTACTTCAGAGTGTATTGTACAGTGATATATTCTTACAAGGTCAGCTCCCTTTTGCTTTGCACAAAAATAAACTACAAACTTCAAATGGAGTCTTTGAAACAGGAGCAGACTTTCCCTGTTGGTAAATTTCAAGAAAAAAATGGTAATATTTTGATAGATGAGGCAAATTTCTGAGAAGAAGTTGTATTTGAGAAAAAAATTAATCATGGAAATAGTCTCAATTAGTCCCTTTTGTTATAATACACAAAGTCATTTTCTCAGAATTCATTTTCACAACACTTTTTCTCATAATAAAAGGACTTTACCCTCAAACAAAAAAAATTTGACTTTTCTTCATAAAATTACAACCAAATTTATAATATTATTTATTTGTATGATTTAATTTTGATTTAAGATAATGACTTTTATCGTGACTTTTTAGTTTGATAGATGGCTTTTTGTCAGATTATTTACAACTTTAATCTTCAAATTCTACCGTTACTACTAGATCCTTGTAAAATTATGACTTCATTCTTGAAACATTATTACTTTATTGTGTTGTAAAATCACAATATCATTCTCATAATATTATCACTGGTGATCCAACATCAAGCCACATCAAAAGCTAACAAGCAAGAACCTAAAAAAAAAAGATGGAATAGTTCGAAATATACATCTGTTAAATGCCTTCTCTTGACCTGGACTGTACGTCAGTGTAATGAAAATGAGAGTGGCAGTTGAGCTGTGTGTGTGTGTGTGTGTGTGTGTGTGTGTGTGTGTTTCATTAAAGTGTATGTATTTGTTACTGAAAAAAATACTTTCTTCTGCAACTGCGTTTGTGTGTAAAAGTAAGTCCAAGTGTGTGATCAGTGGTTGAGGTTCAGCAGCAGGCTGGGCAGTGTCTTCAGGTCCATCTGTGGCAGCAGCCAGAAACAGTAGAGCAACAGCCACAGCAGCAGCAGCAGATAGAGCTCCGAGCTTTCACTCCACCTACACAAACACACACATACACACAAACACAAAAAGGTCAAAACATGAAAATAAAATCCAGCCTCAAGCTGCAACCAAGTTCCAGCCATTAAATATAGAGCACAGAAATCTTATAACTGATTGATTCGCATGTTGGTCACATATCAAACTAATATCAATATCCATTTTCAGGATACTTTTATTTTGCGTGTTCTCATATGCTGTGTCCCATTTTAGGGTCCATCTCATTGGCAGCCTGCTTTTCACCACTAACTTTGTTACATCAGGTCAACAAAGCTCTTCTCCTCCAGAAATGAGAACTAACCTCCGAGGACACAACCAGCATCTGCTTTGTAGCCCTCTGCCACAGTTCAGAGAAGGCCCCACACACAGAATCACAGGCCAGAGACAGGAGTGGGGCAGAACAATTGAATTTACATGACAAACTTTGGCAAGCAGAGGACAGTCCAAACAACGTACAGAGGTGTCAGGCAAAAACCCCTAAACAGTTAAACAGACACAGGCAAAAAACCCCAAAAGACCAACACAGACAGTGAGGTGGGATACAAAGCAGACAGGAGCACAAACTATAATCTTGTTATGATCCATGTTCTTTTGGTTTCTGTCTTGGTGTGTTTTCCCCTGTCTGCTTCCTCACATATTTCGGGCGGTTCCTGGTGTTGCTTTCCTTTTTGAGTTAGGGCTCCCTCTGGTGTTCTTCCTTCTGGTTAATCACCTGGTTAATTCCCTGCACCTGTGTCTTGTTTGCTCGTCACCTCCCTGTGTATTTATACCCCTGCCTTCCAGTTGTCTGTTATCAGAATGTGACTGAATCATTCTGTGCCGAGAGTCCTGCACGCTGCTAGAGTACCTTTTAACCCAAGCAGACAACTCAAAACATCACAGAGTGTCCTGAAAATCAGCTCATCAGCCAGCGAAAAACAGGATTGAAACAGGGACCTTTAGATAGCTGAGTCGAAAGCTCTCCCAACTGACGTATTTGAGGAGATTTGCAAATAAGTATAGTGACTACCAAGTGCGATGCAAAAGAACTTCCTGAGTGACAAATTGTATCTATGCGTTGTAGAGTAGTGGTACACCAATGGAGTACAAAGAAGAGCTGCAGCATGCCAAAAGCCCTCCACGAAGCCCCCCATCAGCATTGAATACGATAATAAAAGCTGCAGCATGAAGAAAGGCTCTCTGTAAGGTGTTGTGTAAAAGCAAGCTGGAAGACTACCTCCTAACCCAAGTGAAAAGCTCAAAACTTCACAGACTGTCCTGAAAAGCAAGCTCATCAGCTGACGTAATACAGGAACAAAAGAGGGACCTTTAGATAGTCAGTCTAATGCTCTCCCAACTGAGCTTTTTCAGCAGATTTGCATGTCTCCCAACTTAGCCATTTCTACAAAAACATCATCTCACGCAGAGCAACTTCTCATCCAAGCAAGCAGATCAAAAGATCACATAGTGTCAAGCAAAGACCACTCATTAACTGCCGAAACCCGGGATTGAACCAGGGACCTTTAGATCTTCAGTCTAACGCTCTCCCAACTGAGCTATTT